>CM031687.1:482500-700000 GCA_006182925.3 Reinhardtius hippoglossoides
CACACATGATGGAGGCAGCAGGAGGTTCTGCAGGTTCAGGTGGTTCAGGTGAGGTTCAGGTGAGGGGCGGAGCCACAGGCAGGATGTAACATTCATTCTGCTGTGGAGATCTGTGTTTCTGTTTATATCACATTATCACACAGAACCTCCTGGACGTCTTCATCCTGAGATACTTGTTCTCTTGTGGTTCTTCACGTTGCGTCGGTCGCGTGTTGAGACGTCCACACACAGAAGGTTCCTCCTGAGTTCATCAGCTGCTCTGGAGCTTCTACTCGTGAGGTCTGGAGAAACTCAGCAGAAGGTCTCACATACAGCAGGAGACTGTCAGGAGACTGTCTGGAGTTCAGTGAAGGACTGGAGGAGATGCTCCCTGAGAGTGGGGGGTTGCCAGTTTGAATCCTGGCAGCAGAGTAAATTACTTTACATACTCCCGAAGAGTCTGAGACACTTTCCCTGGAGACATGAGAGTGAAACAACACAGAGATTCAACTGCAAGACGTGCACGTTCAGACCAGTGTCACACCAGAGTCACACCACTTTAACTCCAGCTTCACACCAGCTTCATACCAGTGTGACACCAGTTTGACACCAGTTTAACACCAGTGTGACACCAGTGTGACACCAGTACAGAACAAACAGGTGAATCCTGATCCTGAGGAAGGATCCCTGTTGACCAGGTGAAGCTCAGGTGTTGTGTTCAGGGCGTGCAGGTGAAACGAACACACCTGGAGGACAGGACGGAGAAGTCTCCTCCGTCGATGAGCCGGATCTTGCAGAAGAGCAGCCCGTTGACGAAGGGCACCGCAGTCAGCTGATCCAGGGAGAAGTGCACCTGGAACTTAAACTTCTTCTTCTTCCCCAGAAACGTCCTGGAGCTGAGCTGCGGCAGTGAACTCATCATGTCGGAGGTGAAACCTGCAGGAGGAAATTAAACTTACAAACTTTCCTGTTCCCTCGAACTTTATAAAACACTTCATTTTAAACACTTTTTAATTTAAACCTCTCCGGTTTCTTCTCTCTGACGTCACTTCTCTCTACGCAAACAGCTGCTGCCACGCAAACAACGTAACTCTCACAAACCTTCGTTCTTACACGTGAACTCGGTCCGGACGTCCGGTGGCTGTCCTCCTCTGACCGGGAGAAGCGTGCGGCTGAGTCCCGCCACAGAGGAGCGGAGTCCCGGGTCTTCACCGCAGCTCAGCCTCGGTGCATCTTCACCCACTTTCCCCTGGCACTCAGGTTAGGAGTTCAGCAGCGCAGTGCCCGAGCCTCTGAGCCGGTCCCTGAACGCGTCACAGTTAGGGACCGTCCACAAAGTCGAGCAGTGAAAGAAACGAAGACAAGGAGCAGGGCCCACAAAGAAATATAAAAACTATAAAAACTAAACTTTAACTGTTGATGATAATAATAACGATATTTAAGAACTGTTTAATGGATTTAAATAAGACTTTGTTTGTGAGTTACAGAGACACGTTGTTCAGTGTTTGTTTTTTACACCAACATGAATTAATACAGCTGATTTTTGTATTGAGGTAAATCTGTGAAATGAAAAGGTGATCGACTCCTTTCCCGTTGTCAGCGGACGATGCATCAGAAGCTGAGGCTCGTTGAATCGTGGAAAAGGTTTTTTCAACTTTTGTGAATTTAAAAGATCTGCAAAGTTAAAAAGTCCAGAATCTGTGAAGCTCCTGAAACAGCTGATCAGTCAGAAGAAGATAAAAGACCCTGACTCAGTTCTCACTTCTCAAATCCAGGTAAACAAACAGCGAACGCAGACATTTCGTACACGCGCTGGAAGCTGCTGACCAATCGCAAGAGAGTGTTCGGGCTGACCAATCAGAGCAGAGCTTAATCAGGCAGGGGTCTTAAAGAGACAGGACCACGTGATCGAGACAGATGAAGGAGAAGCTGTCACTCAGTTCATTAGGTCACATGTTGTGTCGTCTCTATGACGGAAGCTAGTTGAGATTTTCTGTATTTTGACTGAGAGACTTTACTTAGTTAAGAAATAAAAGATACAAAGTGTGCTTTTATTTTCTAAATCTAAAGATGATTCGTCGACGCTGCCACAGATCAAACTGTTAACACGTGCTGCCCCCTGCTGGTGTTCCTGAGGATGCAGCCAGTTGATGTTGCAAAGTGAAGAACACGAGCGACGACAGGTCAGAGAAAACATCACAAGACTCAAGAAACCCAGAGTTAGATCTTCATGGATTAAACAACATCCTATAAGTTAAACATAAACTCAGTTAATGACACGGTGTAAACAATAAAAACCATGTTCAACATAACCTTTTACTTTTCAGAATCATAAAACATCAGTAAAAAACTGTACATGCTCCTGAAGGCAATTCTGAGCTTTTCATTGTCCGCTGAACACACACACACACACACACACACACACACACACACACACACACACACACACACACACACACACACACACACACACACACACACACACACACACACACACACACACACACACACACACACACACACACACACACACACAGTCTACTGCGTCTCCTCAGTTTGCTGTGGCGGGGGTGCAGGTGGAGTTTTAGGTCTGTTTTGTTCTTCTGGTCCTGACCCATCAGTCATTGTTACTGCGGAGGTGTTTTCGACCTCCGTCCCGCTCTGCAGGAATTTGCACAGGTCTTTCAGAACCGGTCTGAGCATCTGCACCAGCGCCAGCAGGGCGGCCTGCGTCCCCTCCAGCGCCTGGGCCTGTCGCTCCTGTGCGAACGCCTGCGCCTCCTGCGAGCGGCGCATCATGTGCAGCAGCTCGTTCTGGCCCTCCAGGTGCTGGGCGATCTGCCGGATGTGCACGTTGGTGACGCGTTGCTCCTGCAGCAGGCGGGCGGAGTTGAGGGCGATGCGGCTCTTCAGCTCCTGAGGTTTGGCCTGGGCCTGAGGAGGAGGAGGCGGGGAGGAAGAGGACGAGGCCAGCATCTCTACAGGAGCCTCGACGGCGGCCACCACAGTGGGGGCGGAGTCACTCACGTGGTGGTGCAGTACTCCACCACGCCGCCGTCCTCCAACGTGCAATACGTGGTTTCAGCTGGAAACGGGACAGGAAGGCAACATTTATATATTTATCATTTACTGCGGAAGAAGAGTTTGATTTGAAACCATCTTTGTTAAATCATGTTTTCATTTGTCCTTTAATTCTACTGGTTGAAAGATGGAAGTTGGATTTCTAGATTGTGTGAAATATTGAGCGAGTTGTTCAGAACCCGCTCAGCGACCTGTGAACATCGTGTCGGACTCAGGTGTGAATAACGTAGACGAGAGGAAAGTGAACTCACTGTTCAGAGGCTTCGCTTCGTCACAGACGCTCGCTGAAGCAGCAGGAAGAGCTGGAAGCACAGAAACACAGAGACACAGGCAGGACAGGAGATCAACTGGATGAGGAAACCATCGGTTCAAGTTCCAGGAGGAGGTTCTGTGACGAAGAGGAGAGGTGACGAAGAGGAGGAGGTGATGAAGGAGGAGCGATGTTTGTCTGTAAAACTTCATTTAAACACTAAAAACACATCTTGTCCTGATCTACAGGATCTGACAGGAAGATATCGTTTCCTTTTGCATTTCAGGAATTAAGCTGAAATAAATCAGAGGAAGACTAATTCAAGTTTGTAATATGAGCAACATTAGTAGTTTTAAATATTTTATTTAAATGATTTCTAATGTTTGACCCTAATGATCTTCTGTACTGAAGAACCATTAAACCATTACTGCACCAAATCAGATCCTGTACCTCCACTGGGACTGATACAGGATTTTATTATCTTACTTAACTTGTTGTGTTTCGTGCTGAACGAACACGTAAGACTCAGAGGAATCTGATCCTCTTCATCCTCCTCTTCCTCAGTTAAACTTATTCAGTGTTTCTAAGAGGACAGACTCTTCCTCCTCTCCCTCCTCCTCCTCTTCTCCATCCTCTTCATCCTCCTCTTCCTCAGTGTGTTTCATAGAGGACAGACTCTTCTTCCTCTCCATCCTCCTCCTCTCTCTCTCTCTCCATCCTCTTCCTCAGTAAAAGTTATGAAACTTATTCTCAGTGTGTTTCTTATAGGACAGACTCCTCTCCTCCCTCTTCTTCCTCCTCCTCCTCCCCCCCCCGCACGGACTCACCCTCCGGCAGCGGCACGCTGGAGTCGCTGTGCCCGGCCCCGTGCAGGCTCATGTCCGTGTCCCCTGCGGATAGACTGATGATGGTCGCCTCCCCCAGCAGGTTGCAGATGCGCTGCTGCATGGCGCTAAGGATGACGGGAACTGGAGTGCAGTCCGCGGACGTGCCCTCGATGGCCGCCCTCGCCTGCGCCACCTTCCTGCGGACCTCGGTCTTCATGTCGGACCACTTCTTCTTGACCTCGGACAGCTCTCTGGGGCAGGTGGTGACGCTGTTCACCTTCTTCAGGATCTCCAGCCACGCGTTGTTCTTCGCCATGTGCGTGACTCCAGCGTTAAAGTGGTTCACCAGCGTGTGTTTGTGGCGCTCGATCTCCTCCACGATGATCTCCACCTCCCGCTCCGAGAAGTTCATCTTCCGCTTCTTGGCGGCTAGCGCCATCGCCGCCTCCTCGGTGCGTAGTGTGCGTAGAACCGGGGGGTTTACTCAAGCGCGGTGCGCAGCGTAATGGCTTCCAGAATCCGCTTCTTCTCCGGCACCGCGACGCTTACGTAGCTGCGCCCGGGGCCCCGCCCACTCGCGCCCCGTTGGCTGGGCTCCTCTCGCTCGGGCCGGATGCTCTGCTGCTATTGGCTGAGGCAAACGTCAATCACTCAGCCAGCCGAACGAACTATGCGTTTAAAAGCAAAGAAACGTTTTCTGCGTTAGTTGCGTTAGAATTCAGACGTAGTTCGAGAATACGAACATTACGTAAACATGGAAATACAAATATACAAATCACACAAATACAGGGAAATCAATTAAACTAGAGAGGGGGGGGGGAAGAAGCAGAAGAGAGGGGGGGGGGGGGAGAGAGAGAGAGAAGCAGAGGGGGGGGGGAGAGAGAGAGAGAAGCAGAGAGGGGGGGGGGAGAGAGAGAGGGAGAGAGAGAGAGAGAGCAGAGGGGGGGGGAGAGAGAGAAGAGAGAGGGGGGGGGAGAGAGAGAGAGAAGCAGAGGGGGGGAGAGAGAGAGAGAGAGAGAAGCAGAGAGGGGGGGGGGAGAGAGAGAGAAGCAGAGGGGGGGGAGAGAGAGAGAGAGAGAAGCAGAGAGGGGGGGGAGAGGAGAGAGAGAAGCAGAGGGGGGGAGGAGAGAGAGAAGAGAGAGGGGGGGGAGAGAGGAAGAGGGGGGGAGGAGAGAGAGAGAGAGAGGGGGGGGGGAGAGAGAGAGAAGCAGAGAGGGGGGGGGAGAAAAGAGAGAGAGGACTATAAATAAAGATGGCTGACTGATCTCTCATCCACAAATGAAGCCAGATATTAATCCTGCTCAAAGTTCAGTCGATACACACCCTCGACCAATCAGGAGTCAGTCTCAGCTGTCAATCATGACGTCTCAGCCTGTTTTCATATCATCAAATAACTGATTCAAAACTTGAACAAACATCAGAGAGATAAGAACGACCTGAAATGACAGAAACATCTTTACAAACTTTTATTTAACCATGTGTTAACATGGAGGAGTTTGTGACCCTTACTGCAGCCAGCCACCAGGGGGCGATGGATACGCTTCACTAGGCGTCATGTCGTCCATCTTCATTTACAATCTAAAGCGTATAGGAAATGTAAATATGTTGATATGCTCATGTGTGTGTGTGTGTGTAAAGCTGAATATGAGCTTGGGCCCGGGGGGGGGGGGGGGGGGGGTGGATGGGGGGGGGGGGGGGGGGGGGGGGGGGGGCACACCACACACAAATGAAAACAAACCCCTTCACTGCTGAACTACTTTATTTAACAGCTGATCTCATACAAGCATAAATATTCTTCCACATTCTACACAGCTGCTGTCATCACGCTCACGCTCACACCTCGGTCACTTACAGCCAGCTTAATAAAATAAACTAGAAATATATATGCTGAATGCATTTTGTGAATATGCCACAATTTACTAATATACCAGCAGCCTTCAGTCTGTTGTCTGGAAGTCACTGAGGCCACGTTCCAGACACGAGGAGAGGAAGTATGAAACATGTACACGCAGCCGCAGGATGGAATATTATCACTATTAGTAATAAATAGATCAGAGCGAAGGCTCAGGACGGACGGAGACATCTGCTTCCAAACCTGGAGAGAAACCGTCCACAGGGAAGTGTCTGAGTCGTCCTGTGGTCTGCAGCTGCTGCAGAGAACCAGAACCAGAACCAGAACCAGAACGAACCAGAACTCCACAGGACGCTGGAGGGGAGACGACATGCAGCAGGTCGGCGAGCAGGAGAACATTCTATCATCCATCATTTTATTTCCACAACAGAAACACGTTTCAGTACAAAGATGTTCTGTTCAGATTCATCTTTCCCCCCCGAGGAAGCTGTTCCTCACATGAAGCTCGTCTGGGTCACCGGCACCGAGGAGACGTCCGAGTCCGGAGACCCGACGGGTTCCAGTGAGCGGATCAACGATACAATACCAGCTGGTAAACAAGGATTACATTCAATCATCTGTCAACTTTAGTTCAAATTATAAAATATCATTTCAAAATATGTGTGTGTGTCAGGAGAAGTACAATAACTGTACTTAAATAAAAACGTGATTGGAAAATGTAATGAAACCATTTATAATCAAATCATAAAAGTAAATCTTTAATAATTCTTAACAAATTATTGGTTCATTTAAGTTTGTTTTAAGGATTATATTTTTCTCCATGATACTGAAACGCTTTGGGCTCCATGTTCCAGACTTGGACTTGACCACAGGTGACAAAGGAAATGATGCAGTTCAACCAATAGATCACAAACTGTCATTAATCCTTGTGAAAGAATAAATACATAAATACAGCAATAAATAAAGTCCAACAGGAATTAAAGCAGAGAACCTTAAAGTGCATTCCACGTCCCGGAGGCTCTGAACACCTCCTTGTGTTTGGACCCAAGGCACCATGGGAAACTGAGCCCTCGACTCTGATTGGACGTCCCATCATGTGACTGAAAGGAGCTTTGACCTGGAAACGTCTTCATCCAACAAGAGATGAAATATTCAAGGATCCACTTTTCAACAGCATCAGAAAAATCTTTAGTGACAGAAAAGTTTTCCTGTGACTAAAACAATGATATTTCTTGGAACTGATGGTTCATGTTGAGTAGATGATATCTGCAGGAGCTTCTCCCTAGTGTTACATTATTATACTTAAAACATAAGTCAGGTTTTCTTAATGTTCATGTTTTTGTCTTATTCTAACTGATGATGATAAAATGTCCTGTTTTTGGGATATGATTCTTTTGGATGTTTTCCTGCTGCAGATCATTCAACACAATTATCTGTAAAATCAGGATCAACAGGTGATTCTGCTGTGATGAGCTCATCGTTCTCCTGTAGTTTCCACTTCCTGTTTAGTGTCATCGCCTCTTTAAATGTAAATTCAACCACCACAGCTGAGTGCTTCTCTCCGATGACCTCACAGATCCTCACAGATCCTCAGAGATCCTCACAGATCCTCACAGATCCTCACAGATCCTCCGATGACCTCACAGACCCTCAGAGATCCTCAGAGATCCTCACAGATCCTCAGAGATCCTCACAGATCCTCAGAGACCCTCACGGATCCTCACAGACCCTCAGAGATCCTCACAGATCCTCACCGATCCTCTCAGATCCTCAGAGACCCTCACCGATCCTCAGATCCTCAGAGATCCTCACAGATCCTCAGAGATCCTCACAGATCCTCACCGCTCCTCAGAGATCCTCAGAGATCCTCACAGATCCTCACCGATCCTCAAAGTGCACGCCATCTGACGGCTCCGAGCCTCAGACTGTTCACCACCAAGTATCGGACGGGACAAACCACGTAAAGACATCGGTGCCGATTCTCGAGGTTAATATAAAGTTAATGATGCGGAGTTTCATCCTGACGTCATGAAATAATGATTCTGAACGTTTATTTATTTTAACGATACGAGAGGAAACGTGGTTCGTATGTTTGTTGACATTATTTCCTTAATTCTAAAAAGATATTACAAGAATGAATAAAAGAGATTTTTTCTAACCGAGGGAACTTTCTCTCCATCTGGATCGAACATCTGTTTGTTTCTCTTGAAACTCGTCCAACACCTGCACTATTATTACTGTATTCTTGTCAAATTATCGACTTTCTCATAATATTATGATTCTTTTCTCTCACAATATTGGGACTTTATTCTGGATCTTTTTTGCATTAAGAGGCTCAACGCATCTAAGTGCGGGAGACGATGGAAGTAAGAATAAATGTGATGTCATAAAGTGGTTTTCGTCCACTGTTAAGTTCGTAGACATGAAAAAGCTCGAGTAAGGTTTTGTGTTGGATCTGAATCCAAACAGAGGAGTGTGCTCACGGTCCTGGTGCGGGTCAGGATCAGGAGCGTGCTCACGGTCCTGGTGCGGGTCAGGATCAGGAGCGTGCTCACGGTCCTGGTGCGGATCAGGAGCGTGCTCACGGTCCTGGTGCGGGTCAGGATCAGGAGCGTGCTCACGGTCCTGGTGCGGATCAGGAGCGTGCTCACGGTCCTGGTGCGGGTCAGGATCAGGAGCGTGCTCACGGTCCTGGTGCGGGTCAGGATCAGGAGCGTGCTCACGGTCCTGGTGCGGGTCAGGATCAGGAGCGTGCTCCGGTCCTGGTGGGGTCAGGTAAGGAGCGTGCTCACGGTCTGGTGGGGTCAGGATCAGGAGCGTGCTCACGGTCCTGGTGCGGGTCAGGATCAGGAGCGTGCTCACGGTCCTGGTGCGGGTCAGGATCAGGAGCGTGCTCACGGTCCTGGTGCGGGTCAGGATCAGGAGCGTGCTCACGGTCCTGGTGCGGGTCAGGATCAGGCCTCCAGCAGGGGGGAATGATTGATGATGAACTGAACGTTAACGAAGCCCTTTAAGAGTTAAGACTTTCCACAGAGCAGCAGCAGCAGCAGCAGTAGCTCCTCCCTCAGCGGCGGAGCAACACGCTGCTGCTCCACCAGGAAACACCGTCACGGAATTCTATGTAAACTTTAGTTTTGCTAAAACAAAGCAGGAGCACTTCTGAGTCGCTGAAAGAAAGTTTCAAATAACAGCAAAGGACGAACTCTCAAAGTTCTCATCAGCTTCCATCTCCTCACGTTCATCCTTCAAACCCTGGAAGTCCAAATGTGTAGAGTTTCTGCTTCTTCGATCCAAACGAAGTCAAACTCCAGACCAAAGAAAAGCAGCCTCTTGAATCTCCGTCGTGCCTCGTCCTCACCTTGACTGGACCCCCAGAGTGATCTTCAGATGCTCGTACACCACGTAGCTGATGCTAACAGACGGAATGACCTTCATGAAGTTGGGCGCCAGACCTCGGTAGAGTCCCGTGGCGCCCTCGGTCCTGATGATGTGTCTGAACAGGCCCGTCATGGTCATCTGAGGGCCTCCTTCCAGAGTAGCTGAGGAATAGATGATCAAATTATATTATCAAATGAATGTTGTGTCTAAACCATATTTAAGACCTAGTGCGTAATAACATGATATCAGTCGGAGCTGCTGCTGCGGTGACTGACCTTGTGCCTGCATGCGCGTCCGGACCAGGGCGAGGGGGTAACTGGCCAGCTGACCACACGTGCTGGAGGTGGTGCCGCAGGCCAGGAGCACAAACACGCCTGGATCAGCGCTGTCAGTGGCGTAACGCTGGAGCCACGAGTTCTTCAGGGTCTGAGAGACGAGAAGAACCGAGTCAGACTGAGCTAGCCTCCACACACACACACACACACACACACACACACACACACACACACACACACACACACACACACACACACACACACACACACACACACACACACACACACACACACACACACACACACACACACACACACACACACACACACACACACACACACACACACACACACCTCGTAGACAGCCAGGTCGATGCCAGCGTAGGGGATGATTCCCAGCATGTTGGGGACGTAGCCCTTGTAGAAAGCCGCCCCCCCCTCCCTCCGGAAGATGTGTTTGGCACAATCCAAGATGCCGGAGAACTGACCCGTCCTCCTCAGCGCCAAGCGGGTCTTCAGGACCTGAGAGGACAGGAAGTGATGTCAGACCTTCTGACAGGTGATGGTTCCTTTAAACCAGTGGCCACCAGCCGAGAGCCGAGAGCTACGACCCCGACATCTTCCATAAACCCACTTAGGGTCAGATTTATTATTTTTTGCAATTTGTGTTAAAGGCTGAATGTACAAGAAATAAATAGACACAAAGAGGCAGTTGTGCAACTTTTTCCATTCAATGCACAATATTCAAATTAATATCTATTCATATTTATAATGCACAATATGTAGCTTCTCAGTTCCACATCATGTTCTGCAGGAGCTGCTACTGCAGCACAATGTTTTTACATTTAGGCTTTGATTTGAATAGGATTATTGCCTTGTATGAAAGAAGTCCCTTGTATAAATACCAGTACCACCCAGTATGAAGCCGTGCAGCTTCTGCTCCAGCAAATATCTCCCAATAAAAACCCTTTTTAAACAAGGGAATGAATTCCATCCACAGAAACTCACCTCCATGGGGTAGATGCTGCTCTGAGCGATCACTCCGGCCAGGGAGCCCGCCACCAGGCGCTCGGCGATGCCCAACGTCTCCTGGTTACTTCCCATTAATCGTTTAATCTGACAGACGAGATATTTTATTCATCGTTAAAATGTGACAGAAATAAACAGATCCTTTCAGACGGAGCTGCAGCACCAACCTGCTCATAGGCCATGAACTTGATCGCAGACTCGGGGCCGATTTTGATGACATTGATGCCGTTGCCTCTCCACAGGGAGCGGACGCCGCCCTCACGGATCATGTGGGTGAAGCCCCCAGAGATACGCATGCTGTTGCTCTTGGAGGCGTGAACCTGGGACACACACACACACACACACGCACACACACACACACACACACGCACACACACACACACGTTAAGTTTCTCCATCTGAGCGTCAACAACCCTCGTCCCCGGTGGTCCTTCGTTACCTGCATGAGAACTTTCAGCCGGTCCAGTGGCGCTGTGCAGGTCCGAGACACCGCTCCAGCTCCTCCTCCAGCCACTAGGTGTCGCCACCACATTCCAGTTTTCTTCTCTTCTGCCGTGAATTCATCGGGAATCGTTAAACTCTCACCGACGTCAAAGATCTGTGGAGGAAACAGAGGATTCATGTCAGGTGACCCTGAACTGTGTCACTGTGGCTCAGCTGGAACTACAGCGACTTGACATTTTGACTTTGAAATGACAAAATAATGTTTGTATATTTTACAGCAGAACTAAAAGGCCGAGGAGTTTGTACCGTGGAGTGTTTCCAGTAGAGGATGATCTCAGGGATGTTGCCTGCTGGATGCAGGAGGTGATAATCTCGCCACTCGTTCCAGTCGATCGTCATCGTTCCGTTCTTATCCATACTGTGGATTAGGATTACAGAGCGTGAGGAAGGTTTCCAACAGCACAGGAAACAAACCGTCTGCTCTCATGCACGGTTACATCTCAGTAACAGCGTTTAATGTATTTTCCCCTTGAAAACAAACAGCTGTTGTCTGGATGAGCCGATGCAGTGGTGACTGGTGCAGCTTTGGCTGAGCAAGCAGACGATAGAAACCACTACTTACTACAAGATAGGGGCCCAGACATGACCCCTCCTTATTCTGAGACCAGCCAGAGAGAAGGAGACACACACACAGTTAGAAGAACAAGACAACACTTCACAATGAGACACAACATGAGTCCATGTGAGGAAACAGCAGGACAATGTGTGGAAGCTTCCCAGTGAGCGAGTGGACGTGTGGACGAGGTTTCTAACACGTGACGGACGTGAAGCTGGACTGAACTCAGAGCCGTGCACGTGTGATCGGATCAGCTGAGACACCAGGTGTGAACTAACAGGACGAGAACACTGGTGTTTCAGAGAACAGCATCACTCTCACCTCCTGAGAATCTTCTCCGCCTGTTCCTCAGAGATGTTCACGCCCAGGTCTCGCAGAGACTGCATTATCTCCTGTGAGTCGATGTGACCTAAACACAAAAGTATGTCATTCACTGATTAGGACAGTTTAGTCTCTGTTTTGTCTTCCAGTCTAACAAACACCACGGTTAGTTCCTCTTGGATAGAAGAGAACTGTAGGAGTTTGATCCCAGCGTCTGAATCTTAATGAGATTCCTTACCATCGTTCTTCTTGTCCAGACTCTTGAAGACGAGCCGGAGTTTCTTCTCATGGTCTCTGAGATAATGGACAAACTCCGCAAAGTCCAACTGTCCGTCCAGGTCTTTGTCTCCGGCTTTCACTATTTTCTGTAAAGACAGAAGAGAAACATGAACAAGAGCATTAACTGTATATTCAGTAAATCATATTCAATCTTATTAACTTGTATAAGAAGAATATCAGTCGGTTTATTTCATCAAGATCCATGAATTATTCTCTGAAACCAACGAACATGTAAAAAGAAAAACGTTCCATCTCACAATGATCTAGAAAATGAAAATCCCTGGATCGATATTAAATTTAAGCCCCAGTCTCCCAGCAGGTTTCATGGTAACCAGTCTAACCACCAGACAAACAGATGAAGACACGTGTTCCTGGGCCGAGGGAATAACTGTTATCAGAACCGGTCCGTTGCTGCAGGGGGACAAACAGCAGCAGAGGTCAGAGCCTCCATCTGGGCACTGTTGACTCAACCTGCAGCTCAGACACTCAACAGCCTCTCGGGTTATCAGAGCCTCCAGAGCTCTCTGCTCGTATCAGCTGTCCGCCCAGCCGGGGGTTATCTGGAACAGGAACACACTTAGAGATAGAGGCGAGGGGAGGAACCCGCTGAAGGATCTGCTCCCCTGACGAGGAGGACCGCCGGACTGAGGAATCAGGAACCCTCACGTGCAGCGCTGCACTGCAGCACAGAGCTGAGACAGGATGTGACATCACACTCAGGCCTCGTTAACATCACTTCTCTGAACACGTCTGTTGATCCAGGAATTATTCTCATTCGAAATGAAACTAAAGTCTGTTTGAAATGAAACTTCTTCTCCATCTGTTCAAAGTCGGTAGATAAAGTTACAACAGAAGATAAAAGTAAAGATTAACACTGAGTCACCAGGAACAAGTGGGGGGGGGGGGGACTTTGACCTGTTAGTTTGACCCGACGCCATGTATGAGTCCAACAGCTGATCCACTTCAAACCACAGCATCATCGAGTCTTTAAGCAACAACTCTACTAGACAACATGAGCAGCCATTTACCTCTGTGACATCACGTTGATGAATCAAAGTGCCGTTGGTTGTTTGTGTTAAAATGTTGTTTAATCCCCAGTAAATTGCTCCTTTGCTCAAGGGCACCGGACAAACAGCTGCAGTGAAGCTGCTCAGCCTCACAAACGTCTGAGAGAAAAGCCAAGTGAAGAAATGAGGCTGAACACAGATCAACAAGACTCTGGAAGGTGAAGCCAGTCTGAAAACTGTCTTCTGTGTACTGACCAGCAGGGGGCGACTCCTCTGGAGTTTCTATAGAAGTCTACAGAAAGTTCATGTCTCAGTCTCTAGTTTCAAGTCTTCTTCAAACAGCTGATGTTCATTTAGTGAATTATGATCATTGATCAGTGTCGACGTTTCCAAACATCTCAGTTTTAGCAGCTCAATCTAAAGCGTGCTCGTGAAGCCTGAGACGACTTACTGCTGCCAAGCTGTTTTCAGACATGACCCGCGTTAGAAGCTCCTCCTTCCCCCCCCCCCCCCCCTCACAGTGAATCAGTGGAGGATCCTCTGCTGTGTTCACACTGCTCCTGGATCTAGACTCACACTGAGTGTGATCCTCCAGAGGAGATCCAGAGAGCCAGCCTCCCTTCACCCTACCTGTTCTGCAGGTGGCTCCACCAGGACCAGTACTGTGGGCTTCTTCGCAGGGACTGTACCACTGCTGGTTTCTTTCCTGTCGGACGAGTGTGCAGCCGTCCCCTGAAGAGAAGCTTCCACCTCCCGGCAGTTCTCTGGAGATGGTTCCTCTGCCGGCAGCTGTGAGTCGGCAGGTTTACACTCTGCGCTGCCACAAAGTCTCTGACTCAGGGAACGCAGCATGTTCTGCAGCATGTTCTGCAGCATCCTCGGATCCTCGGGCTGCAGCTCTTTACTCAGACACCGTGACGTCACACAGAGCTGAACTACGAGCAGAAGGGCAGAGGGCTCAGCGTCTCATCTTCTCACTGGATCGATTAAATCCCCGAGATGACAGAAGACCGAGCTCAGCACCACGAGCAGGAAGTGATCCGGGTTAACCTGACCCACGACTAGTTCTGTGAATCCACCTGCAGCCTCACACAGTAAAGACCTCATGAGGATGAAGTGATGCAGCAGCAGATTCTTTTCTTCAGTGAAGCTCCAGAAAGCTGCATCCTCACTGCAGCTGAGCTCGACCAATCACTGCAGCCGACACCGGCATGGGGCCAGCCCCTCAGCCAATCCAGGGCAGAGCAGCGTGGAAATTAAATTATGCCCTGAGGAGGAGGAGGAGGAGGGAGGAGCGAGGGAGAAGTGGAGGGTTTCCCTCTGTCACACCTCTCACTGGAGAAAATCTGCTGAGTGATGCTCCCTCCCCCCCTTAGTCAGAATCCAGCAGGGAGTCCATCGCCCTGACGACCATCACATTTGAATTCTCTCCATGTCCCGACTTCCTCCAGCTGGAAAACTAGTGTGAGGCAGCAAAGCTCTTCGTACAATCTTCATCAGCTCGTGAGCTTCGTGCAGAAACACTGATGAACAGAAACAGACTAACTTCTAATTTAAGTCCAGCATCTGTTCACGTCTCCCTGAATCAAGCTCCTTGGACACTGGTCAGAAAACCCAGTAAACAAACAGTGTCAGGTCAAAGGCTGCAGGTTTATAGCAGCTTCTTCTTCTTCTTCTTCAGCTGCTTCTTCTTCTTCAGCTGCTTCTTCTTCCAATTAGTTTACGAGAGCCAAGTTCTCTAGTCCGGCTGTGAGTGACGACACTTTGACAGAAATGTCTTAATGAGGCTTCTCACCTCCAGAAGTCCAGAGAGAGAGTGTGTGTGTGTGTGTGTGGTGTGTGTGTGTGTGTGTGTGTTCCAGATGTTAAACCTCTAACCCCCCCACATGTTTGAAACATGTAACACATGTTCCACATGTTAAACCCCTACCCCCCCCCCCTCACATGTAACACATTGTTCACATGTTTGAAATTAACCTGTTCCACATGTAACCCCCCCCCCCCCCCCACATGTTCCAGATGTTAAACCCCTACCCCCCCCCCCCCCACACATGTAACACATGTTCCACATGTTAACCCCCCCCCATGTCCCTCCCATGTGGAACTCACCTTGAGCTCGAGCTCAGTTCGGTGAACACCTAACTTCTTCAGCCCGATCGTCAGGTCGCTCAGACAGATTCCTCCGTCCCGGTTCACATCCAGGACCTGGAACAGAACCTTGAGCCGGTGGTCCTGCTCCGGTCCCCCGCAGATGTCACAGGCCGGGCCCGGGTCCGCGGGCTGCCGGCTGCCGGGGGACCCCGATGAGGGGGGCCCCGAGGAGGAGTCCTCCGGGTCTGCGCAGCGGCACTGGCAGAACACGTCCTCGAGCAGAGGAGGCTGCTGCTGCATCCTGAGCCGCCGCGTCACCGGCCACCGGCTCCGTCACATACCGGACACACCGTCACAGCACCGGGCGCGACACGTGTCCCTCCATCGGACCCGCCGCCGGTTCACTGCCTCGCAATCACACCGGGATCCACTCACCCCCCCCACACCGGGAATCCTCCGTTAGGAATCCACGTGACACATCCGCGTCATCAGCGGGAAGGGAACGTTAGAGAGACGCCGGTGAACCGAGGAATCCTCCCGTTGAAATACCTGCACACGGCGGAGGTCCAACCGGGCTCCGGTATCACACTGGGCCGGTAACACGGCTGCTGACTCACACACCGGGGCGGGGGAGCCGGTGAGGCGGGGATCAGAGCCGTTAACCGGCAGAGACGAGAAGCGACTCACCGGGAACCAGCTGAGACTCAAGTCCCGCGGATCCTCGCGAGATCTCAGCGGAGTCCGGCGTGTGGAGGAGGAGCCAGGGCGCCATCTGGTGTTCAACTTCTGTATTACTAGTGGAGAATCGTTGCTTGTTCTTATTTATAGTTTTATATATAATAAAGTTTATGATGTGATGACTCCGAATGCACAACGTGTTTGTATCTGAGACATGGCCTCCTGCTTACATGTACCAATATATACACACTATATATATACACATATATATATATATTTATAAATATATATATCCACACTTACAAACAAACTAGGTTGGTGCTAATCAATGCAAGTTCAATTTGAAATTGAACTGAAACTGTCAAATAAAGTAGAACATGTTGAATCTAGATTAATATGAAATAAAACTAAGACAGACACTTGTAATGCGCAGGTGTGTCTGCAGGGGGCGCTGGTGCTCTGTATACATGTTACTTTAACTGTACTTTTCCACATGTGAACTTTGGACTCAGACTGATTTGAGTTTTTACCGGGACACTCTGACGGTGCTCTGCGGGCTGTGGACGTCTGGTCCCCGGGGTGAACAGTCTGGAACTCGGCCTCCTGCTCCAACCTGCAGCTGCTCCAGGATTTCCGGGTAAATCCTCCAGATCCGATCCGTGTGTGGAGCCTCAGCTGCGGTCACGAGTCTCTCACAACACGCGCACTTCCTGCAGCTCCGCCCCGGACAGAGAGGTCTGCTCTCCCGGTGAAAGCGGCTCGGCTCCCCGGGACTCGGCATGTCTTCTCTGGAGGTGGTGCAGCGGGGCCTGGAGCTCGCAGGGCAGCGGCACGTCCTGCAGTTCTGGCCGGAGCTGGATGAGGAGCAGAGGGAGCGGTTCCTCCAGGAGCTGGCTCTGCTGGACCTGGACGGGCTGCGGGCTCACTGTGAGCGGGCTGCGGCCGCGGCTGCGTCTCCTCCGGCCAGCGTGGACCGACACATCGAGCCGGTTCCTCCGGAGCTCATCGGCAGTGTGAAGAAAAGTGACCGGGAGAGTCTGTCCGCCTGGGGGGAGGAAGGTGAGGGTCAGAAGGTCCATATCAGAGGAAGAGCAACAGCTGGAGCACAGCTGGAGATGTGACGTCCTCTCTGCTGGAGAGTACTCATACTGTACTTTTACAGTATTGGGATGTAATAGAGTTCATTTACTGAGTTATTGTACTTAGTACATTGTTCATGTACTTTTACTCCACTACACATGCCAGCAACTATCTGTACTTTCCACTCCACTTTTACAAAGCGTTGAGTTACAGTAATCTGTAATGGTAATAGACATTAAGGAACAGTAGAAAGATAAATGTGCTACTTTTACTTGATTACATATCTGTGTATGTATTTGCACTTCCTCCAGCTCTGTTCCCAAACCGCCCCCTGCTGCTGTCTGTCCTCAGGGCTGCTGCAGATCTCACAGAGTCGAGTCGGGGTCCTGCTCCTGGCCGGAGGTCAGGGGACCCGTCTCGGGGTCCAGTATCCCAAAGGGATGTTTAACGTTGGGCTGCCGAGCAACAAAACCTTGTACCAGATCCAGGCAGAGCGAATTCACAAGATCCAGGAGCTGGCAGATGTTAAGCATGGATCCAAATGCTCAGTACCATGGTGAGATTATATCAGCGGACATGAGATGTTTGTCTTTCTTTTAGTTTGAGTGTTAAAGTTCTGCAAAGTTCAAAAGCCTGAAGATCTTCTCCTGCACCTCGCCGCTCATCCAGCTGATTGTGAAGTCACATGACCATCCGTGTTAATCCAAGAGATTAAACATCTAATTGAAAGTCATGTCCCTGAGGACGTTTGTCTGAGATGAGTATTCAGTGTGCAGAGGTTTCCAGATGAAAACAGAATCTTCTCCTCTCGTCAGGTACATAATGACCAGCGAGTTCACTCTGGCTCCCACTCAGAAGTTCTTCAAGGAGAACAACTACTTCGGTCTGGAGCCGTCCAACATCGTCCTGTTCGAGCAGAGGATGATTCCAGCGGTGACCTTCGATGGAAAGGTCATCCTGCAGGGGAAAGGGAAGATCGCCATGGCGCCAGGTGAGTACCAGACGCAGACAGACGTGAGGCCTCGTGTGTTCTGGGTCATGAGAGTGAATGGCGGTGTTTCCTCTCTGTCAGATGGTAACGGCGGGCTGTACCAGGCGCTGGTGGACAATAAGGTTCTGGAGGACATGAGGAGGAGGGGGGTGGAATACCTGCACGTGTACTGTGTGGACAACATCCTGGTCAAGATGGCCGACCCCGTGTTCATCGGGTTCTGCGTGAGCAAAGGGGCCGACTGCGGCGCCAAGGTAGAGTGAACGAGAATCAGGGTCTTCATCAGTTTCAGTTTGTTGTGTTGAACCCAGACAGAACCGGGCTCTGCTGCCCCCTGCTGGTCAATCTTATGCCTCTGTTATCTGTCAGGTGGTGGAGAAGGCGTACCCCACAGAGCCAGTGGGCGTGGTCTGCAGGGTGCAGGGCGTGTCCCAGGTGGTGGAATACAGCGAGATCCAACCAGACACGGCCGAGCTGCGAGGACCTGGAGGAGAGCTGGTCTACAGCGCAGGAAACATCTGCATCCACTTCTTCACCAGAGCGTTCCTGCAGGAAGTGGCAGAGTGAGAATCCTCATCGTTCCCATGATGCACCACTGCAGCGGGAGTTGGCTCTTCATCACCATTATCTGGAGAACCATGACACACATAATGTCATGTCCCCCAGAGGATAAACCCTGAACATAACCAACCTTTGCTTGTTTGTCTTGCAGGAAATTTGAAAGTCAACTCAAACAACACGTCGCGATGAAGAAGGTTCCCTTTGTGGACTCGGAGGGGAACCAGGTCAAACCCACCAAACCCAACGGGATAAAGATGGAGAAGTTTGTTTTTGACGTCTTTCCCTTCTCCAGGTATCGTTGAATTTCATCTCCAGCTATAAACCACTTCCTGTGTGTCATCACGTCCTTAACGGTTAAACATTCGCTGTGTCTGGAAGGAACTTCGTTGCCTTCGAGGTTGAAAGAGAAGAAGAGTTTTCTCCTCTGAAAAATGCCGACGGTGCAGCGACCGACAACCCGACCACGGCCAGGAACTCTCTGCTGGCTCAGCACTGCCGCTGGGCCGCAGCTGCCGGAGCGACGCTGCTGGACCCACACGGGAAACCACTTCCTCCTGCAGCCAGGTCCCAGACAAATCAAATCTACTTTGTTTAAGTGATGTCGTGGGTCAGAGGTGTTTCTCTGTCAGTTGGTAAATGTGACTGATCATTGTAATCTAAAAGTGTGTGTCTCTGTGTCTCTGTGTGTCTGTGTGTCTGTGTGTTGTGTGTGTGTGTGTGTCTGTGTGTGTTTTCTCTGTAGTGTATCACCGGCAGACGCTCCTCCAGCTCAGTGTGAGATTTCTCCACTGGTCTCTTATTTTGGAGAGGTGAGTTCAAACCAACAGTTTAATCAATCTGCACCCACACCATCATCTTCATCTTCATCATCATCTTCATCAGTCCACTGAAATGTCTGATTTGTCCAATGAACGAGTTCTTTCTTGTTCCTTTCACCTGGAAACAAACAAGAGTGAAAACTTAATTTCTCAATTGGAGGAAATGAAAACATTCTGAGTATTGATAGAAAAATAACTTTATAGAGACGAGACCGAACATGTTGTTCCATTATTAAACTGGAGAGTTCCTGTGGCCTGACGGAACCTGATGGAACCTGATGGAACCTGATGGAAGCTCTCGTCCTGTTCAGGGTCTCGATCGGATGCTGAGAGGAAAGAAACTGAGAACTCCTCTGAACCTGGACGAAGCGACGGCCGAAGATCTGCAGTGATGGAACCGAACAGACGATGAATTCATCTCTGAACATCAAACCTCCATCTCTCATAGTTCTCACTTTTTTAAGAGCTGCAAATAAATGTGATCATTTCGAATCGAAGAAGGGAATTTAAATAAAAAAATTGTTTACATCTAATAAAAGTGTTCTAAAAAGCCAAAGAATGATGTTTCATTTCGTTTCATGGATTCGGTTTATTTTGGTTCGATATAGATCCGGTGCTTATAGATATTTACAAAGAGAAAGAAATAGGAAATAAATTACACCTAATACAAAATCGCGTTTCGGCCTCTCCCGGCCACCGTAGCCCGAGTTGTCATGTGACCGGTGCCGGCCAATCAGAGCAGAGAGAGAAGACAACAGAAAACAAGCGGACGGTTCGTGTCTCAATAATCTGAGTCGGAGTTTATTCGGAGTTTAATCTGAGTTTATTCGGAGTTTACAGCAGGTTTGATATTATTATTATTTATTAACACAAACCGGATTTCCTGTCTTCAGATTATTTCCCCCTTCGGTCTCCGGTGGAGTCGCTGCGCTGGTCGCCGCCAGGGGGCGCGACAGCAGGACGTCGCTAACGCTCTGGATCCATGTTCGTTAGTTCGTCGCGAACTGTGCGTGTGAACGTGCACGACAGTGACATGTGAGGACCATGTTTAAAAACGTGTTCGGTTCCGGGTTCGTGGTGAGAACCGCTCATGTGATTCTGACCTGGGTCGTAACGTTGATTCTGTTCCTGCACGACACAGGTGGGATGTGTGTGTGTGTGTGTGTGTGTGTGTGTGTGTGTGTGTGTGTGTGTGTGTGTGTGTGTGTGTGTGTAATTATAATTGTATGAGATATTGATTAGAACCATGGACCAGCTGTTGGACCAGTGTTCTGACAGATGTTTCGGGCCGATGTCGATACTTTGGAGTAAAACACTTTTATCATGATAATTATTGATATCGACAGATATTAAACATTTCTGCCATACATACAAATCTGATTGAGAAAATAAACATGAATGCACATTGTGCATTCTTGAAGCTAAAAGGTTGATATGGACCAACGTGTGATTGGCGTTCACATCTGGGTCACGTGACTAATGAAGCTTCCTGTGACAGAGCTGAGGAAGCAGGAGGAGTCGGGCCAGCTGGTCCAGCCCGTCCTCTTCGTTCTGCTCGTGCTGGTGTCGGTGCTGCTCTACTTCGCCGTCTCTCTGATGGACCCGGGCTTCATCCTGTCGGACGACACCGGTCTTCAGGTGAGTTGTGGGTCCGGTCGTGATGAAGACTCATCGGACCAGTGATGGACACGTTTACAGGAACAGGAAACCAGTCTCTCACCAGTTGGTCTCTCGTGTGGTTTCAGTTCACGCTGGGAGTGACCGAGGAGCAGCAGGACATGATCCCCCCCACCACCAAGTCCCTGCGGCAGCGCCGCTGTGGACACTGTCTGCTGCAGGTACGACGCCTGCCTTGCTCCGCGGCCGCCACTGGCTCCAGTGGTTGTTGTAACAGTTTATTTTTATTTCCACGAGAAGGTAAAAGTGCTAAAATGATTCTGGATCTCGGAATCAGAAGTTTGGCTCACGGTTCTGGAGCTTTCAACCACATCTTGTTCAGATGTTTTCAGTGACAGAGGAAGAAGAGGTGATGAAGATGAGATGTGGTTGGAAGCTCTGGAGGAAGCAGCACGATGTCGAGTGACGTCAGCGTCAGACTGAAACACGAGTCTTGTAGGATCAGTGGTATCCAGTGACTGGTTCTGTTACACAAGCACGTGACCTCCAGTGAACCCATCACATGACCCGGCAGCAGTGAATCTAAAGACTTCCTGAACCCTGAACACTCACAAGTCAGTCAAGTGTTAGAAACTGTTCTTTGTCTGTTTGTCTTCTAAACACAATGACCTCCGCTTCAAGCAGCAGCCAATGAGATCGAAGCACTGCCAGACGTGTCAGCACTGCGTGCGGCGCTACGACCATCACTGCCCCTGGATCGAGAACTGTGTCGGCGAGAGGAACCACCGCTGGTTTGTGCTGTACCTGGCCGTGCAGCTGCTGGTGCTGCTGTGGGGGCTTCACATCGCCTGGTGAGTACGACCCCGTCCCCTCTCGTCTCCTCTCGTCCCCTCTCGTCCCCTCTCGTCCTCTCGTCCCCTCTCGTCCCCTCTCGTCTCCTCTCGTCTCCGCTGTGGTCGTAACGCTTCCACACATCGCATGTCTCCTGCTTGTCCCCTCTCGTCTCCTCTCGTCCCCTCTCGTCCCCTCTCGTCCCCTCTGTGGTCGTAACGCCTCCACACATCGCATGTCTCTGCTTGTCCCCCAGGACGGGGTTCAGCTCCGCCCCCATCTGGCAGCTGTGGCTGCGGACCAACGGCGTGCTGCTGGCCGTGGCCGTGCTGGTGGCTCTGCTGTCGCTCATCGTCTTGCTCCTGCTCGGCTCGCACCTCTACCTGGTCTCTCTCAACACCACCACCTGGGAGTTCATGTCGCGCCACCGCATCTCCTACCTCAAACACTGCGGCGCCGACGAGAACCCGTTCGACCGCGGCACCGTTCAGAACCTGTGGGGGTTCTTCTGCGTGTGGGGCACCGTGGTGTGGGAGCAGGTCTACTTCAGGGAGGGCAGCGACCAGGTGTAGGAACAACCGGCTGACGTGAAGTCGTGAAGAACCACGTCACGCAATTCCACTTTCCTCGTGTGCAGTTTACCTTTTCTATGGACACCTGTGTTTTTGCATAACTCTGCACGTTCCTCGTCTCAGTGCTTAGTTTGTGTCGTGCTCCTCATTGTTCAACAGGAATATCTGTTTCCTCCGAGAGAGACATCAGCTCCTCGTTAACGTCTCTGCAGACGACCAGCAGTCGTTTACAATCATTTCATTTCTTAACTGCCTGCGGCACTTTGAGGTTCTGAGTGTCTCCTCACCTCGACCCACTTTGAGGTTCTGAGTGTCTCCTCACCCTCGACCCACTGAACCCTGACTCCTCAATCATTATGTGGAGTTGTTAGTCACATGGTGAAATGACCAATGGACTGTTACATAATTCTGAAGTTTACTCTTCATACATTATCTAATATTTAACCTCAATAGTTCGGATCGATGGTTTCTATGTTCACAAGAAGTGTCAGACCAACGCTGCTCCACTGATACGTTCAGTCCATGAACGCTGCTCATCTTCAGGGTGATGATTTCATCTACTGCTCAGAATCATGTTCCTCAGACTGTCCATCGCTGCAGCTCCTCTCTTCAGCCTCTGTCTCAAACACTTGCTTTTAGCTCCGTCTCTTTAAGACCCTCCCCCCCTCCTGATAAGCCAGTTGGAAGTGTTTCAGGGGAGGAGCCTGTACAAGCAAAACTAAAACGTATCAGCGGAAGCAGCCAAAGTCTGAGACTCTTATTTAATGTTTAATGGTTTAAAAACTGACTATCATTACTTTTCAATCTAACCACGATGTACAGAAGACTTTGACTTTCAAGCTATTTTATATTGTATTTATTATTTTTTAACTATTTGAAAGCAGAACACATCTTTAGACTTTTGTACGAGTGTTTTGATGAAGAAGTGAAACTGGAGCAGAGATCGTTGGTGCAATAGAAACCTTGTGACAGAGCAATAAGTGTGAATCATAGACTCCTATGAATCATGTACAGCAGCGTCTCATCGTTAGAGAGGAATCAACTTCTCTTATTTATATGGATTCATTCATGTTCCTCGGATTATATGCAAAAATCATGCAATGTTTTTTACTACTTTGAAAATGACTGTAAACATGAATAAATAAATGTTTGATGAATTAAATTTATTCATTCAGATTTACACTTTACACTTTGTTCTGTCATCTTATTATTTTAAAAAGAAAAATCACTGAGAAACATTTTAAAAATAACAATCTCCCAGAACTTTACATCCCAATAGAAAATAACTGTTTGAGTGAGTAAACGCTGAGTCATGTGATCAGCTGACTGTGAGTCATGTGATCAGCTGACTGTAAATCAAGATGGACGACACGTCTCAGATACGAACGCTGCCATCTGGTGGTGGTGATGTCCTTTGCAGTCAGAGTCTGTGCAGCAGTGATCCATGAGTCACGGTGTCGAGGTCCCGCCCACACACGCACTCAATCGTGATGTTTATGAAGTATACTACAGCCGGCCACCAGGGGGCGATCCAGATGTGGGGGCTTCGTGCGGATGACGTGGCAGCTGGAAGGAGGAGGGCGCCATCCGGTGGTCATCTCATGAACGAGAAGTCAAAGTCGGCAAAGATGTCTTGTTGCTCGGCGGTGAGGACGCACGGCGTCCGGGGAAGCGTGAGCACCGGCTGGAGGCGAGTGAACTCCTCGTCAAAGTTACTGACGTCCTGCGGCGCCCGGATGACGGGCAGGAACGGCGGCTTCGCCCTCTTGGCCAGGAGAGCGTCCCAGTCCGTGCCCTGGTGACGGGTTTAACATCAACACGTCACACAACAGAAACATCCCGTCCTCGTGTACGTTCAGTGTGAGCGATATTCTACGATTCAAATATATCTGGTTGATAATAATTATAAGTACGTATAAAATCTCTTTAACTGACATTTCAACAGTTTTCATTTATTCTTTAATGGAGCTTATGTGCTCGGACTATTCAGACTGAACTGTAAATAAAGATGGACGACATATATACATATACATATATATATACTATGAAAACAGCCTGAGACGTCATGATTGACAGCTGAGAGCGATAAGGATTCGATAACAAGGCTCCACGGACGTGTCTATGACTAACACTTCGACTGACTCCAGTTATAATCTTGAAGAAGCATCACTTTCACTTGAGGAGACACTTGCTGCTCAGTGTTCACTTTATACATTTTCCCTTCAAGTGCTTTCAGTCATATTCATATTTTCGGGAAATAAAAACCTGGAAGAATCTGTGTCTTTTGATTTCAGAAGCGTCTTCTTCTCCGCCTCCGAGTCTCGTCCCAGGATTCTTCTGCAGCAGCTGAAACAGAAACAGAACCAGAATCAGGACACGTGGCCGTCGGGTCGTTAGAACCCGGAGGTCGAATCAACCGCTCACTGAGAATCCGTCTGATCGGAGACCAACCTTCTGAATGAGCGACACGGACTCTGGAGACAGGAAGCGAGGGAACCGCACGTCGTCGTTGACGATGCTGTCGAACACCTCTTCCTCATCATCACCTGGGAAGGGCGACTGACGGAGAACAGAGAGAATCAGAACCTCAGTTCCTCCTGTGGTTAAATGACTGAACTGTGTAGGTGACTGGTCATGTGACATTCAGGACGGGACGGAGGTCGTTCTCGTTTAGTGTGGATCTCAGTTTGTGTTCACTGACCTCCCCCACCAGCATCTCGTAGAGGAGAACCCCCAGCCCCCACCAGTCCACACTGCGAGTGTAGTTGTTGTCAGTCAGGACCTCTGGAGCCAGAAACTCCGGCGTGCCGCAGAAAGTGGAGGTACGATCCCCGTGTCCCATACCTGCACACGGAGGAGAAAACGTTTGCATCACAGAGAAGACGCGTTTCCAATTTACATTACATTACAAACACGTCTTTACCTTCTTTGCACAAACCAAAGTCTGCTATCCTGACAAATCCATCAGCGTCCATCAGCAGGTTGTCCAGCTTCAGATCCCTGAGACACAAAGCAGACCCGTGAGGATCCCGATGGAGACACAGCTCAGACTCGTCCCGACACTCACCTGTAAACGATGTGGTTCTGGTGGAGGAACTCCAGACCGAGCAGCACACACGACGAGTAGAACCTTCACACAAGGACAGACTCAGTCAAACGGTTATTTTACAGAATAAACAATAAAGAAAAGATGTGAATTCATGTTTATTTTCTAAATTCTAAAATCAGTCAGACTATACAGAAGTAAGTGGACTATGTTGAGCGAGCGGCGTGTTCTCACCGGGCTTGTTTCTCCGTGAAGATGCTGGTGTGGATGTGCGTCATGAGGTCTCCTCCTGAAGAGTACGCCATCACGAAGCACACGTGGTCGGCCGTCTGGAAGCAGCCGTACAGGTTCACGAGGAACGGATGTTGAGACGTGTTGATGACTTCAAAGATTCTCTTCTCACACATGAGGCTGAAACAAACACACAGAGCTGGTTTCTGAACGCGTGTTCACACATGATGAGAACAAAGCAGCCAAGTGGAGATTCCTCTTTAAGTCTGGGACATTTCTCACCTGTCGACTTCGTCTCGTGTCACGATGTCTCCCTTCTTCAGGGCCTTGATGGCGTACAGCTTCCCTGACTTCTTATACTCTGCCATCAGCACCTTAGATCAGGAGAAACATTTAAACCAGTTTAACAAGTTGTTAAACTCAGTGTGTTAAACTCAGTGTGAGCTCTGAACCCTTGGGCTGAGGTTCACCTTTCCAAAGTGACCTCGTCCCAGGACGGAGATACAGTTGAAGTCGTCCATCTGCAGCGCTTCATCCGTCCTGCACGAGAAAACAAGAGGCTCAATATTAACACTGACGCAGCCCCGTGGTTTAAAAGTCCAAACACACTGCCGAGCGCTTCTTACTGTGGAGGAAGATGGACGGACGCTTGTCTGTTCGGCTTCGGACTCTTGTTTTCACGTGGAGACTGTTTTTAACCAGATAAACAGATGAATGAAACAAACTCACTCTCAGATGATGTATTATTAGACATCGCTCAGGACACTAACCCGCAGAGAGTCTTTAATGATCCTCCTCGAGCGATGTGGAGATCGTCCAGGTTGATCGTCAAAGAAGTTCAGATTCACGACAGCAGCTTCTCTGATGAGAACAAAGACAGGTCTGTAAATCAAACTGATGACTTTTAATTCTTCATCTCCTACATAACTTTATTCATTATCTCCCCAAACCTAAGATAAATATATCAAATATCAAAAACCTAATTTTATAAACACCTCACATTATTCTAAGAGCCCTGTGTTGCAGTCGAGTCACTTCCTCTCACCTCAGCAGAGACACTGGAGTCAGTGCGTTAAACTATGTGAAGAAGTGAACAGCTCACTCTTTCACAGGAGTGACAAAGAGAAGGAGTCTTACTGCGCCTGAGGAGCGGCGGAGGACGAGGGGCCGGAGGGGGGGCCCGCCAGCGGAGGACTCATGGGATCCAGGGAGGTGCAGGGAGGCAGGATGCTCATCATCAAACGGCCCCAGGTGGCAAAGTTCATGTTCATCTGAGCGGCACGCAGGAAGTCCTTCCCTGTGGACGGAGACGGAGCGGCAGGATGAGGATCAGATCATGGAAGTTTATATGAATCTTCAATAGTTCTAAATGAACGTGATGGATTTGTTAGTGGAGGTTTGAGCTCTAACGAGACATAATCATTATCACACGTTTATCACGTATTTTAAATTGATCAAACAAATTAAGTTTGTTATGGTCGATTCATTGATGAACTAACACGGAGATGATTCTCTTGTTTTGTGTTGAAGTACAATCTGAACTCTGTGTGGTTCATGATATTCATATCAAGAGATCCACTGAACTAATAAAATTCAATATGAATAAATGTTGTTGCCTTTTTCTTTTGGGAATATTCTCCTCTGCCTCTGGAGCTTGGACCGTCGCTCGATGACGGGGTTGATAAACGTCACCTGGAAACGAACAAAGTTTAGATATTCTTTGCCTGATGATTAGAAGTGTAGTTGAATTATAACAGTCATGCAGTGAAAGTCAGGACCTCGATGAAGAGGATGCCCTGAGGCTCCAGCTTCAGACACATGCCGTGTCGCTGGTTATCCAGGAAATCCTCCAACCGCAGGAACTTCACTCCGCTCAACGCACGCCAGTCTCTCCAGTACACGGCGACCTCCAGCTCCCTGGACTGGAACGACACAACAAGCAGACAAACAGGTTCCAATGAAGCTCGAGCAGATATTCTCAGGACGGAGAGACGTCCGGGACCTGAGAGGGTTTAAACAACACGTCCACATGGCGTACATGGCGGTAAAACTCCTCTCAACGAGCGGCGAAGCGTCGAGGTAAAAACCAGAGTCTTCAGCAGCAACGCCGTTTATGGTTCAAACCAGATTAGAGCAAATGGGAGGATTAGTGACGGGATTACAGGAGAAGGTCGAGAAGGTCGAGACCATCAGAGACTCACGCGGAGCAGAAGTCAGAGCATTGAACAGATGTTCAACATTAGAGGAGACGCTCTGAAGTATGAAATTGTTGCTTGTTGTTGTAGTTCGGTCTCAGAGACTCGACACCGACTCAGACGTGAAGAGAAAACATTCACTTACTGGCAAACCTGCACTGAGTGAAAATACAAAAACTGAAATCTATCATTTACGGAGAATGAATCTAGATCAACAACGTGTCGCCCTAACATCAGTGAGTGGATGTGAAACCTTGTGGCTCAGATGTTATTTAATTTGCTTAGTGAAGTGAAAGTTTCTGACCCTTTCCAGTTCAATGCTGAAGCTCTGGCCCCAGGCCTCTTTACCCAGCTGTCTCCAGTGTGTGTGTCCCACGACCCGGTTGTCCACCTTCAACACGGCGCTGATGTCCGCTGAGAACAGAGACGCCACACGGTTAATAACACAGGCTGCACACGTCTGAGGGGAGTTTCAAATAAGTCAAATATAATGTCAGCTGCTGTAAATACACAGCGAGACGTTAATTCAGTCGTAATAATAACACGGGAAATAAATATGGATGAAATGAAAGCATGAAGAATTCCGATCGCCCCCTGGTGGCTGGCTGCAGTAAAGGTCATAGTCTCCTACATGTTAGCAGATGGGACACGGACTAAACCCAAAATCAAGTACCATTAAAACACTCCTGAGTTAAATGCATTTTTCCAAAGATAGTTTACGACCTACAGTGACCAGCCACCAGGGGGCGATCCAGATGTTGTGGATTAACCTTTGAAGAGTTGTACTGACATCCATCTTTATTAGATGTGTATTTAAAGATGGATAAATGACAGTTTACAGAAGTGAAGTGTGAACTCACAGGACAGCTCGTCGGCCTTGGTCGTCTTTCCATTGGCGCTGCGTCCTGATAGGCCGGCTCGCACCTTCAGAGACTTTCCGTCCGAGACGCTTCCAGAGGCGGACGGGATGCTGGTCACACGGCTGCGTCCTGGAACCGCCTCCAGCAGGTCCTGGCAGCCCATCAGGCAAACCTCTAATCGCCCTGAAGTTCAAATGTTGTAGAAATGACGAGAGGAGGTCAGAGCCACCAAGGAACTGAAAGGAAAAAAGCAGATTTCAATCTGAGCAGGAACCTGTTAGACTGGCGGGTTTGAAGACGGAGGACGAGGAGGACGAGGAGGACGAGGAGGACGAGGAGGACGAGGAGGACAGGGCGCTGGAGCTTCCAGACACCAGCTCCTCTTTAATGGCAGCGTGTTTGGGATGATCCGGAGGCAGCTCGCTCAAACGTCTCTCCAGGGACAGACGCAACAAATCCACCTTCTGAGAGGACTCCTGCATTCGAGCCTGAGCCTGAGGGACACACACACACACCACTGCTGGAGACGCACAACACTGGACATGTTCTGGAGTTTGTGTTTCACATATGAAGGAGAAGCCGCAGGAGATCGTCCGGGTCCGACCCGTTCACCTGAACCATCCACATCTTACACACCTCCGCCACTATTCTCCGATCCTGGACCTTCCGCCCGCTCAGCTGCTTCACCACGTTCTTCGCACCCTCTGCTACGGCCGACTCAATCTTCATGTGGTGCATGAGTTCCGCCACACGCAGCTCCACGGTACCGATCACCTCCACAGCCGGACCTGATGCAGAGAAGCCACCTGAGATATAACTGATTTATACCAGCAAAAACATGAAGCTCTTTTGTCTCAAAGCAGAAAGTATGATCTAATCAACACTGTGTCGGCAGCTGGATGAAAGTGAGTCTGATGTGTGAGTGTGAACAGGAGGAAGTTTCCTCCTTCTCTCCCTGAGCGTCTGTTCTCTGTGACTCTGCTGAGTGGGTTCCATCTCCTGAGAGAGGAACTGACTCAGAGTCAGCTTCAACTGTCACAACCAGCTGCAGCTGAAGAGTGAAGCTGAACTGAGATCAGTTAAAAACACTCTGAAGTTATTAAAAACCAGAGTTTATCTCCAATATTCAGCAGGAAACTGTTAAAACATGAAGATTCTGAACAGTTTGGTGGATTTGTTCCAGCTGCAGCTCTTCAGGGTCAGGAAGCAGAGGATCATGGGTAATATCCAGAGGGAGGAGTCAGAGTCAACACATTGAGACTCTTAGTTGTTGTTGTTTACCATGAGTTCCATCTCGCTCGTCGTCTCTGGCCTGACTGACTTTAACAATCTGCATCCGCAGCAGCTCGATCTTGGTGCGACTGTCCTGTAACATCTGCTGAGCCGTGGACAGCATCTTTCTGTCCTGGAACACAAAACGGACGGAGCTTCACCCGTCTGCTGCATTAAAACTGATTCATAAATCAAACTGATACGCAAAATACCAAAGAAACACCCGCTCCTCAACTACTACTGGAGCACAGTGAGATGTTAGAATCTTTGTATCATACAAAGGCCGTAAATGATCTGCTTTACACGAAGCATGAAACATGAAATGAGCAGAAGGTATTAAACAGAATGAAAGTGTTTGTTTCCTCCGTCCGTTCTAACGCCTCCTGCTGTGACAGCGTTCACAGCATGAAGTCAGTGCTGCAGAGAAACCACACGGGACCATGAGTGTGTGCAAGTGTGTGATAGAAAATCCTTCTGTGGTTCCGTCTGGTTGGTGAATTAAAACATTCACAAACCAGAAAACACACAAAGCACTTGAGAGCACCGAGCTGCAGCTGCCTCCGGCTGGGTGTGGGTTCTGGGCCGTACCTTCACAGAGCTGTATCTGTACGTGTGGATCATGTTCTCCGCGCCCTGTTTGACTTTGGTTTCCATGGTGAGCTGCTTCTTCAGAGTTCTGACCCGACCGGCCACAGGGGACATGACGTCTTCCCACTGACACGACTCTGCTGACTGAGCCTCTTCTTCTTCCAGGCTTCCTGTGTAAATAGGAGGATTATTAATAATGAATACTTATATATAAACTTTATATATAGTGCGTCCTGTTCCCTCACCTGTGGTGCCGTCTCTCTCTGTACCCATCGACCTGGCGTTCAGCTCCTGCAGCTCCAGGTGCAACTGGTCCAGCTTGCGGCCCGAGGCCTTGAGTTGACCCTCCACGTCGGCGGCGCTCTTGCGGTTGGTGAAGGCGCGGCGCAGCCGCTCAGCCGCCTCCTTGATCTTCAGCTCGCGCTGGATCTCCTGCCGGAGCAGCGTGCGAGCATCTTCCAGACGCTGCTGGAACTCTGGGTCCAGAATGTCCACCTCGTCCAGGTTTCCGTTCTGAGAGACGCAACCGAGGTTTATACAGCTACAGATACATAATCATAACATCATTTACACACGTAGCATTTCTATAAAACCAGCTGCTGAGATGAAAACAAAGATGTGAGTTGCACAGGCAACAGATGACATTATGCCTCCCCCTGGTGGATGAGTTCAAAACTACAGCAGCAACTTGATTTACATCCGCCTCAGTTGTTCAGTCCATGTTATGAATATATATATATATATATATATATATATTGTAGTTAAACCATTAAAGAAAGAGAATGTGACTTGATTTCATAAAACTTGATGAGCTGATGATTCTAGTTACACAACTTATCTTGTCTTTATTCCGATATTAGGGAGTAAAACATTTCTGAAACCATCAATCAAACTTTACGACAAAGAAATGTGATTGAGGTTTGATATTTTACAGTTTAACAATTAACTTTAGCATAAATAACTATAAATAAAAAGAAAACACAAGTACAACAAAGTATATAGAACTTGAATTAAGATTTTATACAAAATATAAACATAAATGCGCAGCTTTAAGTTCATTATTCATATTCATTCATATATTCATCAATCATTCAGTCAAATAAAAGTCTTCATATCAGCAAATATAAAGACCGACACTGATAAACAGATGTTAACTGATAAATCATTGAGATCTGAGGGGATCTAACTGTGAAATTAATATACTAGTTATTCAAAGAGGGGATTTTATAATTATATAAACAGGTCTGTTTACATCAGACCTGTGGGGAACTTGAACTTTGTGTAGGAAGAACCAACACAACAGGTTATGTCAGTTTGTATATGAAGAACATAATCGTATGTTTGTGTAAAATACACAAATACATGCACATCATTTATTCTATAAGATTCAGATTCAGGAGCTTCGGACAGAACTCGTATTGTTCAGAGATATAACTGTGGACACACCTCCTGTCAATCAAAACAAACCTGTCCCAGGAAGTGGAGGCGTCACAGATACAGACTTTAACATGATTCATGTCACACTATGATTAATAAGTATAAAGCAATAACCCGATTCCCTTTGCTGACACTGTGATAGATCTCCTGTGGCCGTGTTGGATGAACATGTAAATCACGACCCTGACGTCACCGGGACTAAACAAACCGATTCACTTCAACTCGTGTTTGTTCGTTGATTAAATCTCAGTTTTGTTCGAGTTGCACAAAGTTGATCCGAGTTTCGGTTGAAGTGCGCGTGACGCACACAAACACCGGAACCGAGCAACCGACCGGACAAACAGGTCCGGCGCGTGCGTGTCATTTAAGTCACCTGCACGTCAGGTGTCGGCAGGTGAGTGACGTCACGGGCCGGTAGAAACCTCGGCTTTTTAAAGAAGCTGCGTCAGAGAACGTACCTGAAGAGATGGAGCGGCCATGGTGGAGGTCAGGGGTCACCGGGGGGGGGGGCGGCCCGCACACGGTCCTCACACGGTCCTCTACAGGTGGGGCGGCAGGTGACACGGGTCCGGCTAGTTTAGCTTAGCTTAGCCTAGCCTAGCTTATCCAACCTCAGCTTCTCTTATTGTCGCTCACCTGAGCCGCAGGTGCGTGAACGTCTCGCGCAGCAGAAACTCCAACTGAGGTTTGAATCAGACCAACCGGGGGCCGGCGCGACCGTGACGTCAATGGCCCGTCAGCGCCCTGATTGGACCGCGGGGGGTGATGACACCGAGGCTGCAGGAGCCAATCGGGTTGGATTATTCACTGCACCTGCCGAGGTACCTGCAGCCTTACATAGAGAATGACTATTAATATTTAAATCATTTCATCTGATCAAATACGAATGAGCCAAAGAATTTAAAACTATTTATTCATCATAACTTTTTTATGAATTGTACTTTTAGCTGAACACAACAGCTGTTTTATGGTGTTTTATTGTGTTATTGTTTGTCAGTACATGTCTGTATTTAGTTCTGTGCCTTTCCTCAACAATGTCAGAGAGAGTGAGTAAAAACAATAAAATATGAAGTCAATCTGGCAAATTGTAGAATCTATTTATGTCGTATTCACAAATCACAACTTGTCTCATCGGGCTGAACAAACTGTACAAGGTGTGACATCGTCTGTTCTTCACACGCCCCTAGGGTGACGAAGAACAACCAGAAATACATGTTATATACATACATGTGTTATATACATACATGTGATATATACATACATGTGATATATATATATACATACATGTGTTATATACATACATGTGTTATATACATACATGTGATATATACATACATGTGTTATATACATACATGTGATATATACATACATGTGTTATATACATACATGTGTTATATACACACATGTGTTATATACATACATGTGTAATATACATACATGTGATATATACATACTGTTAATACATACTGTGTATATACATACTTGATATAACAACATGTGTTATATACATACATGTGTTATATACATACATGTGATATATACATACATGTGATATATACATAAATGTGATATATACATACATGTGTTGTGTATATATAAATGTAATATATACATACATGTGATATATACATACATGTGTTATATACATACATGTGTTGTGTATATATAAATGTAATATATACATACATGTTATATAAATACATATAAACAGATATCTGTGTAAGTTCAGGTCCTGTCATGTAAGCTGTAGTGTCGCCCTCCCGCCGCCGGGTGGCAGCAGAGCACAGTGAACGTGTTGACGGACCTGGTTCTCGGACAGAAACAAGCGGAGCTGTGCGGGTTCCCGGTGATCGTGCGTTCAGACTCACGCACTGTAGAAGCTGGAAGAAACTTTCATCCCGCAGAGAAGAGCTAAACTCCCCCGGGACACGCAGCGGGTCTAAAGAGACGCGGCGAACCTGAACCATGTCGGCCTCAACGGCGAAAGTCAGCCGGAAGGAGAATTCAAACCACGACGGAGCGGACGAGACCTCCGGTAACGTTAAAGAATGGCGGTTATCCGCTCTACGCCATTTTCATTTGTTTATCGTCATGTTGTTATTTCCTGCGTAGTTTACAGAAAACAACCAAGAACTGCGAATAAGCCCAGCTTCGTGTTCTGCACCCGAGTGACGCGGCTGCAGGCGCAGCATGCTAACACGAGCGAACTGTAGCGGCGCGGTGGGTTAGCAGTTAGCTTCCCGTGGCTAGCGGCGCCGTGCGACGGGCCACTGCTTTGTGTTCGCGGCTGTTCGCTTCGCGTCCACGCACATGTTACACGGTTCGGGTTCGGTTCTGCTCCAACGAGCCGCAGCAGCACGTTCGCATCCCGCCCGCCTCCAGCCCGGAGGCCGAGCCGTGCTAGGACCCTGACCCGCTCGGCTCCACAAGCACGCGTGCGAGCGGCTTTGTGCGCGGGTCAGTCGAGCTCCGTGTAAACACAGAGGTCTGAGCAGCACGTGCGTGCGCGGGGGGACCGGCTCGTGAGACACGAGAAGAAGCTGCTGCTCAAAGAGCTCTGACCCGAGAACACGAAGAACCTGCAGAGGTTCACACAGGGCTCTGCTGCACACAACACAAAGAAACACACACAGAGTAACACAAAGAAACACACACAGAGTAACACAAAGAAACACACACTGTAACACACTGTAACACAAAGAAACACACACAGAGTAACACAAAGAAACACAAACACACACAGAGTAACACACAGAAACACACACACAGAGTAACACACTGTAACACAAAGAAACACACACACAAGGGACCAAGCTCCTGCAAAAACTAAGATATAAAAGATCATATTCAGCTTTGTTAAAAAGTTATGGAGGATATTTAAATGATAATGATCCTACAACTGAAATCAATTTAAGCATCGAAATATGATTTCAGTTAGATTTCAGTAACCATGGTTACATTAGTTAGTGGGGGGGAAGCCATATTTGTTGTAGACAGCTGTGATGTGTCCTGAAGCTTTTATTTTGAAATCCTAAATCAAAGTTTTCTTCTTCTTTCAGAAAAAGAGCAGCAGGAAGCGATCGAACATATCGACGAAGTCCAGAATGAAATCGACAGGTGAGTTAGAATAGTTTTTATTGTGGTGTGTGTGTTGTGTGTGTGTGTGTGTGTGTGTGTGTGTTTCTATTGTGTTGTTTCTCTCCCTGCAGACTGAACGAACAGGCTAGTGAAGAAATTTTAAAAGTAGAGCAGCAATTCAACAAATTACGCCAGCCATACTTTCAGAAGCGATCAGAACTCATAGCCAAAATCCCCAACTTCTGGGTCACAACATTCGTCAACCACCCACAAGGTAAACTGTTGTTTAGTGTTGTTATTTATTTGGCACGTGTGTATTTATTGATCTGCTTTATGATTTGGAATGTGACCTGTAGTTTCAGCTCTTCTCGGCGAGGAGGACGAGGAAGCGCTTCACTACCTGTCGAGGGTGGAGGTCACCGAGTTCGAGGACATAAAGTCGGGATACAGAATAGATTTTGTGAGTTTGTCGTGTTCACTGTGTGTCTGTACATTCTGAGCGACCTGCTGCAGATGTGACACAGATGTGTTTTTGGTTTCCCTGCAGTATTTCGATGAGAACCCGTACTTCGAGAACAAAGCCCTCTCCAAAGAGTTTAACGTGAACGAGAGCGGAGACCCCGTCTCCAAGTCAACTGAAATCAAATGGAAAGCTGGAAAGGTTGGTTTGTGTTTTTAGAGTCATCTTCTTATGAGAGTTGAACCCGTTGACCTCTGCAGTAATCCTCCTCCAGTGCTGGTCGTCCCTGTGCTGTTTGTGCCTGTGTAACAATGGCTCCAATTTCTATTGTCCTTTCCTCAACACTTCATAACCTCGAGTCTTGACGAACACGTTTTCTCCCTCAGGACCTGACGAAGCGCGCGGGTCAGACGCCAAACAAAGCTGGAAAGAAAAGGCAGCACGAGGAGCCGGAGAGCTTCTTCACCTGGTTCACCGACCACTCGGACGCCGGCGCTGACGAGCTGGGAGAAGTGATCAAGGACGACATCTGGCCCAACCCCCTGCAGTACTACCTGGTAGGAGTTCAGACACAGAACCGTGCTCAGGCCCAGAGGCTCAGAGGCAGCAGGGTCGTAGTTAACTGTCCACACGGTGATGAGCAGAATCCGATCTGTAACTTGTGAATGTTCCCAAGGTCCCCGACATGGAAGATGAGGACGGTGACGGCGATGATGACGACGATGAAGAGGAGGGTCTGGAGGACATTGACGAGGGAGAGGAGGAGGAGGAAGGTGAAGATGAGGATGAAGATGGTGATGGAGAAGATGGAGAGGTAAGAACAGCTTATGAAACATCTCAGATCTTCTTGTCCTGTAGAGGGCGCTGTGACTAATTACTCTTCCTCTTAATTTCAGGACGATGGCGATGAGGATTAAACGTTTCAAACTACTTCTCGACCCTTTCCCTCCGTCTGTGATCGTCCTTCAACCCGTTGGAACAAACTCTTTTGTTTTGGGGGTGGGGGGGGTTTGTAAAAAAACAAAACAACAAAAATACCCAACAGCCTCTTTTTTTTTCTTTGCTGTGTGTTGTCAGGCTGTCCGTCCTCTTCCTCTGCAGCCGCGACCTGTCCATCATATAATCATGTCTGAAGGTCACCGGGTCGCAGCGGGGGGGCTCTGTCATTGAGCCAGTTCACACCCGGCGTTTACATCCATCCTGAAAGATCTGATCACACGTGTTCAGGTGTGACGCATATCGAGATGACTCGAACCACATTGGGAACGTGTTCCCTCGTGTTCCCTCACCGACCTCCACATCATGATTCCTAATGATTCATCAAACACACAAACACACAAACACATCGACGGACACACTGCGAACTCAGACTCGGTAAAACCATTAGCTGGTCTTAGCTAACACCAATCACGTACATGTTTATTTGCATATTGAGCAGGAAGTGACCTCAGATCAGAAGTGATCACGGACACGTGGAGGTGTGAGCGGGCGACCTCTCCCGTGGACTCGTCTCTCTCAGGATTGACGTTAAACACCAGGTGTGAACGGGGATCATTGTTTCTATTCGTCTCCCAAAGACATGTAAAAGAATAAAAAAAATTTGTAGCATTCTGCACGTCATCATACGTAGATTTAAAATACGTACAATAGCAATTTTTTCTGTAAGATAGGAAATGACAGTTTCTGTTAAAGTTGTGAGTTCAATAAAAATAAGCCATGGTGCAGTGATAACTCAATCATAGCATCCTTAGCCACTTTTATATATAAATGTATATTATAATATATCCAGTGGTGGAGGACTGAGGCTTATTAGAAGTTGCATTTTCCTTTGTGACTTATTGTTCTAATGGAACTGATCGAACGCACCAGCTTGTTTCTTTCCAACTGTTGTAAATGTTTTTTGGGATGTTCATGTATGTTGGTCAGACGGTGATTATGCACAGTTTAACGGGGGGGGGGGGGGTGGCGGGCCAGCGCAGGTTTTGACACCGACTGGACTTCTGTTTAATAAATTTTCATGATCTTGTTTTTCAGGCAGCCACAACAAAGTTTGAAATGTACATTTTTTATAAAACAAACTAATTTTGGGTCTCGGCGTAAAACATTTTGAGATGGGAGAGAAAACGATTTCTGTGGAGTCTGCAGCGTTTCTCCTGTTCCACTGGAAACCTGCTCACGTTAAATTAAGTGTACCAGTTGCTTTGTTACAATAAATAAATAAATGTGTACATGATGTTTGGAGTGGATTTCTTCTCCGGATGGTTCATGTGACGTGTTCACAGAGAGAAGCTTCACACAGTCGCACGTTCAGATGATGTGCTGCTCGTACAACTTCTCATTCAGGTCCTTCAGAAACAACAGTCAGTGAAAACACGTCTAAAGGAGTTACAATATAAACATGTATGAAAGTATGAGATCAGGTCTGTTTGATATTTGTCTTGTTCTCAAGTGTCTAAAGATTCAGATTAATAAAAGTTGAATTCATCTTTCACACTGCTGAAGATTAAAGTTTAATATAATTAAACACTGACTTCATGAATAGAGAACTTCTCTGCACAACAAGACAAAAGCTTAAAACACAGACGTCAAATAAGAACATTAAAATGTTATTAAAGTATAATATTAAAGTTTCACAGGCATCAGATTAAATACCTGTCGTGTACTACTCCCGCCAACAGGAGGCAGTCCCTCACCGGAAGTCCTGTGCGTATCCAAGGCAACGGAAGCTTTAGAGAAAATGGCTTCGTGCGAAGTTTATCTTAAATGAGTTTCTGTTAGTTTATGATTAGTTCTGTTCGCTTCTCTCTGAGCGGTCCAGCTCAACAGGGATGACACGTGTCAGAACTTTATTATCATGTCAGAACTGCGCTGGTTCAAACTCTGAAGAATCAATGGAGGATTTTCTTTAATCATGTTTTCAGACGAAGCTTCGGACTCAGTGACGGTTCCGTCTGTTTGGAGGAAGCAACACGAGAGTCACCGAGACACGGTTCGTTTTTATCCACGGTTAAAGCTAGCTACAGGGCTAATGCTAGCTACAGGGCTAATGCTAGCTACAGGGCTAAAGCTAGCTACAGGGCTAATGCTAGCTACAGGGCTAAAGCTAGCTACAGGGCTAATGCTGGCTGCAGGGCTAAAGCTGGCTGCAGGGCTAAAGCTGGCTGCAGGGCTAAAGCTGGCTACAGGGCTAAAGCTGGCTGCAGGGCTAAAGCTACCTACAGGGTTAATGCTAGCTACAGGGCTAATGCTGGCTACAGGGCTAAAGCTGGCTACAGGGCTAAAGCTCTGGCTGCAGGGCTAAAGCTGGCTGCAGGGCTAAAGCTGGCTGCAGGGCTAAAGCTCTGGCTACAGGGCTAAAGCTGGCTGCAGGGCTAAAGCTCTGGCTGCAGGGCTAAAGCTGGCTACAGGGCTAAAGCTAGCTACAGGGCTAATGCTGGCTACAGGGCGTGTGTGTGTGTGTCATTAAGGTTTGATATTTTACAGTTTGACAACAACGTATCAATAATTATAAAGAAAACATTTACATTTAGGACGATGAATTAATTGTCTGATTGAAACTCATTTGTCTGAGTGTTGGAACATGTGACCCCCCTGAACATGTGACCCCCCTGAACATGGAGTCAGTTGTTACTCAGGAACCTCCTGTGAACCGGTGTCAGGTGGTTTCAGGTGTGAACCGGTGTCAGGTGGTTTCAGGTGGTCTCAGGTGTGAACCGGTGTCAGGTGGTTTCAGGTGGTCTCAGGTGTGAACCGGTGTCAGGTGGTTTCAGGTGTGAACCGGTGTCAGGTGGTTTCAGGTGGTCTCAGGTGTGAACCGGTGTCAGGTGGTTTCAGGTGGTCTCAGGTGTGAACCGGTGTCAGGTGGTTTCAGGTGTGAACCGGTGTCAGGTGGTTTCAGGTGGTCTCAGGTGTGAACCGGTGTCAGGTGGTTTCAGGTGGTCTCAGGTGTGAACCGGTGTCAGGTGGTTTCAGGTGTGAACCGGTGTCAGGTGGTTTCAGGTGGTCTCAGGTGTGAACCGGTGTCAGGTGGTTTCAGGTGTGAACCGGTGTCAGGTGGTTTCAGGTGGTCTCAGGTGTGAACCGGTGTCAGGTGGTTTCAGGTGTGAACCGGTGTCAGGTGGTCTCAGGTGTGAACCGGTGTCAGGTGGTTTCAGGTGTGAACCGGTGTCAGGTGGTGTCAGGTGGTTTCAGGTGTGAACCGGTGTCAGGTGGTCTCAGGTGTGAACCGGTGTCAGGTGGTTTCAGTAGTGATGTGTCCTTCCGTGTCGAGGCTTCGAATCGTGTGTCGAGTAATCCAGGAAGATTTTTGTGAAGCGCGTATCGAGGCTTGTGTTGATGACGTATGTGATGACGTTCGAAGCCTCGCGAGCCGGCCGTACCACGTGACTGAGGCAGGAAATGGTTCGCGGGTTTGGTGTGCGATTCAAAATAAAAGGGCCAGCGAAACGCAATGGATCCCCCCCCTCACATTTTGTGGACTGGGGACTTTATTGCGCTTTTGTTTGCAAAAAAAGAAGCCGCCTGAAACCGAGCACTGTGGAAAAGTTGTAATTTTTAAATAAAAATGAATAAAATGTTGTCCCTATTTTACATGTTACAAGTAACACAAGCACATTCACATCACAACCCTCTGCCCAATTTGTTTCCACTTTCGCTTTTGATCCCGCCATTGTATCATGAAGACTACACCATATTAATAAGTTCATAATGTATGTATTGGCATCACAAAAATCATTCATTCATTTATCAATTCAAAGCGTCACACACCAAAGCCACGGTGTCATTATAATCACTCTGCCTGTTTTACATTTATTGTCCACTTGATGGCGCAGTAGAGCAAATGAAGCACCATGAAGCTTCGGCCCATGAGTGAACCAGTTGGATGGAAAGCTTCAAAGCTTCATGAAGCTTCATCTCGCCATCACTAGGTTTCAGGTGTGAACCGGTGTCAGGTGGTCTCAGGTGTGAACCAGTGTGTTCTTGTCTCAGAGAGGCTGTCAGACCTCAGCCGTGCACAGATGTGAGGCAGAGGTCCAGAGCGTGTCCACGACCAGCAGCTCCACTCAGACAGAACCAGAGCCGCTCACACAGCTGGACCCTGAGGCTCCAGACCCCCCCGGCCTCAGGGACTTCCTGCAGCGGGTGGAGGAGGAGCTCGTTGGAGAGCTGGTCACCAACGCCAGGAGTCACGCCTTCGACGGGTTCCAGGTGAACTGGGGCGACCACAGTCAGCTGGTAAGCAGCACCGACCAATCAGGAGGCAGGGACCTGTCTTATATGCAGATATATCTTAATGCTGTTCTTCCACGTTCGCAGGTTTCATGTCTTCATCTACTCCAACATCCCGTGGCCCAGGAGCGAGGTCTTCACGTGACCTGCGTGTCCTGGAGCTGCACCGGCTCGGTGGTGGCCTGTGGATACGGTCGGTAGGTCACAGACCCTCGGGCTTCACGTTCGAACAAACCTTAAACATCTGATCTGAACTCAGTTTAAAGGAGACACGTGATGTTTCTTTGCTCTGGTGTGCTGTCACCCCTCCTCATTTGCATATGACACGCCCCCTTACAACCGCCCAGACAGAACGAGCAAACCTTAAAGCTGCGGTGCGTTGAACTGGTTTTCTTTGTGGGCAGGATTGACGATGGAGGCTGGAGCACGGAGAGCTCGTACGTGTGCACGTGGAATCTGGATCGTCGAGGTCTGAACCCCAAACAGGCAGATCTGGTCATAGATGTTCCCACTGCAGTCACGGCTCTGTGCTGTCACCCGGAGCAGCCCGCCCTCGTGGCAGGTACACCAGCGCCCGTCCGCCTGTGCTCTCACATCACGAGCTGAGAACTGATGTGTGTCTGTGTGTGTGTGTGTGTCTCTGTGTGTGTGTGTGTGTGTGTCTGTGTGTGTGTGTGTGTGTGTGTGTGTGTCTGTGTCTGTGTGTGTGTGTGGTGTGTCTGTGTTGTGTGTGTGCAGGCGGTCTGTACAGTGGAGAGGTGGTCGTGTGGGACACCAGTCGGACTCAGGACCCTGTTCTGGCTCTAACTGGGATGTCAGCAGAGAGTCACAGAGAGCCTGTTTATCAGGTAACTGGTTTTCTAATAAATTACAACGATCCAACCAATCAGGAGTCAGTCTCAGCTGTCAATCATGCCTTCCTACCAAACCATCCGACAAACAGAAAATCTTTATTTGGTTCATGTCCCATCTGCTGACATGGAGGAGGGGTTTATGACCTTTACTGCAGCCAGCCACCAGGGGGCGATTAAGACGATTTGGCTTCACTTTTTGTGAGCTGTCATGTCGTCCATCTTTATATACTGAGTGTGTGTGTGTGTGTGTGTGTGTGTGTGCGTGTGTGTGTGTAGGTCTCCTGGGTGCCGCTGCAGAAGCGAGGGGAGTTCGGCGTCCTCAGTGCCAGCTCAGGAGGACGAGTGCTGCAGTGGACGTTGGACTCTGACCAGGGACGGTTTGTCCTGGACGCCGCCTTCGCCTTCGTACGTCAGCAGGTTCCTCACGGAGTCAGCGTCAAGGTGAGAAATGTAATGCAACAGAGGAACTCCTACATTTCAAAATAAAAGCCCAGTGACGGTAACAGGGCCTCCTACAGAGCTAACAGATGACTGTGTTTTCAAAATAAAAGAATGACTAGATTTCTTTGTAACCCTCAGACTCGGGGGGGCAGCAGCACCGTGGGCGTCACCTCCCTGGCTCTCTCTCCCTGGGACCCGGACACCTTCCTGGTCGGCTCTGAGGGCGGCCTCCTGCTCCGCTGCTCCTTCTCCTCCACGACGCCAGCCGCTGTGGCCTCCGAGGGGCAGAGCGTGCCCCCGAGGGCCCCGGCCGTCTTCTCCTTCCGGCCCTGCAGCGGCCCCGTCCACTCCATACACTGCTCCCCCTTTCACAGGTGATAGCGCCACATACAGACCAGACACGGAAGTGGTCAGTGATTATTTTGCAGCCGAGCCGTGGTGACTTCCTGTTTCCTGTTCTCTGCAGGAACCTGTTTGTGAGCGCGGGGACCGACGGGCTGGCCCACGTCCACTCGCTGCTGCAGGTCGACCCGCTGCTCTCGCTCAGGGTCTCCGACTCCTACGTGTTCCAGGTGCAGTGGTCCCCGACCAGACCACTGGTGTTCGCCGCAGCCACAGGACAAGGTATCGAACCTGTGTGGTGGTCGTTACACTGATGTCTGAGTGCGTGTGATGTGGGGCAGCTTGATTTTATTTAACAGTCAGTAAAATGAAGACTTTTTAAAACCCTATGAATGAAATTTAAGATGAATGAATATCAGAGTCTCAGTGTAAGTTACACTTCATCATAACTGAAGATAAAGTGAAGCAGCCAGAGGAGAATGACCCTGAAACTCCACATGATCGAGTTCACGTTCACATCATGAATACAAGGAACAGATTGAAGTATTATAGACTTTGAGGGATTTGAGCTCTGCTGGATCTGTTCCCTTTGTCCAGATTCACACCCAAACTGAATGAGATCTTTGTTGACACGTGTTCTCTCCTCCACTGAGTTACTGGAAGTCCATCCTCCAATCAGACGGATGGAAACATGACGTGCTCTCACTCTCTCTCAGGGAAGGTGCAGATCTTTGACCTGGGCCACAGATCTCTCCGAGCAGCCGCCACCATCGAGCAGGGAGGAGCCGCACACGCTGCTACCAGTTTGGCCTTCAACGCTCACAACCCTCGCCTGATGGCCGTGGGAAACACCGACGGGACGGTCGGCGTGTGGCAGCTGAGCGCTGATCTGTCGGAGCAGCGCCCGAGGGAGAGCAGCCAGCTGGAGCAGATAGCCAATCAGGTGGCAGAATGACAAACCTCTGTTTGTGATGGTCGAGTGCTGAAGTGAAATAAAGAGAAGCAGGCGCAGATTTCCAGTTGTAACCAGTAGCGTTTATTAAAGCACACTGCAGTTGTCAGGTTGTTGTTATATTATTCTTACTATTAGGTTCTTAAATTCATTGAGAGCTAAAACAATCACATTCAAATGCAGACGGTCACTATGCTATCAGGAGCAGCACAACGTTAGAGCGAGATAAATACAGACAGACGGTTGTTATCAGTGAGGATTCCTCGTGCCACAATCATGCAGTTTCATTGTGTGTTCGTGTTGAAGCGTGTGTGTGTGTGTTTGGGAAACGCGTCCCGGTTGGTCACTGGCGGGGGGGGGGGGGGGTCAGTTGACGAAGAGCGAGCGGGTGAACTCGACAAAGTCGAAAGCTGACGGCAGCTCGCGGCCCTTGCTGTCGAGGTAGGGCTTCATGTGTGAGAGGCAGTAGTCGGCCTGCTCCTTGCTCAGGTTCTAGAAGGAGAAGAGGAGGAGAAGTTAGAGCTGAACTGTGACACTGAGGGAGGAGGAGGAGGGGAGGAGGAGGAGGAGGAGGAGGAGGAGGGAGGGGAGGAGGAGGAGGAGGAGGAGAGGCTCCACTCACCTGGTACAACTCCTCTTTAGTGACGTAGGGTCTGTTCTCGGTGCTCAGAGCTCGGAACGCGCTCTCGATCTCCTCGCTGGACTTCACGTTCTCTGTCTCACGGCTGATCATGAACGCCATGTACTCCTGCAACGACACGTTCCCGTCCCTGCACACACACACACAGTCAGACACACACAGTCACACACACACACACACACAGTCAGACGGTAAGACAACAGATACTTCAGTGTGGAAAGTGTCGGAGCAGTAGTTTGTTACAAGTTCATTAAATCAAAAAAGTTCAATTTGTTGTTTTTGGGGCAGATGCTGATATTGGGGAGTGAAACAGCTAGCTAGCTGTTAGTTAGCTAACCTTAGCTGACACGTGTATATAATTAATGATTCCTAAAATGTCGTTATCAAACACTTCTTATAAATAAATGTAAATCAGGTTGATATTAACTACAACATTAAAGTTGTGCGTGTGAAGACGCTCCGCAGACATGAACCAGACGTCTTCTCTTGTCCACACAAACATTGTGTAGAGTGCGTTGTTTGTGATTTGCTGAAGTGGCGTCGGACCTGTTGGATCCACGGTGTCGAGTATGGCCTCGAACTCGGGATCAGGCTCCCCCTCTTCCACCATGGGCAGGTCGTAGCCCAGCGAGCGCAGACAGGACTTGAACTCCTGGTGGTTCAGACGCCCGGACTTCTCCTTGTCGAAGTGCCTGTGGAGAGACGGGAGAACATGAGGATTCAAACCCAGACGTCACAGAAAGACGGCCGGTCAGCGCCACGTACTTGAACATCATGCTGAACTCCTTCAGCGCCTCCTCCGTCACTCCGGTGGTGTTCCTGAAAGACAGAGGGACGGACATGAGCTCCATGTAAACATGTGACTCGGGCGATCAGTAGCCGTGTTGCTGGCGTGTACCTGGCCTGTATCTGCTGCTCCAGGTTGTGTTGCATCCTCATTCCCAATTGGTCCAGTTGGTCCCACTGCTGAGCCAGACCCACTGTGCTGTGCTCCGTGTACTTGTTGTCCAAGATCAGCGCTTCCTCCATCGCTGCGCCCAGATCCTCGATCTTCTTCAGCTGACTGCGCATCGCCCGGATCTCCTGATGTTTGCGCTGCAGGAACAAGAAAAACCCTCATTTCCTGTTCAGCCCCGACGTCCGGCAGCAGCAGCGTTACGTGATCAATGGGTTTTACCTTGGTGGCCTCCAGCTGCGACTCCAGGGTTCCAGACTCCTCCACCATGCACGACCTGACGGCAACACAAACTGAGGTGAGAGGAGAAGCAGCTGGAAAACCACTGCACTCACTCTGACGCACACAGGAAGACACACACAAGTACGACCACGGGGCAAATTCTGCTCAGAGCCAGGAGGGCAGAGCCAGGAGAGGACGGATTCTATTCTAATGATTGTTGACGTAGTTTAATAAAGAAGAATTGTGTGTCTGTAGCGACGCCTCCTCACACAGAATCTGGAATCTCTTTATTGTGACCTTTGAGTGAAGTTAGAAAACTTTGCCTTCATTCCTCCTGGTTTCATAAATGTCAAGTTCATATTTCTTCAGCTCAGTGAAACCACTGGTCCTTCACTTTTACACAGTTCAATTATTCTATGTTTTTCATAAAATAAAAGATTTGCTTTATTAATGTTCATGTGTGGTGAATTTTTGTCGTGTTAGCAACAATCTTCAGACGGGACTTTTCAGAATAAAAGTTCTGATTCAGCTCAAAATACTGCAGATCGTTGCCACGGAAACGGATCAACTGATTTAACGTGTAGTTTCTTTGTTGTTGTTGTTGTGATATATTTACATCACATGTGGACGTGTTGTGTTTTAACTGCGACTGGAAATAAACCGATATTATCGAGAGTAACCATGTGAGGATCGAGCTGCTGCTCCGGTGGATCATTAGGACGTGATGAACAGGAACACGTGATTTCACAAGTCCTCTCCCTCAGCCCCAGAGAGGAAGGCCCCCCCGCTGGGTGGTGACCCGAGGAGATGGGACCACACTCGCCAAGTGGTGGCGCTAAGGGGTGAACTGGGACAGGCCCCAGTGCTGAGGGAGAAACCAGGGGAACCAGTGAGGTCACTGTGAGGTCACTGTGAGGTCACTGTGAGGTGTGTGTTAGCAACACACACACTGAACTCAACACTGTGTTTAGACGGATGTGCACGAGGTCGCACACAGCGTGGATCAGGGAAAGCAAAAGAAAACAGAGCAAAGCTTGAACCTTCCAGAAAGATCATCAGCAACCTGGTACTGATGGACACAGACAACCCGTCGATACGCTATGCTATCAGAGAGAGGGCGGGGGGGGGGGGGGGACCAGAGAGGAGAACAGGTATCACACAGGAGCAGGAGGAGCATGTGGTTCCATCATTTAACAACATCCACACTGTGACACTCAGACATGTGAAGAGGAGAAGTGGTATTCACCCGTCCAGCAGATACGTCCTGTTGAGCAGCGTGAAGACGAGCAGCCGGAGGAAGGAGAGAGAGAAAACACATCATCAACATGAGGCAACAACAACTGAACTGAGGTCTGCACATGTTCCTGACATGTTCTGGAGCTTCTGTATAACACAGAGGAAACTTCAGTCTCTCTGTGTGAGGTGGTACCAACTGGGGGAACCCGCCCTGTACCTGGTCTCCTGCAGCCACTGGTGGAAGGCGTTGGCGTGCTGAGCAAACTCCTGACGCAACTTGTCGTTTTCCTCCTGTCGCCTCTGCTCCTTCTGCAGCTCCAGCTCTCGCTCCTACGCTCAGAGGAAAGTGGATTCATCATTTACATGGAACTCGTCTCAGGGCAGAAAGCAGAGTTTGGTTTCTAAGATATTTTCAGACCTTGATGATCTTCTGCAGGTTCCTCCACGTCTCCTCCAGCGCCTCCATGGTGAACCAGGTGTAGGGGTTGGACACCACCTGGTAGCTCTTGATCTGCTGGTCCAGCTCAGCCAGTTGGTTAAAGTCGGCCTGAGCCGAGCTCAGCGAGGAGCGGAACGCGTCGTGGGCCTCGCGCAGCGCCCGGATCTCCTCCAGAGAGTTGCACCGCACCGGGTCGGTCAGATCCTCCTCTGCGTTCTCAAACCAGCTGTTGAAGGCCGACGCCTTCTTGGCGAAGGTGAGGAACAAGTCTTCAACCTGTGGAGGGAAAAAACACACAAGTCCAATTTGAAGGAAAGTTTTTGTAAGATGCTTCAGCTGCGTTTTATCTGTGACAAGAGACGTTCATAAGAAAAATAAGATCCTCCTCAGCCGTGTCCTCTCTACCTTTCTGAAATGCTCCTGAGCCTCCAGAAGCTTCTTCTTGCGAGAGGCGGAGTTGGACAGCAGCTGGTTCCAGCGCTTCATCAAGGCGGCATGGCGAGCTTCGATGGCTTTGGATTGGACGTGCTTGGCGGCCAGCAGCTGGTCCATCAGAGCGGTGATGTTGGTGATGCCCTCCTGCTGGAAGGCCTGCAGGCCAGCGTCGAATGTCTCCTGCAGACAGACGCCCAGAAACACAGTTGGTCAGAGAGAGAGAGAGACGTGGACCAATGGGTGAGCGGCGTTTGAGAGGAGACGGACCTGCTTGGTGAGCAGGGTCTGCACAGACGACAGGTCTCTGCCGTAGTCGTCGGTCTTCAAGCTGTTTTCTTTCTCACCTGAAACACAAACAGCTTCAGATAAAAACACAAACTCTGACTCGTCTGAGCAGTCACTGTTCATCATCGCCCCCTGGTGGCCGGCTGCAGTATGAGCTCTAAACAGAAGTAATGAACTGGTCTATGTTACGGACATTCTCCGGTTATGTCTGAAACGAGCTTGTTAGTATATATCTGTACCGATCCAGGACTCGACCACGTCGGCCTTCCAGTTGAACTGCAGGAAGGCAGAGTTCTCATCCAGCTTGGCCTTCCTCTGAGCGGCAGCCCTCTCCAGCTCGGACACCTTCCCCCTCAGAGCCGACATCTTGGCACTGATGTTGTCCACGTGATGGTTGTTCTGTTGGAAACAGACACACACACATGAACACACTGCTGCTGCTCCTGTAGTCACACTGCACAGGAAGTGGCTGCTTCAGTACCTTCTTGATCAGCTCCTCTCCGTTGGAACACACGTCGTTGACTCGGTCCCTGTGGACGGTGAAGTCCGTCTCAAAGGCTTCGTGCTTCTTCAGCAGGCCCTGTTCAACACAAACACTCGTTTTAACACACACTGATTTCATGTTCATGGAACTGAGAGCGTTCTCTCCACCACTGAAAAGCACCTGCACAGCCGCCAGTGTGTCTCCGTAATCCTCGCTCCCGACCAGATTCAACTTCTCATTGATCCACGCTTCTTCCTCTTCCACATTCGCCACAAACTGCTGGTACTCCAGCGACTCCTCCAGCCTCTGTCCCCTGGGGAAACACACAATCACACAGCTGTTGGTGCTACTGCAGGTGTGTGTGTGGTGTGTGTGTGTGTGTGTGGGCTCAGCAGGACGACAGTACCTCGCTCCAGACAAGTCTTTGAGTTCCTTCCAGTGGTCGACAAACTGGGCGAGTCTCTGCTGGATCTCATCCTGACCGATGGTGTTGTCATCAGACAGCTTCTTCCCAGTGTCCAGCACCGACTGTTCTCACACACACACAATCCAGAAAGTGAATAATCAACAGGATCATTGAATGGGGACATACCAACAGAGGCACAGAGGAGTCTGGTACCTGAATGGCCGGCTCGTGCGCTCCCAGCTCGGCCTCCAGTCTCTTGTGTTTCTTCCTCAGATTCTGAACACCTGTCAAATCACGTCCGTAGTCCTCCGAACTCACGAGCAGCTTCTTCTCTCTGTGTGCGTTTAGGATTCAAATGGGTCAGAAATAAACTGAGGAACAGCAGTGCTGATGTTCCTCTGGAGAACATGAACTGAAGGGAAACGCTTCTTACTTGATCCAAGACTCTTCATCATCCAGGTCCCTGAAGAACTGGTGCAGGCGGTGCGACTCGTTGAGTTTGGCTCGGCGCCCGGCGGCCATGCTCTTGATCTTGGCGAAGCGGGAGTTGACGGCATCGCGCTTGTCCTTCACCAGCGTGGTGTCGAAGGCGCTGCTGCCCATCAGGCTGTCGGCCTGGCCGTTCAGGTCCTTCAGACGATCCTGGGGGAGCAGAGGGAGTCATGTTGGACTTCTTTGGGACTAATAAGAGGCTCTGTGGTCTAAAGCAGTGGAATAAGGTCTGTTGTGTCTCCTGAGGTTGATCTGACCCACATGCAGAGGAATGAGCTCATTACCTCGTGGGCAGAGATATCAGCCTCCAGCAGCTGGTGTTTCTTCAGCAGGTTGTTGACTGAGGCCAGATCTTTACCATAATCCTCCGATGCCAGAAGAGCTTCGACCTGAGGGACAAGGACACGCATCAGCCTCACACACTCTACGTCCGGAGAAGTTCAGCTCAGTTTGCACCTGTGTGCCGCTCACCTCAGAGAGCCAGAAGTCAAAGTCCTTGATGCCGGTGTTGAAGTTCTGCTGCTTGTTGGCCTCTTTGAGTTTCTGGCTCTTCTCTGCAGATTTGTTGACGAGGAACTGCCACTGTTCGTCCAGAGCGCTGAGGCGTGCCTGAGAAACACACCAGTCACTTCATTCCCCACCTGTGAATCTCATTCTGCTCAATAAACATAATGGACATAACTAATAACCTTCCCAGTGTGAACCTACCTTCACAGCGTCCTCGCTGCCGGCGCAGGCTCCTCTCTGAATCAAGGTGTTCCCAGTATCGATGACGCCCCGGATCCGGTCTGCGTTGGCGTGCAGCTCCGCCTCGAACGCCTGATGTTTCTGATGCTTACTCTGACGGAGGAGGGAGGGAACACGGACGCAGCGTGAGAACACGAGTTGGAAACATTTACCAAAACACTGGTTTTAGAAACACCCCCAGTTTTATAGAAATTTGAAGCAGTTTATCGTACGAGGTTGTTTAAGTTTTAAAACGAAGACGTGGATGAAGCGTCAGAGCGTCGTCGTCCAGCAGAAGAAAAGAACTTCAACTGCAGAATTCAAAATAAACTGAAAAGATGGAGGCGTCCTCAAACCTTGGTCAGATGCTGTCGTCATCTCACACTGGGTTCATACTTACATTCAGCACAAGAGTGAAGTTACTGGTTTTTAAACAGGTCGACCAAATTTAAATCACAAAGTTTAAATTGTGTAAAATGTACTTGACGGTGAAATAATAAAAAAAGCAAAGAAACTACAACAGACAACGTGTCGGACATGGATTCAACAAACAGGACGAACAAGTGAAGAATGGCAGTGACGCTGCAGCAGAGCAGAGGAACCTACAGGAGCAAGAGTCTCTTCAAAGCTGCTTCAGCTCGGGATCTTCTGCTCGTTTCACCGGTTACTGCTCAAAGGCTCAGATCAGATTCTTTTCACAAGTTAGAATTTGAGACCAAGTCGTTTTATCTGTTTTCATCATCCCAAGATCGAATTGAATCAACTTTATCAAGTGAAGCAAATTTAAAGACGACTCTTCTCCTCGAGAGCTGAAAACAACAATGGAAGCCAAACTCAAAACTATAACATTTGATGATAAAGACAAACCTGGAATAAAATATAATTAGCAGAGGAATTAAAATATCAAAATTGACAACCAAGTGGAAAAGAAGCCGGCGCTGGACGGTGCTGATGAGGGACGAACTGAGGATGGACAGGATGTTCTATGTGGTGTCTACACACGCAGCACAGACACAGAACATGGAGGAACCTGCTCAGGTGTTAGTCAGCGACACACTACACAAACTTACCAGCAGCTTGGACAGCTATGAAGAAATAAAGACAGTGGGAGAAAAGTTCAGTCTCACTTCAGGACACACGGAGGGATTCAACAGTTAATAAAACAAGACACATTAGCAGTTTGAATGTTGCTCAGGTCACATGACTCTGAGGCACGTTACCACCTGACCAAGAAGCTGGGAGATTATTTTCCTTCTTAACGTTTCTCTGACTAAGGAACGCGTCGTTCTCTGACTAACTCACACGGACGCCACGTGTGAACAGATTGGTCTGTGACGTAGAAGTCGGATCTGTACCTGGATGTTCGTCGGGTCTTTGTAGGATTCATCAGTCGCCGTCTGCAGCTTCTCGCTGATCCAAGCTTCGATCTCGTCCACATCTCGGCTGAACTGCTGCAGAGTCTGAGATTCACCGAGCTTCGAACGCTTCTCGATCATCTGGGCCTTCAGCCGGCGCCACCTGGCGAACCACAAGTCCAGGTTAAATATCCAACAGGCAGAAGAACATCGTGTCTGTGTGTCTGTGAGTATCACATGTGGGTTTCCAAAGGCTCCATATTAGCTGTGTACTACGGGCGTTACTGGAGTATTCCACTACACAGACAGTACAGACACTGGAGGAGGTCAGTCTGTGGGGACTTCTGAGATCGCGACAGAAGAAGCCGACGCCGCAGCATCAGACCACGTCACAGCTCGTCTTAGAAAACAGATCCTTCTCACCTGTCCAGGACTTCATTGCGGCGGTTGAAGATCTCAGGTTTGGCGTAATGATCAGCGCCGACCAGCTGATCAGCAAAGGACTGCAGGGCGGCGATCTTCTCCTCCTGTACCACATGGGACAATCTAATCAAGCACAGAACACAACCATCAGTTGGACTTCAGTCTGCGGTGGAACAGCTACCGACCTGCACATTGATGGCCTTGTCAAAGTCTTCATGTTTCTTGATGAGCGCTTCCACGCTGTCCAAGGAGTCGCCCTTGTCGTCGCTGGCGAGGAACGCTTCGCGAGCTGCCATCCAGTTCTCGGCCTGTTCACAGTCTCTGTTGAAGAGCTGAAGAGGGACAAAGACCGATGTCAGCGACGACACAGTAACGTCACCGCCGTCATCTTGTGGCACAAAACTTTACCTGAAGCTCGAGGCATTGGTCCAGCATCATGCGGCGCTGCACCCAGGCCTTCTCCAGGTCGGCACGCTCGCGGTCTAAAGCCTCCAGTTTCTGCTGGATCTCAGGACTGGCGTAGTGGCCTCGCGCCAGCAGCTGCTGGCCGAACTGCTCGAAGGCCTGGAAGGTTCCAGCACGAGCGTCGATCTCCGTGCGGTGTTCCTGGAAGAGAAAAGAACGTGTGAGCTCGTGGTCACGATGGAAAAGTCACTGTTGCTAGGCAACTGCAACATGAACGCTAGCATCAGCGTCAGTGTCTAGAAGCTACAGAGGCGAACAGGCTGGTAACGTAATGAAGGAAATACAAAGTGACAACATGTGGAATATCTCGTGGTACGAGGATGTGAACACCACGGCTCTTCTCCAGTCGGCAACAGATCGGATAAAAAGATGGTTGGTGACCTGCACTGACATCTGGAAGGAGGAGTTCTGTACCTGGTGTCTTTCCAGAAGAGCCTCGGCTCCGGTCACATCCTTCGCCAGCTCCTCTGAGGACACGAGCCCTCGGATGCCATTAATCCAGGACGTCAGATCTCTGTGGACAGATGATGACACATATTAATACATCTCTTAGACTCAGTGGTATTCTAGTTCAACCCAGTGGAACCTACTGGCTGCTCGCTCCTCACCTGAAGTCCGACACGAAGCGCTGCAGGTCATGGGAGTTTCCCAGTTTGTCTTTGCGCTGGTCAGCGCGACCCACCAGGCTGCTCCAGGCGGTGTTCAGCTCGGTGCACTTCTCCTGGATGTCATCCACGGCCTCTGGGTGGGACTGGATCAGACGCTCTGCCGTCTCGCCCAGAGAGTTCACCTGAGCGGTGCAGACGAGGGTTAACACGAGTCTCAGAGGAAACACACAAACTCTTCCATCCGGCTGAGATCCCTGCAGAGCCACTGACCTTGTCCCCGAGGGCGGCCAGGTCTCTCTCGAAGCCTCGTGTTTGCGCTGCAGAGCCTGAACACTGGCCAGGTCGTGGCCGTAGTTGTCAGTGTTGAGAGCTTGGTTCTTCTCCTCAATCCACTCTTTAGTTTCGTCAGCATCTCTGTGGAGGCAGGAACACGACATGGTTAAGAACCTGTGGCTGCCGTCACAGCCCGTCCCTGTGTTTCCTCATCGTGTGGTTCACACCTGTGGAACCGCTGCACCTCGTGTGCACTGCCCAGCATGTTGCTCCTCTCCTCAGCCAGCTGCTGCAGAGAGCGCCAGCGGTTGTTCAGCTCCTGCACAGAAAGGACTTCACATCAGAACCAGCACCGAGCGCTCGCGCAGCTCTTCTGCAGCTCGCTTCTTCTGACGAGTTCTGCTAACGAGGACCTGTTACGCTCTTGTTAGTAATGTGACTGTACAGCACTAAATCTAATGATAGTAGTAGTATATCAAATATAAATATATGGTGGATTAACTTTTTCAATTATAATCTGTATATAAAAAGCTAAAATGGCGACTGAGGTGGAAAACATTCAAATAATATCGGTCGTCTATTTAAACATCAAATGTCCAATCGAGTTAGGAGCTTTCTCTCAATTTAAATCATAATTATTTTAAACATGTTAATTATGGACATCTGACGTTTGACGATATGATTGAAAATAAAAAAGAGCATAATATGTCCATTTGAAGTCAGGTGAAGATTACAGATGTGTAATCACATATTTCAAGTGAGCATGAGATTACAAAAGTGCAGATAAACATTGAATTTTCACAAGCATGCAGGAGTGCATCAGTGTGTGTTCATGTGCATAGTGTGTGTTCATGTGCACAGTGTGTGCTTGCATGTGCATAGTGTGTGTTCATGTGCATAGTGTGTGTTCATGTGCACAGTGTGTGCTTGATGTGCGTTTGACGGTCACAGACAGTGATGCACAAACAGGCAGATGAAGGGAAGGTGCACAGGATCAGAAGTTTGATCAAAACCATACGAGGGCTGGAAACCGACACAGATCTCCGATTACATTTGATTTCTATTCTCAGAATCCAATATCGATTAATTTAATGTATTTCGATTCTCGAGGATCCGGTTTTATCAGATAAATACTAATCTTAAGCTTCTTAGAATTGTTAAAATAAAACTTCTGATAAATGAAAGGTGCTGAAACACCTCCACCAATACTAGTGATAGAACTGATCCCGTATGGGTTAAACCTCCACCTTCTGAGTGAGGTGTTAAGCTTCACGTCTACGGAAATTCAAAGATCAACGTTGGGATTTTAAAGATCGATATCGGATCATTCAAATAAAAATCGTGATTAATCGGAAGATCTCTTTCTTTGAATCCAGCCCTGAACATTACACAAAGAAAACACGAGCAAAACGTCCACATCTCCAAAGAGATGCCGAAGACATAACGCAGGCTTTATGTCGTTCATTCAAACTGGATTAGACTGAGAGGGACGGGACGGAGACGGAGTCTAAACTGAACACTGATCACTGGAGACAGGACAGGAAGAGGGAGATCACGTGATGTCCAAAGGAAACCAGGGCAACGACGGCGTTAGTTGTCTCATCACGATGCCGGACACAGAAACAGGGGGGGGGGGGGGGGGCTTCACAGCGGGGTCGGGAGGGACTAGTTACTCTTACCTTGATAGTATTAAAGTTAGCCGTTGTTTGAACAGCCAAGCGTATATTCTACAGTCAAACATGGCAGAAGGAGGAGGGCGGAGAGGAGGAGGACAAAAACAGAAAAACACCACACCAGTCAGGAGAGCTGTGAAACTCCAGGTTTCATCTTCTCCAAAGAAGTGACAGGAAACAGTAAACACAGCCACCACGGCTGAACCCATGAATCAACCAGTAAACGATTGAGACATCTGGAGACATTTAAATGATTCAAAGCCTCGGTAGTTCACAGGCTTCGTTGTTGTCTCGTCAATGTTCAATCACATTCAACGAGGACATGTCACATCTCATGCAGAGAACACGTCTGGTTGGACACGACTGCAGTAAAGTGATGCTTCGATATCAAACATCAACAGTCATGCTCAGTTATTGTATCAAATCTCAAATCTGTGCAGTCAATGCATTTCGTCTAAGATGAAATCAAACTGATGGATGATTTAATGTATTTTAAACAGTGAGGGACGTGTTGTACCTTCCAGGGAGACGCAGTCTTCGAATCAGCTTCATCCTGTTGAAGAAACAACACACGATGAGTCAGGATACATTTCACTGCTGCTTCTTAAATATCAGGCAACGTGCACGAGAGCTGCAGAAAGGATTCCAACCTTGCCGGCAGCAGAACCGAGCATCTCTTGTTGCTGCAAATGAGAAAAAGGGATCTGCATTAATCAACAAGTGAAACATGGAGGACGGCTCATGCAGGTGATCCAGGCACGGAGAGCTCACCTGAGCCTGAACCATGGGCGCCTCCTCCGCCATGAGGCCTTCAGACTCCAGCTCAGACGCAACTTTGTTGATGTCCCTCAGACGAGACTCGTTGGCCTTCAGGTCCTGAAACACAACACGTCACACGCTTGGTCTGAGACGGGATTTACGACAAAGGACATTTGTAAAACAATACAAGGAGTAATTAGGCAGAAACGAGCAGAAATAGATTCATTTCTGACTATGGAAGAAGCAGAGTTGTGATGTGATGACTTTGACTCTGAACAGGAGGAATGTTTAAAACCACGCGTGAGGGCGTTACCTTCTGGAAGTCGTCAAACTTCTTCTGCAGGACCTCGACCTGCTCCAGGTCCGAGCCGACCTCTTCGTTGGTGAGGGCGCTCTCCTTCTCGTTGATCCACTGCTGGAGCTCGTTGGCCTCGCGGAACAACATGAACTTCTTGCAGCTCTTCTCCAACATGTCTTTACGTTTCTCTCCCAGCTCCAGCAGAGTGCCGTACCTTGAATCAAAGAGATAATAGAGAATTCAATTAGAAAGGTTTTTAAAGTCCCAGTGTGATCAGTGACGTAGATAAAAGAAGAAGAGGACCTGGGACCTTGTGTCCTGGATTTAACCCATTAAGACCGGATGCAACATACACGGGTATACACCTTCACTGTTTGTGTGCTTCTCCCAGTGCCGGATGAGAAGTGTGCGTGTGTGGTGTTGTAGTGTTGTATGAAGTGTGCGTGTGTTGTATGTGTTGTATGAAGTGTGCGTGTGTTGTAAGACATGTCACTGATGAAATGCTTCATGGGAAAGGAGAGCGTTTGAAGTGAGAGGGGCGATATTTAGAGTTTCATCGATGAAAATAAATAATGAAGAAGATTGAGACCCAGACGATGTTCATGCTGACCTGCTGAAAAGACGATGATTTACATTTAAAGCCAAATGTTTAAGCTATAACATGTTTTTATTTCATGTCTCATCTGCCTCAGAGGCTGAGAACTTTCAACCTTTTTCCGGCACCTTAGGTCTTAATGGGTTAATGTAACTAATACAAAAATGAATCAAAGCTCCAGATGTGCAGAACATAACTGCTATGGGTTTTGATTGAGAACAGAAAAGAAAGTGAGATATGAACATCCATGACGAGTCTGGGATGAGGCGGGTTGGAGAGGTTGGCATCAGAGGAACTTCTATCAATGTGCGATAGAAGATGAGGGCGACGTACACACAGTGTCACGACATGAGGGTGTTCAGGGTGGGGGGGAGGTCAGACTGCTGATGAGTGGTATCATGATCACAAGAACACGCAGAGGGACGCGGATTCCTACTCACAGCTCTTCCACCTGCTTCATGCGCACAGACACGCTGCAGGCCTCCTTGGTGACAAGCCTGCTCAGTGTGAAGGGTGAACACACGGCGAGGCCAGGTTAAGTTATCACACAGAGCGAGAGGACAGCAGAGGAGAGACAGAAAGAGCCCAGGGGAACGGGCGTTAGTGCAAAAACTGAGCAGAAGATATGATCTACTGAAGGTAAAGAGGTTAAAAGGACTGAGAAACCAGTGAGAGAAGAGTTAGTGAGCGCACTGTGCAGGTTGGGATGTGGGTTTCTTACTGGTTGTCTATCTGGTCCTGTCGCAGTGCGATGCTGCCGTGGTCATCCAGCAGGTTTTCCCTGGAGGACGACTGAGTGGGGTCGAGCTTCTTCACGTACGCAGCCGGAACGAAACCCTGACGATCGTTCACCTCCACCTTCCACCAGTCCTGCAGCAGTGAGGAGGAGAGGGGAATGTGTGAACAGCTGACACAGAGGAGACATGCTCAGCTGTTCTTTACATTTCTATATTCCAGTTCATCAACAAGTCCCATGACCTCTCACACGTCTGAGAAGCCTGAACCAGCTCCTTCCACTGGGCCATGTTGTCCAGAAGCTGCTGGAGACCGATGTCTCTCAACATGCATCGTCTCTGAGGGACTCTGTTTCACGCAGCAGTCGGACTGACCTTGTTGGTGCTGTTGAGCAGCGTCAGGATGTCTCCTTTCTTCATGGTCACTTCGCGGGGGCTCTTCTCCTGGTAGTCGTACAGAGCGAGGACCAGCTCCTTCCCGGTCTCGTCATCAGTCGGCGCCACTTGTTGCTGTTTATTAAAACAGACCAATAATCGGTGTCACTGATTTGTCAGACGATGCTTTAGTTTTCAAAAACAGAGCTGCATGTTGCAGCCTCAAAATAAATCCCTGCTCTTACTTTTCATCATCACTGTTTGTAGTTTTTTCTGTAACCAAGCAATTAAAATGCAAATAAGACAATTTACTTCCTGTTAGCAGCACATGACCAGTGTATGTGACACGTCTTCAGGATGGAGATCATCACTGATACGGTGGTGGAAGCTTGTGTGGACAGAAATCTTTTAAGATGTAAAATGAAAACGAATCTGTGTGGATGAAGCTTTGTTGTGCAGAGGCGGCTCCTCCCTGAGTTGAGGGGGTGTGCACGAGGTGTGCACGAGGTGTGCACGAGGACAGGGTCTCACCCTGCAGGACGTGGCCTGTTCCTTCAGACTGTGGATGCTGCTGCCGTAGGCGCTCAGGTCCGACATCAGAGCCTCGTGCTTCTTCAGCAGAGCCTGTGGAAAACAAACTATTTAGCACGACTGGGATAGAATCATGAAATAAATGGAGCAGAAACTGGAAACAGCAGAGAGGGTCAGAAACCTTCTGTTAGATCAGGATTCAGGAGAGATCAGGATCCCTTCACATACCTCAGCAGAGTCCTCATCTTTTCCATAGTCTGGGCTCCCCACGATCGGCTCCTTCTCCCTCATCCAAGACTCGGCCTCATTGGCGTCTGCAAAGTATTGCTGAGCCTGCAGAGAGTCCTCCAGGTCCTGTCTCCTCTGGGACGCTTTGGCCTTCAGCGTGTCCCAGCGTCCATGAAGATCAGCCAGCTTCACTTTCACTTCCTCGACAGCAAAGTGTCCTGGGAACGACAGGGTTAGGGGACAACATTTCGTAAAAAAATGTTCACAATGTCAAAGAAGATACCGAGCAAGGCTTTGAATTGAAATGAATACCTTCCTCGACCATGGCCTCTCCTTTCTGGGTGACCGCCTTGATGCGAGGCTCATGACCGCTGATCTCCGCCTGCAGGGCCTGGTGCTTCTTCAGCAGGTTCTGGACACCGATCAGGTCTTTGCCTGTGGAAAACACAGAGAACTTTATCAATCATCTGAAATATGAGGATGAAACTACAGCATCAACTTCACTTCTTATTTATGTCACCAAACATCTGCAGGAGCCGTTACCTCGGTTAGTGGAGGCAGCGATCGGCTCTTTCTCACGGATCCACGTCTCTTCATCCTCCATGTCTCTGAACAGCTGCTGCAGCCGGAGCGAGTCGGACAGTTTCTGCTTGCGTGCGGCCATGGGCTCACGCAGAGCTTCATACCGAACCACCAACGCCTCCTGTTTCTTGCGGATGTTGTCGGCATCAAAATGTCCCGCCTCTTGGAACTGGCGAGCCTGAATCGTTATGCCGTCGATACGATCCTAAGAAATACATCACAGAAACATTTACATGGCTCCATAGATAACAACACAGTTATCAAACATATCCTTCATGAGTGAACAGCATCGCACCTGGTGAGCGGCCACGTCCGCCTCCAGCAGAGCGTGCTTCTTCTGCAGGTTCTGGACACTCGTCAGGTCTTTGCCGTAGTCGTCTGAAGCCAGGTGACCTTCGACCTCGTACAGCCACAGCTCAATGTCCTCCACGTTCCTGTTGAACTGCTGCTGCTGGTTGGCCTCGCGGAGCTTGATGCCTGAGAAACAAAGAAAAACAGCTCAGTCTTCTGGAGCTTTCTTTGTGAGGAATGAACCAAGTCTCTTTTAAATAATCAATAATAATTGTTAAATGCGGATTATTGGACTAAATAATTCACACCTGAGTCTTTGCATCAAATACAATGTTTCCCTCGTACCTTTGAGCTCAGTGGCTTCCAGCAGTTTCTTCCACTGGGAGCTGACCTCCTCCATGCGTCCATCCACCTCAGTGGAGGCGTAGTGTTTCCCGTCCAGCAGCTCCTGGCCACTCTTCTGCAGAGCAGTCGATGCGGCTTTGGTTGGCCGACAGCTCAGCTTCAAAGGCCTGGTGTTTCTGCACCTTGCCCTGCAGGTTGGAGGGGTCCTGTTGTCCAGAGAGCAGAGGCATAAAGGTTGGAGCGTACCACTGATTTCAACACGCACACCGCAATATCCAACTCTCTGATAAATCACCTTGTAAGCCTCATCGGTGGCAGTCTTCATCTTCTCGTTGATCCAGCTCTTGAGCTCGTCAGAGTCCCTGAAGAACTGCTGCAGGTGGAAAGAGTCCTCCAGGGCGGCTCGGCGAGACTGAGCACGCTCATGCAGGGCGTTACGACGGCTGAGCAGCTGAAGATGTGGAGAGTGAGAGAAGATGTGTGGATTTTTGTGATAAATGACTAAAAGCTGCTTATGATTCATCATTTAAATGAAGTTAGAAAAGCTGAAAGTTGTACTTACAGCGTCTCTACGCGTGGCCACGTCTTCCTTGGCGTAGTGATTGTTCTGGATCAGTTTGGTAGCAAACTCATCCAGGGCCTGGAGACAGATACACACAGAGGTTGAGAGGGAATTCTATTTCATAACAGCACAAGTGTAGAGAATGAAGTAAGAATGATATCCTTGCTTTAAAACTCAGGAAGTGGACAAAGTGAATGTAACGTACAGTGATCTTCTCCTCCTGGGCACTCAGAGACTTCTCAAAGTCCTCGTGTTTCTTCAGCAGAGCCTCGACGCTGTCCAGAGAGTCACCCAGGTCTTCGTTCAGGAGGAACGCCTGCACGATGAAAACACGACGTTACAATCAGGGACAGAATATTCCTTCTGAGGAAACAGATTCTAAAACCGAAGTAATGTTCGAGTGTTTTCTGAACGCAGATAGAAACAGGAAATAAAATCATATCAGGGTTTAAAACTTTGAACACAATATCTGTTCATGGTTTTAACTCTTGTTCTTACGGTGCATTGGATTTGAATGAGGTTACCTCTTGTTTACTCATCCAGTTGTCAACTTGCTCAGTGTCCCTGTAGAAGAGCTGCAGGTCCATGCACTGCTCGTACTGCTGCCTGCGAACCTCCCACAACTCCAGCAGAGACTCCTTCTCCTCAGTGAGGACGCCCAGCTACACACAGACAACACAACAAGCAGTTTTAAACAAGCTCTGGAGACACGGGGCAATAACCACCACACCAAAGACAGAAAGTATGATCTCAATGTACCTTTTCCTTGACCTCCTCAGAAGCGTAGTGTCCCGTGCTCAGTAAAGCTCGACCCGCTTCATCAGCGGCTCGGAAACTGTCCTCGTGAGCATCAATCTCTCCCTGAACAACAAGAGAACAACACTTCAAACTGATGTCGCTTCTTAATTAAGTGTGAACTTACTTTTTGATGCAACACTTTACCTTATGCTCCTGGTGGCGGTCCAGCAGAGCCTCGGCTCCAGCCACGTCGTTGGCCAGTTCGTCAGCATTGATCAGGGCCTTCATCTCCGTCACCCAGCTGGTCAGATCCCTGAAGTCAGCCGTGAAGCGCTGCAGCCTGAAAGACGAGAGGGCGGGAGTGAGCAGGTGTCTGACGCTCAAACCCACAGGAATCAGTAAGATCTGCCTGTGGACGTGAGCGTTCATGTTTCTAAGCATTCTGGGACAGCCGCATCAACCATTACATGTATGAGTCGTTGAGGCGGGCACGGCGCTCGGCAGCCAGAGTGCGAATCTGTTCCCAGTTGTTGACGAGTTCGTCCTTCTTCAGGTGGATCTGGGCGGCGTTCTGTGGATGTGTCTGCTGCAGGTGCTCTGCATCACCGCCCAGAGTGTTGACCTGGTTGAACGAGCAGTGAAGGAGATTAGAACATTAGGTTTGTTAATTTGTGGCTGCTGTGTTTGTGTTGACTTTCTGTAGAGCAGTACTTTATCCTCCAGAGCAGCCAGGTCTCTCTCCAGACCCTCGTGTTTGCGCAGCAGCGCCTGCACGCTGGCCAGGTCACGACCAAAATCATCAGAGGCCATCAGCTGCTCCTTCTCCTTGATCCAGCTGATGGTCTCATCCACATCCCTGTTGTCAGGATGAAACAACAGTCTATGAGCACCATCACACAGACACACTGTCAAGCTGTGCATGTGTTTCTCTGATGTTTACCTGTTGAAGCGCTGCACCTCAGCAGCTCCGAACAGCTTCCCCTGCCTCTGCTGGGCCAGACCCTTCAGGCGCTGCCAGGCCGCGTTCACCTCGTCCTGCTTACGCACGATGAGCTCGTTCTCGGGGTGACTCTCCTGGATCAGCTTGGCTGCCAGCTGGTTCACCTCGTTCACACGCTCCTCGTGAGCAGCCAGGTCGGTCTGGAACTCCTCAAACTTCTTCTGCAGGAGCTCCACGTGCTCCAGGTCCTGGCCCAGCTCCTCAGAGGTGGCCATGGTCTCCTTCAGGTGGAGGGAAACATTCAGGATGTCATCAAAGTGCTTTTACACAAACTTCTAGGGTTTGTGTCCCTAGAAGCTACAAACACAGCTTGTTAATAATGAACTAGTTACTGTTGAATCTGACCTTATCACTGATCCAGTCCAGGGCATCCTCACACTCACGCAGGTACTGGACCAGCTTCTGGGCCTGAAGCAGACGCGTGCCCTTCTCCTTGGTCCTCTGCAGCAGCAGGTCCCACAGACGATGCAGCTCCTCCAGGCGAGTCTACAGCACACAGCAGAGGCCCACGGAGGTTTTTAAGTTAGTAGAAATAGGGAAGGAAGGTTCTGGAAATTATGGTAATTTGTACAAAAGGTTTCACCAAAATCTTTCAGCAAAGGTTTTCCTCTGTATTTAATTAGAAAGTGTTTGAAGGGTTTATAAATGTATAAAACTAGGACAGAAGAGATGATCTCGAAGAGGTTCCACAGCACACAGTGTCACACAGAGTCACAGCAGATCCACACCTACTAGGATATACTCAGCCATATTGAAACTGGAAACTATGGGTCTCTGTTGTGTCCGGTAAGGCGTGTAGGACTGAACCAGATGCAGGAGTTAACAGAACGTTCAGCTCTCTATGCACCTGAGATCGTGCTTTCTCCTGAATGATGCAGAATAACTGTCCAGTGCACCATGGATACACAGAACATTACTGTACACTGACACCATTCATTAAACTGACAACATCTTCACTCTTACTCGAATGATCTCAGAGGCGAAGTGTCCCTCTGTGATCATCAGGTTTCCAGTGTCGTCCAGTTTGATGATGGCACTGGAGTTGGCCTGAACTTCAGCTTCGAACGCCTGATGTTTCTGCAGCTTACCCTGTAGCAGAAGATGAACGACATGAGTAACAGTGGAGTTGGTCTTTGAGTGAACAGAAAGACCAACGCTACCACAGGGAGTCAGTAAAGACCAGGCGCACAGACCTGCAGGTTGGACGGGTCCTTGTAGTTCTCATCGGAGGCGATCTGCAGCTTCTCCTGGATCCACTTCTCCAACTCGTCTGCGTCACGGCGGAAAAACTGGAAGCTGTACGAGTCCTCAAGTTTCGCCCGCCGCGTAATCGACAAATCCTTGAAGCGACGGTAGCGGTCGAGCACCTGCTGCCGGCGCTCCTGGATGTCCTCGGCTGTCTCCAGCACTTTGACCCCTGCGGTGTCCATCTTCTGAAAACACAACACAACATGTATTAGTAAGATCTGAACACGGATCAAATAAACAGTTTCACATCATAGGAGCTGAACTCTTTGAGCTCTGACATATACAAGGTTCGCCTAACCCTAACCCTACTTCCTGGAGAATCTTCAAATGCTAAATTTCTCTAAAACCTCAACCTTCATCAAACATTTCTAAATTAAAACATTGAACTTACTGATTCACAATATTTCTCAATTTAAAAACATGAACTGACTATTTCAACTATGAACATTTCCTCTGCGCCTCTCCCGACTCTCTGGCGCCCCCTTGTGTTACCAACACGTGTTTCACTGCACGTTATTAAATGTAATGACATCATCACAAGGGTACAACTTAAATCAATTAAATGAATAGATTTTCTTCTCTGTTACAAACACAAATGGTTTGAATTGTCTGTTTCTCATTAATAATTTAATTTAGAAGTTCAGGAGAAACAAAAAGAACGAGATTATTTAACTTAAGTCTTGACACAAACTTTAAACTCTGAAGCCGGATAGAACCGGTCCCCCCGTTTGTCCCCCTCACACCCCCCGACCCCCCCCTCACACCCCCCCGACCCCATCCTGTCCCACACTGTGCACCAAAGGGGCCGGCAGCTGAAAGAGGAAAATGCCAAACGGGGGTGGGGACGGACATTCCACCCGCATGCGAACAGTAACCAGGCTCCCAACACAATGAGAGTGCTGCCGTCAGCCTGGTGTCGGCTCGGTCTCTGGACCCAGTGTCGCCTCGCGCTGGGGGAGACGGCTGCTGGGAACACGTCTGCTGGGAACACGTCTGCTGGGAACACTGGTGAACCACCACTAACTCACTGTTTCTACCAGTCAGACAACGAGATCAACAGGGCAGAGAGATACGAGTTATTAGAACAGAACTAATTACCATGTGGTTGTTTTAACAAGCATTGAACAACAGAATAAATCTGAATCTTTTCTGTTTATGGATCAGACTCCGCCCATCAAACGACAAAGAGACACAGATATTGATCCATCGAAAACAAACCAAGGTCAACGAGACCCGAAGCACAATAACTGACGGCCGAGCTGAGTGCAGGGGTGTGTGTGTGTGTGTGTTGTGTGTGTGTGTAGGCTTTTTGTTGATGCTGCAGACAGGGAGACAATAAGCGATGGATGTGAAAGCGTTCTCCTGGTCTGAGCTCAATGGGAGGATTAGTGGAGTGAAGCTACAGGGTACAGATGAGGTGTCATTACCTTTACAGACACACACACATATACAAACACACAACACAGTGTCACTGTGTATACTGTAAGAAGATTAGGACCGTCGACTCACTACGTATCCTGGAAACCGTCTGCCAGCACCCTCCCCCCCCCATCTGAAAACACGGCCCCGTTCACAGAGCTTAAATCATCTCAGGGATTTAACTGACCTCAGCCTGATTCTGCAGTGATGTCAGCGAAACACCCACATCACAGACACCCACATCACAGACACACACCTTCTGAGTTCAGGAGTGATCGTTCTTTAGTAAACTATGAAACTAGGAACAGGCACAGACGGGTTTTAGAGTCACGATCTCCTAGACAATGTGCACCATGATACGTGTGTGTGTGTGTGTGTGTGTGTGTGTGTGTGTGTGTGTGTGTGTGTGTGTGCGCGCGCGGTGTACGTCAATGTCGTCATTTAAAATAACCAAAGTGCTGGTGCTGGCTGGTCCCATCAGCTGGAACAGATTAGCTTCAGCGAGCTGCCTGAAAGGAGTCTGTTGTGTCAGTGCTGGTCACAGACACTTTGTGTCAGTGCTGGTCACAGACACTTTGTGAGACCATTGAAATTCAGAACCTTTGCACACAGTGACAAACACAAGTAACAGCTGATTTACTTTCACGTTGCACAATCCAAGTCACCTGATGTGAAATTAAAAACTGCAGTAACTCAGTAAGGTCCAGTCATGTGAGGTTTCATGAGCTGACGTTAAAAGTGACAGAAACACTAGAACAGAATTAATGATCAGCTCTGCACTGACAGTGTAAGATCCTGGCTGCTAACAGCTGGACAACGTCTCTATTCGAACAACGTTACATTTCAGCCTGAAATACCCCCCCCACTCACACAGCACGGGAACTGCTGATAACACTTCCTCCTTCTTGTACCAGCAGATAACAGCTTTCCCTCTCTGCAGCTCACAGCTGCCTCGACAGGGTTCCTGCTCTCGCTCTCACCAACACCCACACACTCTGATACCAGCCAGCAGTTCTGACAGAGTACATTACACGGATGGATGCTCATATAACTCTAACTCCTTCCTAAGGCCAATGATCCACCTTTACAGGCACAGAAGAGAAAATGCAACATCACTGCTGAAATCTTTCTGTTAGGAAATGATGCAGGAAATAGCAGCTGTTAGGAAACTAAAGCTAAACTATGTCTGTTCTTTATAAAGAGACACTGGTGCTGTCTGAGTTGACATGGTAACCAAGATCTTTGGGCTGAAAGAAACTGGAATAGTTTAAACCTTTGTTTCCACATGTGTCCCTGAGGGTCTGTTAGTTACTGGAGGCCACGAGCAGCACAAGGTCCAGTTTGAGAAAACACTGAGGCTGCTGAGGAACGTCAGTGAGGCGTGTCACGCTGTTAATCCACACAGGGACCGGCCTTTACAGACAACACACATTCATATACAGAACCAAAGGATTAGAAGAACAATATCACCACACTAGGTAAAATATGTAGTTATTGTTAATATAAGAATTCATAGTACATTAACTAAGAATAGTTCTAAGCTACAATTCTTCTTCCAAACTTGAAAACGATGGAGTAGTGTGGATGGCAGGCGTAACCATGGTAACAGTAATACGTTTAAACTAAGTAGTGTGGATGAAGCCTAAGTGCTGAGAGGAGGTGAAAGACATCAGTGGATGGTAATGGTTATTGATTCACTCCATTAAATTGATTATCCACATACGACAGGAATCTCCTGGATAATTTACTTCCTGGTAAAAAACTAAATCTAACCTCTCACAACGTCCTGTGAACAACAAGCTGCTGCTTGGATTCCTCGGAGCAAAACAGGCTTGTGATGTGAATGAGGATGAATCTAAATCCTGTTCAACACAGAACTTCACTGGAAACAAGAGCTTGTTAGTCCAGCATGTGTCATCCATCCCCCCCGAGGCTGCACCCTGACATTCAGCCCAGAGACGGCTCCCTCTTTCCACGAGGTTCACAGATTTCACTGATATTCTCCATGTCCTCTGTTTTCATCACAGTGGGTGAAGTCACTTAGTTACAATGGCGGCCCATCTGTTATGAATAGGGGTCACGCTGACGCCATACTGGGAGGATGGAAGCTAAAGGAATTAGCAGGAAATGGGCGAGTCTCATGAGACAAGGGAAGTCTATTTCCTGACGGAGAGGAGGATGAAGACAACGAGGCTTGAATCGAGCTCAGCCAGTGAAAACAAATATAACCGACCTCAGTCATGTTGTCATTAAAGATTAATCTGATGTAAAACGCATAGCAACTCCTCTGGCGTCACAGCAGCAGTCAGGTGATGCATGAGTTCACATTTGTTGTTAGAAGCAAATCAGGAATTTAAAGCACACACAGCGCAGTTACTCAGCAGTTTACGGTCTCTAGCATCTGCAAGTGTTAGCAAACATAAAGTCCTATCACACATTTAAATAGAATCCACAGTAAAAACAACATCTGATGTATTTCAATGTCTTCTGACCTCGCAGGCACATTTTCAAATGGATTTACTGAAGATACATTTGTCTATTGCATATGAGATGAAACCTTTCTTTACTTTCATGCAAACGATATCACACAAACAAAACACATGCAGTAAAATCCTAAATGTCCTTTACTGAAGCACATGCACAGTTCAGATCTTACCAAAGTCCCTGTGACATTCAAATTAAATCAAAAATAACCACAATACAGTTCAAAACCAAACCATACACAGGAGATATTTCAGGTCTGGAGCCTCAGGTTCTCTTGTGTTGTGGCTGATGCGAGGGCTACAGCTGTGAAGACATCACCGTCTGCAGCGGCGTGCACGTCTGTCGAACTCTACTGGAATCGGAGAGCAATCGAGGTCTCATCTACAGAAGCAGAGAGACGCAGTGCACCTGCAGTGACTACGCTGAACCAAAGAGCCAAGATGAAGCCCAGCCCATGCGTCTGTCGGTGCCACCGACCCCTCCCTCCAGCTTTCTCCCATCCCTTTACTCAGCAAAACACCAGCAGCCTTCAGCTCTCTAGAATCTTCTTTCAATCCAAAAGACTCAATGCACGCACAAACACACAGAGGCACACAGCAGCAACACAAACGTGGTTGTTACCTTGAGCTTGGGTTTAGTAAAGGTGGACATGTTGTGAGTCTGCGTGGGCCGAGCTACACAACACCGATCGCACAGTGAGCGAGAAGCAATGAGCAGCGAGTGGTCAGAGGAAGCTTCACAGCAAGGTCACGTCTGAGTGTGGGCGTGTTCGTCTTTAAAACATCCGTGTTCTGACATCCACCAGTATGATCATATAGTGGACTGTAGAAACTTTATGGACCAATCAAGCTGCAAATCTCATCTTATATTGTTATGAAAAAGAGTTATGATTCATTATGAAACTATGACGGGACCAATTTAAATATGGAGAGCTGCCACCGTCTGGGAATCACTGATGTTTTATATTTTAATCTTCAACTTGTGATTCAATAAGTACAAATAAAAAGAGCAAATAAATACAACCAAATATGTAGAGCATCAATTAAGAAAATAAACATAAATGCACATCTTGTCGGCTTTTTTGTTATTTTGTACAATAACAGTTTCCTATTGATAAATGCTAGTACTGATGCTAATACTGATGCTAGTACTGATGCTAGTACTGATGCTAGTACTGATGCTAGTACTGATGCGTATGCTCTGCACATCTGACCCAGATGGATTCCTCCACTCAAAGCGGTTCACGGCAGCATTACCAAGCTGCACTCTCGTCCCAGGACTGGTTCTGAACTGGTTCTGAACTGGCCGCCCTGGGACCAGAGGCCTAGTTTGAATCTGGGTCATTGTCAACCTGTAGTTAATGAGGACGAGTATTAGGTTGTACAGTTGAGATCGAGTCTATATGTGGGTTTTACACTCCTGTTCCCTGGTTCTGCATTTCTCTTTCTGATCGTACCTTCAGTCCAAAGTACCGGTCGGGCTCTAATAGAATATAACTTGTATATGGACGTTACCCGATGTTAAGCCCTATGAAGCAAATAGTGATTTATGAAAGTGGGCTGTACGATTAAAACTTGATCCGATGAATAAGGATTGACACAATTCAATCTTTAGGTATAGATATAATAAGGTTTTCATGTCTGTGGTCAGTCACTGTGCCCCCCCCCCCCCCCCCACGTGTGAAGTCACTGTGCCTGCCCCCCCCCCCCCCACGGTGTGAAGTCACTGTCTTTACAGCTGCAGCTCTGTCAGCATTCCTCTCCTGATTGGACGAGGGTCAGTCGGAATGTGAGGAACTTGGCGTCACCCTGACAGACCCCCCCCCCCCCGGGAGACATTGTCCTCTGATGTCACACACGTGTGTCTCTACTGTCCACAGCGTCTCCACAGCAGCGGGTCTGGGACCACGGGTCTGGACCACTCCTTAAACCCTGCAGCCCTGAGTCGGTGCGTGCACAGCTCGGTGCGCGTGCACGCTGCACAGTGTGAATTATTAACGGTAAAAGAGTAACAGGAGAACAGCTGGGGGGGGGCTCATGACCAAAGGTTCGCTCGGCACTGGGCGGCTCCCTCGCGCCACCACGGCCCACGAGCTAATGCAGCCAGGCTACACAGCACTTTGTATTATTACTGTATTAACATCTGTTTCACTGGGTTGAAACCCGTTTGGTGTTACTGGTGTTACTGGTGTTACTGGGAGTTCCGGTAGGATGAACGTGTGAACGTGTGAACGACCGGACCAGCTACCGCACAGCAGCTCGGGACAAACCCCTGCGAGCTGACGGGAACATGTGAAACACATAATAATACAACGTTAAGCACGTTTTCTCCGCGGGAGATGTTCACGTGCATCTGATGGACTGGATGTCCAGATGCATCTGGTTCCATCAGGTCACTGGAAGCTAACGTCACTTAGCAGGGAGGCTAATGTCACCACAGGATCTGGATGCTGTGTTTTACACGGTTAACATGCTAACAGGCTCGTGCTAGCTTCCGTTGTGTGGGTGGATTCATCTGCTCGACTTGCATTCAACTAAAGGGAAGCTAACAGCGAGCTAACGATGCAGGAGCTAGCAGCGAGCTAACGATGCAGGAGCTAACAGCGAGCTAACGATGCAGGAGCTAACAGCGAGCTAACGATGCAGGAGCTAAAAGCGAGCTAACAGCGAGCTAACGGATACACAGCGCTACAAGACAAACTGAGCTAACCAAGCTAAGAGCTAACCGAGCTAAAGCTAGAAAAACACATTACACCTGAATTCAAAATGAAAAACACGATATACAAAATGCATAATGTATAATATATTCTATATGTATCATAGTAATAATTCGTACCTCGGTGGGTTTTGTGAAGCGCTGACGAAGAGCTGGTGTTCGTTCAGAGGGATCGACGATGAAGATGAGCTCTCTCTCTCTCTCTCTCTCTCTCTCTCTCTCTCTCTCTCTCTCTCTCTCTCTCTTCTCTCTCTCTCTCTCTCTCTCTCTCTGTGTGACGTCACTCTCTGCAGCTGTACGATACATTCCGGAAACACCCGAAGTTAAATCAACAGCTTCGCCTTCTCCTCGTGTTTAGAACCAAATACAGATCGTGACACAGACAACCTTGAGCATTCAATACTTTAATATTCAAACAGGTATAAACACTGTAATCACTTTGCAGTACAGATACTTTATTCAGTTATTAAAGGTCGAACTGGTTCTGTGACGTGTTAGTTGTGTTAGCACCAGTGTTCACAGACCAAACAATCAAAAGGGTTAAAACATTAAAACACAAAGTGTCACGGCTGGTTTGGCGACAAACTTGTATAAATATGAAAAATACAACTAACAGAACAACTCCTCTTGTTGTGTTAACCCTTTAAGGCAAGTTCTGCAGCTTTTGGCATTTACAGTAAAACCTTCAGCCTGAAGGCAGCAGCCCAGCTGACCAGAGAAAACATCAGGGTTAATGAAAACTGAAAATACTCCATATAGTGTTGCATGTTTCATCTGGAAATCACAGTAAATATTTGAAAAATGTGGCGATGAAACGTCTTCATGGCCGGACTCTGCTGTCACTTTCCCAGAGAGGGACGTGACTCACGTTTCCTCAGGAAAATACCCAGATGATCATTTCACATAATTCCCACAGTCCCTGTGGAACTCCTCTGATGGACGGACTTTCAGATGGGGGAGGGGGCCTGCAGGGATCTGCTGAGGGACACATCTCCAAAGACGTTGGCGTATGACGCTTTGAGGAACTGGACGTAGTTCTGCAGACTTCGGTTGGTGCTGTCCGACTGCTCCAGACGATCAGTCATGTCCTGCAGTCGGCTCTGATATCGTCGCTCCGCCTGAGCATCAGAAACACACATGTCACAGACCTGCTGATGGTTCGTTCACACAACATTTCCAGTCGAGGGCTCCAGGAGGCCTTTACCTCCTCTTTGCAACGTCGCAGTTGGTTGATTTCTGAGCTGGTTCTGCTGAGTTGAGTCTCCAGGTCGACTATCTTGGCCTGGGTGGAGCGCTCTTTGGTGGTGGCACGTTCTCTGGACTCCGACATCTGGACATAAATATAACACAGTGAACAGTGGATGAAGAATAGCCCACAGCTGAACCTTCATCTCTACACACGCAAGCTGCAGAAAATATCACTTTAGCCAAACAGCCAGCTTCTTTTCCAAAATGACAATAAACACAATCTTTGACCAGTGTTCAGTAGCTGTTGAGTTCAGACCTGTTGTCGAGCATCATCCAGAGCCTCCTCCAGCTTCCTGCTCAACAGGGAGCTTTCCCTGTTTTTCTCCTCCAGACGGAGCTGATTGCTGTGGATGGCGTCTTCCCGTTTGGTGATGACCGCCAGCAGGTCGCCGTTCTGACTGTCAGTCTCCTCCAGCTTCCTACGAGGAGACAAACGAGAGGACAGTGACAACAACACTCAACTAGTCTCATATCGTTCAGATACTTTCAGCGGTGCCAGGCATTGACGAAGCATCGTATCCATCAGAGTAAAGCAGTGGAGGGGACAGACCTTTCAAAAGTCTCCACTCGCTGCTGCAGCTGCCGGTTCTCCTCCAGCAGAACCTTGTTCTTTTGTCTGAACAGCTCCACCTGACTTCCCTGAGACTCCACCTGATCAGACATGAACTTAACTTACTGAATTACAAATCAAAGAATGACACATGTTCCTGTTGTGAACGAGTCTGACTCAGACACTCTCCTGCTGCTGCTTCACAGGAGAAACACTCACTACACAAAATGTACAGACACAAATATTATTTTGAATTAAGCACTTTAAATGAGAAATGAAATCTTTATGGTTTGATGCCAGCTGGAATTTGCATGAATGAGATAATAATGACCTTCATGCGCAGATCGGTCAGGGTGGTGCTGAGCTCCACGCTGCGTCTCTCCTGGCTGCGTTCCCGGTCCTGAGCCTCCTGCAGCTGGAGCTCTGTGTGTCGTAAGGTGTCGGGAAGAGGCTCGAGCTCCGCGAGCCGTCCCAGCAGCTCCCTGCGCACCTCCTCCACCTCCTGCTCCAGCTTCCCCCGCACGGCCTGGACCTCCCGCTCCGCCCGAGCCAGCCGAGTGCAGTACTCATCTGCCTCAGCCCGCGTTTTCCCCACCTACACAGTGACAGTTCCCAGGAGGGAATACTGAGGTCAGACAGTTGTGTTACTCAAACTGTTGCTGGGGTTCAGTGAGGTGCATGTACCTGGATCTTATAGCTGTCCACCAGGCTTTCATACTGCTTGATGGAAGCTTTGACCTGCTGAAGCTCCGACTGACACGAGGCCAGCTTCTCCTCCATCCCCGCCGCTGTGGCCTGACACAGGTTCACATCATGTGTCATCAGTTATTACTGTAGATTAACCAGACAGTCCAACCTCATAATGTAATGTAAGTCAATGTAAGTCTATTAGAACAGGAAGGACATTCTCCAGAACACAGACACTGAACAAACACGTCGACATCTGACCAGGGCACGGTCACCCTCGTGTTCTGTTGGGAGTTTCTCACCTTGAGCGTCTGCTTCTCCAGTCGGCCGGTCGTGCTCTCTGTGTTCAGTCCGTGCAGACGATCCAGTAGAGCCTCTCTCTCCACTCGACCTTTCTCCTCTGACCTCTGGAGCTGCTCCGTCAGGTCCATTATACGACTGTAGCATCACACAACAGAACAAATCACATGTTTTCAATTACATGCAAGGTATTGAGAGGATGAAATAGCACTTAGGTATATTACAAGTGGAATGTCCAAAAGATTTTATAATAAATTAATTAATAGACTAATTTCTCAAGAGAGAAAACACTAAACATTTGCCTTCCACGTGTGAGCAGCCCAGGACAAGAACATGATGCAGTTGCTTCCCATTCATTTCTATGTGAAACCCATTTAGTTTCCGGGGGTGAACGGAGCTGTTCAATCTGACTGAACATGTAAATCACGAGGCTCTCCAGTGTCCGGACAGAGCAACACGTGTGGAGCCGGGTAGTTTCTGTAACGACCCCCTTCCAGAACTTACTGTCCCCTTCTGCTTCTTGCCAATATCAGCAGTTGAATTTGGTCGTTCTCTGATTCATCAGGACTGACTCATCTGTTTCTGAGAGCAACCAACCTGTTCAGCAGCGACAGTTCAATCTCCAGTTTGCTCTTGTCTTTCAGCTCTTGGGCATGATGACTCTGCCAGGTCTCCGCTGCAGACAGTGCTTCTGACACCTGCTTCTCCTGTAAGAAATAAAAACCCTGACTTTCTCTTTTCTCTTTCTGGAACAGAGTGAAAAGATGGAGCTTGGAGCTTCCTTCAAATATAAACTGAAAGAAACAACCAATGACGAGAGGTAAAAGCGAGCAGCACATTATTCAAAGCAATGGTCAGTGATGTGATGTGTCTTAGGGTTAGGTGATGTGTCCTTCCACAAAGGCCAGATTGGGGGTTTAACAGCAGCTCCCTGTTCCTCTGGTATATTGTAATGTCACAGATCCATCATTTACACCTAATTATTTTACATTTGAATGAATTGAATCTGTGTGGTCAGGCCAGAGTTCGGTGTCTGCTCGGTGACGCAGCCCCACCATGTCCAGCAGCTGCTTGCTCAGCTGGCCAGCGGCGTCCTCTCCGCGCTCTGCTCGCTGTTTCTGGGCCCGTGTCGCTCGTTTCAGGGCCTCTCGGTCGGTGCAGGCCTGCTCCTTCTGCCTCGTCAGCTGCTCCTTCAGATGGTCCATCTCTGCCTTCTGCTGGTCGGCCGCTCGCTCCAGGTTCTGAAGAACAAACCAGGGAACACAGCAGGGGTTTATGTGACAGGGTCCGACTGCAGTGGACGTGTTCACGGACGTGTTCAAACTTCATAATAATACAAAACCACTAACAACAATAGCTAAAGACACAGGAGTAGATCCCAGACCTTCATCTGCACAGAGAGCCGGTTGTTCTCGGCCTCTTTGCTGCGGAGCTGTCCCTGTAAATGAGCTCTCGTGGACTCCAGACTCTTGGACAGATCAGCGGTGCTCTTAGTGTTTTCCTGCATTTTCAAATTCCAGAACACATATTGAGTAAGAACGAGGATTCTGCTTCCACCTGCTGAACTAAACGATGCATCAGTGAGATACTGCTTTGCTTTGAATCCCTGTTGTTGTCAGATCTGCTGTTTAACAGATGCAAGATCAAAGATTCAAGATGTTTGACAATGAATATCTTGAATTGTTTAAATTGTTTGTGATAAAAAGTGTCACACACATTTCATTTATGTATTTTCTTTTATATTGTGTGAAACAGACTAAACTAAAAACTAAAACTAAAGAGTACCTTCTCAATATCGAGACGTGTCGAGAGTTGATCGACCTCTTTTTCTCTCTCTTGAAGTTTCCCCACAAGAAACTGTGAAAGGAAAAGCAGTTTGAATTTTATTCATATCGTACAAATAAAAGAAAGTGTTTTACATGAAGATTAAAAAAGTTGTGAAAAAGATTGTCGGTGTAACTCATGATGAGTATTAGTTTGTCGAAGAGAAAACAAAGAGAACACATGATGCATTTCGGTTCATGAAAATAAACGTCTGTAAATAAAGTCGATTTTACAGGTTTATATTAAACTCACAGCGTTTTCTGCCTCCATGTCTGCGAGTCTCTTCAGGAACGAATCCTTCTGCTCCGACAGTCGCATCGACTCCATCTGTTCAAAGACATTTAACCAACAACAATAAACTTAACAAATGTTCTTTTTCCAAGTGAAAGGAAAATCTGAAAACTCTCTGTTCCCTGTGTTTTGCGTGGCACACCTGGGATCTGTGCTGCTCTCGGAGAAGGTGCCGCAGCGCTCGGTTTGTGGCCTCAAACGTTTCCAGCTTCTGCAGCAGCAGCTCCTTCTGACGACCTAAGACTGAAGTGTCCGACAGCCTCTGTCACAGAGAGGAGACAAGGTTGGTAAAGGTTTAACAAAAAGAACGTCACAACAACAGAAACAGTTTTTCAAGCTTCCCGGATGAAGAAGCAGCCTGTAACTTGTTGGCACTTGGAGACCCTAACCCCAACAAGCATGTCGGGTCTCACAGGACACACTGAGGTCCAACACTGAGTTAATACTCACACCAGAACCACACACTTTGAAAACAGACTCTCGCAGGGCGGAGACTTGTTTAGCAGCCGCGGCTCCGTCCACCTCAGCCTCCATCAGTTTTCGGAGCAGAGCGTCTTTGTCTTGTTGCGTACTGTCCCGGTCTAATCTGCAAGGAACAGACAGGAACAGACAGGAACAGACAGGGACAATAATCCAGATCAAAACAAACTAACTTTGTCATCTGTGGAGACAACGTCAGAGAAAAAAATCAGATCTGACTTCAGGCCACAGAGAAAAATGTGTATCTACTGGAGAAGGATCAGATTCATTATCCTAAAGAATCTAACCCTGGATGTATATCTCTACCTTGACTGTCCAGGAATAAAATAACTTCCAAAAACGCTATTAGGACTGACATCCAGACATTCATACTATTTGCCACTGAGTTGGTCTAAAGAATTCCCAGAGTGAAATATATTTTTCTCTAATCTGTAAACTGTGAATAAAAAGGGTTACAGGGTGACAGTTTCAAGAAAGTTTGAGGTCAGACAGATTAATTATGGGTAGAGCCATTGTGAAGGTGAAATCCTCTCTATGCTTCGTCCCAGAAAGTCAAAAGGAAATGTCAGACAAAAATGAAGAAGGAGAGAAAACTAAGTTGTTCATATTTGCCTGTCGCTCTCCTCCAGCCACTTTTCCATGGACAGACGTAACCGCGTGTTCTCCCGCTCAGTCTCCTCCAGCTCCTTGGTCACCTCAGCCAGCTCCTCCTCCTGCTCGGCGATCACCCGCTGGGAGACGCTCAGCTGCTCCGACTGACGCTCCAGCAGCTGCTCTCTTTTCCGCAGTTCCACCTGCACATATACGTGACAGATGTGCAAATGTAAATGTGGACATACACACAAACAATATGATACTGGGGTGAGACAAACTGACATGACTAATCTGCAAGTCTGCAGGGACGTACAGAGGAGAGACGTGCACTTAGAAAGGACTTCCTTTTAGTTGTTGCTATTAGCAATGCAGACATATTGACCTGATAATGAATCTCAAAGTATTTTTCTGAACAGGTCTTTAAGGAGTTCCGACAGGCCGGACAGCTGGAGGCAGTCAGCACATTTAGATTCAGCTCATCACATTCTGTCACGGTGTGTGGAGTCATCCTCTTGGAGGCTCAAAGTAATGCACCTGCACTGACCAGTCCAGAGTGGAAAGAGAAGAGACTGACCTCATTCTTTAGAGAGCTGACTTCTGTCATTAAGCTGTCAATCTTCCTCTCGTACTGGCTGATGCGTCCGTGAAGCCCCTCCTCTTCCTCTGATGTGAGCTCAGCCAACCGCAGTGCAGAGTGCGACTGATCAGGCTCTGGTTCGGGGAGCAGTGGCGGGATCTCCAGGTGGTGCGTTGGTCCCTGGGTGCAAGTGACACTTTCATTAACACGACCTCCTGACTGGCTGAGCACATTCCCAATCTGAGGCTTCACGACCAGGTACCTCCCACTTGTATGAGGCGTCTCGTGTTGAGGCTTTCCCTGGGGGAATCCATGGCACTCGGGTTTTGACCGTGGCTGTAGGACGGAGGTTTCCTCTGTCCACCTTGGTCTTCCCCTTAAAAACACAGCGTGTGCAGCAGCAGCTTGTTACAGTCAGATCTTCCTATGCTGCATAATAACTAAATCATATGAGATCAGATGTGCACTATGAAAAGGAGGGAGGGGAAATGGGGGTGAGAGGGTGATCAGAAAATAAGAAATAAAGCAAAGAAGCAAATTCTTCAACTAACTGAAAATTAAGTATACATGAATCATATAAATAAATCCAGTCGACCTCTAACCTGAGGGGGTTTGGCAGCATGCGTCCTATGAGCCTTCACGTGCACGTGGACAGGTGTGGCCTCGTTGACGTGCACGTGAACGGGAGGTGAACTGGAGCGGGTCCTCGTTGCTTTCCTCTGTCAAACACAAGTTCACCAGTGAACACGAGGATTTACTGATTTACTGATTTACTGATTTCTGTTCTACATCATATTTCCTGCAGTATCTCTGTAAGACATCTGCGTCACTGCTATGAAGTCAAACACGGTCAAAACAAGTGATTATCATATTAGATCGTAATTATGAACTTTTACTTTTACTTCGAATAGAATATTGTGGAATATATTGATCAAAAACGAAATCTTACGGCTATTAGAAGCGGATCCCATTTATAATATCAATAATTAAGATTAGGATACTAACATCAACACAAATATTCACTACTATGAATTGCAATCTACAAGGAAGGCTCTTGAAATGAGTCACAGGTGAATTCGGCAGTGATTTCACATCATTATATAAATGTGTTTAAACCTTAAACATATCAACAGATGTAGCTTAGCACGAAGTGAACGAGAGCTTTAGCTTTAGCCTGTTGGCTAACCGTGATAGCAGCGGTACCAGCGTCTGCGCGATTCAATAACCAGTGCTCGCTCTTACCATAAGAGAAACTCAAATAAACAATAATAACAATAAATATAAAGTCTCAGCGCTTCTGTTGAGCAGCGAAGGAACTCCAGCCAACTACCGTAGAGACGAGCTGGCTGCGAGGACTCGGGCTCTCTGGTTGGCCAGTTCAAAGCACGTGACGTGTTTCTCCAGCGCTGATTGGACCAGAGTCGACGATTCAACGTTCCTTGGCAACACACTAAACACAACAGGCTGTGGGCGGGGACTCGTTTGTGAGGAACCAGGAAAACACACAACTCGTTCACTAGGCTCCGACAGACCCACTTCCTTTACTACACGTTTACTACACGTGGATCAGCAACAGCAACAAAGTCAATGCGGACGATTTGTGAATGTGTAATTTGTGAACACATAATTTAATCAACGTGTACGGACACGACTGTGATGTTTTATGATTTATTATCTTTACTCAGCTCTGTTGTCCTTATTTGTATCCATGTGCTTCTTCAGTAGCATTTGTATTTTGTCTGTGTGTAAATTAATCAAAATGCACATGAAAATAACTTTGTTCAGTAAAGCTATTAATAATCCTGGATCGTATTTTTCTAGCCTGAACATCAAATGTCCTACATTGTTTGACCCTGTGAACGCAACACGCACTGTCACCGTTTCTGACCAATCAGAGAGCCGCTGACAGCTGGCTGGGCGGGACTTGTGGTGGCTGAAGCTAATCGTGTGTCAACACTTTATCCGGATTTAACTTCACGATCTTTACTAAAGTGTGAATTCAGCTGATTCCAGGTCGGTGCTGCTTCTCGATACACGTCATCCAGCTGCGGTGCTAACCAGCCCCTGGTAGAGGCAGCTAACTAGCTGTGGTAGGGGGTCACCTAGCTGGGTTCTGTTTACTAACTAGCTCAACTCACAGGTGACAACCTCTCAAGCTAACTTGTTTAGCTACACCTGGTTTAGTGAGGATCAGACCGTGGTTAAATCAGAAACGAGAGGTTAACAGTGAGTTAAACCAGTTAAACTAGTGAAACAGTGAAGTTAAATCAGTTAACCAGTGGAGTTAAACCAGTGAAGTTAAACCAGTTAAACCAGTGAAGTTAAACCAGTGAAGTTAAACCAGTGAAGTTAAACTAGTGAAGTTAAACTAAGTTAAATCAGTTAAATCAGTTAAACCAGTGAAGTTAAACCAGTTAAACAGTGAAGTTAAACCAGTTAAACCGTGAAGTTAAACCAGTGAAACAGTGAAGTTAAACAGTGAAGTTAAACCAGTGAAGTTAAACCAGTTAAACCTGTGAAGTTAAACCAGTTAAACCAGTGAAGTTAACCCTGTGAAGTTAAACCTGTGAAGTCAAACAGTGAAGTTAAACCAGTGAAGTTAAACAGTGAAGTTAAACCTGTGAAGTTAAACTGTGAAGTTAAACCAGTTAAACCTGTGAAGTTAAACCAGTGAAGTTAAACCAGTGAAGTTAAACAGTGAAGTTAAACCAGTGAAGTTAAAACAGTGAAGTTAAACCAGTTAAACCAGTGAAGTGAAACCAGTTCAAATAGTTAATGTGTTGGTCACTTTGAAAAGCTGAGACTGAAACTAACTAATTTCTCAAGAACTCTTTCTCTACTAGTTTAACCCTAACCCAGGAAGCTGTTCTCCAAAGTGACTCAGAGCTGTTACTACAGTACTGGAGGTATTTGTACCTAAAGTTTACATTAGTAGATACCTTTTATAATATCGTTTACTTCATTACACTTATTTTACAGCTTCAGTAAATATTACTTTCTAGGTTAAGATATCGAATGCAAAGCATAGTACCACTATTACTAATACTACTACCACTACTACTAATACTACTACTAATACTACTACAACTACTACTGATACTACTACTAATACTACTACAACTACTACTGATACTACTACTACTACTACTACTACCACTACTACTGATACTACTACTACTAATACTACTACTGATAATATCAAATAAAATTACAATATTTTATATATAAACCAGCATAAAATGGAAAATCCTCCAGTAAAGTACAAGTATCTGAAGTTTGATGTTGTCCTTGTTATGATAACCTTTGTGGTACTTTGGTTCCTCTGCAGATTCAAGTAACTTTAAAACAAAATATATTGAATAAATCATGATAAATACTAATGCAGATTAAGATAGTTAAAACAGTGCCTTTGCAACTTTGAGTATATATTTAACTTTTTTACTTCAACTTAAATACCTTACTTCTACCGAGTACTTCAACACTTGTATTTCCAGTAGAACTACAGTTGATTGTGTTTCTCTGAGACTCGTGTGCTCGGCCTCAGGTCACGTTGAGGCACAGACTTTAGTCTGGGAAGAATTTGGTGGAGGATAAATTTAGTGTCACCAGTTTGTTTTACTGCAGCTATTTTCAGAACGAGCAAAGGTGCAGGACAAGTTTATTTATACAACACAATTAATACACAAAGATAATTTGTCCCTCGCAACATCTTCAAATGTCCAAACTAAATCAAATATTCATTCACTATCTTATATGATAACGAGAAGAAGAAAAATGTCGAAATCAGAAAGTGTTTGATATTTTTTTGAATAGTTTTGCTTCAAATGAGTTGTTATGTATTAACATCAGGTATTAAATTCAGTTCCATGTGGTAATACAAAGTCTTACATTTAACTTGAACTGGGATTAAATCAGACAAAGTGATGGGAAACCTTCAGGAATTCATTTAAAATGCAGGTTCAAGTACAGAACTTAGTTCCATTATACGCTTGTAACTGTTCATTGTAACGTATATTTGTTGGAATCAGTCGATCCATAAATATTGGTTTCAGGTCTTCGCTGTCGTCTGATGGGCTCATGAGAACATCGGAGAGAGAAGAGTCAGTTCCCGAAGCATCATGGCCGCTGTTGAGGAGCTGCCTGAGAAGTAAGACCTCAACGCTAAACCAAACCGCTGGTGATCATGTTGAATTGTGGGTAATGTAGGTGTTGGGTGTTGACCAGAAAGAATGTGTGGAATTAAAGAGACGATATCTGCTTCTGCTGCATCTACAAGTTCTCTAACACCCCTCGAACGTGCCACACCTGTGTGTTGTGCAGACACTGCTGGGTGTGCTTTGCCACAGAGCGGGACGACCACAGTGCGGAGTGGGTGAGTCCCTGCCGGTGTAAAGGCTGCACCAAATGGATCCATCAGTCGTGTCTGCAGCGCTGGCTGGACGAGAAGCAGAAAGGCAACAGCGGAGGAGCAGTGAGCTGTCCGCAGTGTGGCACCGAGTACCACGTCGTCTTCCCCAAGATGGGTGAGTGGCAGCTCTACAGCATAGAAGGATCTTCTTTAACAACCTCTTAAAACTGCTGCTCACTTTTGTTTTTACTCAAACAACTACTTTCATTGGCAGATGAATCCACATTGGTGTGGTAGTGAGTGAGTGGCAGCAGGACCATGTTGTAACTGTTTATCACAGGGCGTCTCTGTGGAACGTGAACACAACGTGATGTGGTTTCCTCTCTGTCCTCAGGCCCCTTAGTGTATTTCCTGCAGCAGATAGACAGAGCTCTGTCCCGAGTCAGTCCCTTCGCAGCTGTCGGGGTGGTCGTCGGGACGGTGTACTGGTCAGCCGTCACATACGGAGCTGTGACCGTCATGCAGGTGCACTGACACGACTCGCACGGACAGAATATGAAACCACAGAGCGTCACGGTGTGTACGAGCTTCACCTCTTTGTGTTGTCATGCGCAGGTTGTGGGTCATAAGAAGGGGCTGTACGTGATGGAGCGAGCTGACCCGCTCTTCCTGTTGATGGGTCTGCCCACCATCCCTGTGGTGCTGGTCCTGGGAAAGATGATCCGCTGGGAGGATTATTTAGTTCGACTGTGGCACAAACGCAACCTGCCTCCAGGTAAACAGACACAGACGCACTTCCTGAATCACATGAAGGACCCTGCAATTAACTTTCAGACTCAACAAGACAATGTTGGAGGATAAATATGCAGAGAAATAAGAAGTAATTGGTGATAAAGTTATGTTTCATGACTGATGAACTGATCTGTGAGTAATTTGAGGTGTTCACAAATACACTGCTCCATCCACAAGTTGTAAAAACGTTGTGTTCACATAAAGGTCTACAATAAATATAAAACAGTGATTGGATAATATCATGTATGCGATGTAGTTTATGATCAAATTAAAACTGATTCCTAACTGTTTTACACCAGGTAGCTACCGCTATCTGCCTCGTGTCCCCGCCGACGGCCCCGGGGCAGGAGACCATCTCTCCGTGTCCAGGACGCTGTGCGGAGCGCTCATCTTTCCCTCCGTCGCCAGTCTGGTCGGGAGGATTCTGTTTCGACGGGTGACATCGAATCTGCAGCGAACGATGCTGGTGAAGACAGGGAGACGGGCGGGGGTGTCGGGACATTGTGCTTTGTTCCATCTTCACAGTCTATATGTGAAGAACTCGGATCTGTCCACACGTGACTGTATCACCAGAGGAATGAGTTGTTTTATAGATTTGTAGCAGACACCCTTCTGTTCTCTTCTCCACAGGGGGGCCTGGTGTTCGTGCTGATCAAAGGAGTGCTGAAGGTGTATTTCAAACAGCAGCAGTACGTCGTCCAGGCCAACAGGAACATCCTCAACTACCCTGAGAGAAACGGAAACGGACAGAACGAAGGTGGCGAGGAGGACACAGAGGACACAGAGGAGAGTGGAAACGAGTAGCGGGAGCTGGAGTCGATGTCAGAGATGATTTTATAAAAAAAAACAAATGTATTTTTATCGTGAAACAAACAGCAGAACTCAGGAGACTGGTTTTGGCACCAGTGGCAGTTGGCGTCTCATAATTCACGGACACCAGTATAAAGTCGGACCTTTTCCAATTCTAAAACCAGTTTATGGCTCATTTAAAAAAGTTAAGAAATTGCCTCCTCACTTTTTCAAGATATTTGAATCTTAGTTTGGCTCTAAAAGTCCTGAATGTTAAAAAATGTTGGCGGTCCTGTTTGCAAACAATCAATTTACCCTCAGTGCCTATTATTATGCTAACTGGCTTAAATAGCTGAATCAGTTCTGCCTGAGAGAAAAAGCTCTTTTTGAAATCATAAACTTCCGAGCTGCTGAATCCGATTGGGTGTTTGGGTGTTCGGGATACAGTCGTAGCGTTTCATAGTTTTATGCACAGATTAATCAGGGTGTGGTTATTTATTGGTCTCATGTTGCTCTTCCTCTTCACGCTCAGTTAAAGCAGAGTTCAGACCAGATGTTGACACAGGAGCATTAAAACACTGATTAAATATTAATATGTAATACTTTTTGACTCCTGCGGTTACGGTAAAGAAAGCAGCTCCTGGACCAGAAGGTTGAGAAAGGATTGATCTTCTTTGCTTTTGCCAAATGAAAATTAATTCAAAGATTAATGCAGTGTCCTTGCAGGAGTGTGTTGAACTGAGCTCTTATTTTATGTCTTGGAGAATAATTTGTCTAATAAATATCTCTGGAAAACCAACCGTCAACCTCTCATTCTGCGTTGATAGATGATATTTGATTATTTGATTTAACATGTATTTATGACTTGCATCACACCAGCAGCAAACAAGGACACACACATTTGACATCACATTATAATTTGATTTAGGTTGGATATCATTTTAATAATTTTGAACCTGGTAGTTTCCACACACTGAATATAATAGTAAGTTTATAACATCAGATTATACCAAGTTACCAAGTGTTTTAATATTCAAACAATAAAGTTTACCTGAAGAGACAAATAAACATTTTGATTTATTTCCAGATTTTAGGAAGATGTGGGTTGTCCCGCCCCTTCACCTTACCGATTGGCTGTTGTAAACAATACACAAAGCTGATTGGCTTATTTTGCTGCACTGGGCGTGTCAGCCGCAGCGTCTTTATCCCTCCTCTCCCTCTGATTGGGTGAGACTCAGCCAAGCAGACTGGTGATTGGTTACGTTTATGAAAGCAGCCAATCAGAGGCAGGGTGCTGCTTCCTGCGGTGGCGGAGTCCTGTTTCGATGAGTCTCCGGTAGAACCGCCGGTACCGTCCCGGGACCATGAGGAGAGTCACGCTGTTCGTTAACGGGAGCTCCGCTAACGGGAAGGTGAGAGCACAACATGGCGTCAGGCACAACATGGCGGCGGAGCGGCGACTGAAGCTGTTTCCGGTCACAGGTGGTTCCGGTGTTCGGTTCCCTGGAGGAGCTCCTGACCGCGGCCAGCACCAAGCTGCGGGTTCGAGCTTCCGGTGTCTACAACGGCAGCGGCGGCCTCATCGATGACGTCACTCTGATCAGGTAGAGTCAGGGGGTGCAACTGGAGCAGCGCGTGAGCTACCTGTTCAACTCACTTACTGTGTGTGTGTGTGTGTGTGTGTGTGTGTGTGTGTGTGTGTGTGTGTGTGTGTGTGTGTGTGTGTGTGTGGTGTGTGTGTGTGTGTGTGTGTGTGTGTGTGTGTGTGTGTGTGTGTGTGTGTGTGTGTGCGTGCGTGCGTGCGTGTGTGTGCGTGCGTCTTTCCTCAGAGATGATGACGTGCTGTACATATCAGAGGCAGACCCACCTGAAGGTAAGAAGACGTACTCGAGTAGCATCAGTAGGGGGGGGGGTTATACTTCCTGTTTTAAAGTGTGGGCGTGTTGTCAGTTGGGGGGGGGGGGTAGTCTTTCTGTTTGAATGGAGAAAATGAATGAGGCTTCATTTGGTTGCCATGGTAACATCATGATGGTATAACTAGCAGCATCAGCACCTTCAGGCGGAGTACTATACAGTACTCTACAGTACTCTACTCTACAGTACTCTACAGTACTACAGTACTATACAGTACTCTACAGTACTACAGTACAGTTAAATGTCTCAGTTTTCTGTCCGTCTCCTTCACTGTTGTACGTGTGTGTGTGTGTGTGTGTAGATCCTCAGGATGAACGTTCTGATTGGCTCATGCTGAATGTGGGCGGACGCTGCTTCACCACCACCAGGTAGAGTTGTGAACACGTGACCAATCACCACAGTGATGCATCAGATCAACATGTCTTTACTGTCCAACACTCCCCCCCCCTCTGTGTGAACACTACACACAGTGACCACACGGAGCAGTGCAATGGAAAGCAGATGTCAGGGGAGTAAGGTGCCTTGCTCAGGGGCACTTAGACAGTGGGATAGGGAGCTTCCATCTGTCCTCTTGGACTTGAACAGATCCAGGTCTGGTCCAGCTATGTGTTGCCAGGCCGTGGCCTGATGTCCCTCTTTTCTAACCACTAGTCCACCGCTCCAACATACAGTGTGCTGGAGATGCTGGGGATTGAACCCTCATACATGCCAAGCATTCGCTCTACCACTGAGCTACATCCCCTACACACATCTGTACACAGCTGGACATCACTGAAACATGGCAGCTGTGTGAACAGGTTGTGTGTGTGTGTGTTTCCACAGGAGCACACTGGTCAGAAAAGAGCCTGAGAGCATGTTGGCTCACATGTTCAGAGAGAAAGGTGACGACACTACACAACTTCCATCTCTTCATCTGAACAGAGATGATCCTTTGATTAACTTCCTGTCCGTCCTGAATTCAGACGGGTGGGGGAACCGGCAGGACTCTCAGGGGGCGTACCTGATCGACCGCAGCCCAGACTACTTTGAACCCATCCTGAATTATCTGAGACATGGACAGCTCATCCTCAACGACGGGATCAACCCACTGGGTACAGCACCACACACACACGTTCACACTCTCACACACACTCGCACACACACTCACACACTCACACACACTCACACCTCCTGGACGACTGATCCGTGTTCTCACTGCAGGCGTCCTGGAAGAGGCTCGTTTCTTTGGTATTGAGCCGCTCGCCGAGCAGCTGGAGACTCTCATCAAGGTGTGTGAGCGTGAACACACAACATTTCACTGACGGACATGAATGTTCAGTGTCAGCGGTTTGACTCCGGTGTGTTTTCAGTCCTCGCAGCCGCCTGACGACCACTCGCCTCTGACCCGCAAAGAGTTTATTAGATTCCTGTTGAGCACGACCACCAAGTCAGAGCTGCGGTGTCAGGTACATCACACAAACACACACGGACATAGAGAACCTGCATGTTTTTAATATTTGGACACGTGACACCGACTTCAGCTCAGATTCTCAGAGTCCGTTTCCCACAGGGTCTGAACTTTAACGGGGCAGATCTGTCTCGACTGGATCTGCGCTACATCAACTTCAAGATGGCCAACCTGAGAGGAGCCAACCTGACGCACGCCAACCTGAGCGGGGCCAACCTGGAGCGAGCGGACCTGTCCATGGCGTGTCTCGACGTGAGTCACGTTCGATTCCTCGTCGCTTGACGTTTTTCAGGATATCAGATATGACACAGTTTAAATCAGGAAGCGTACACACTGACCCAGAATCAGTCTGATGTGTCGCGTGTGTGTGTGTGTGTGTTGTGTGTGTGTGTGGTGTGTGTGTGTGTGTGTCTGTGTGTGTGTGTGTGTGACAGGGAGCTAACCTGCAGGGAGTGAAGATGCTCTGCACCAACGCTGAGGGAGCGTCACTGAGAAGTTGTAACTTTGAGGATCCAGCTGGAATCAAAGCTAATCTGGAAGGTGAAACACGAACACACACATTCTCAACATGAAGTCAACTGAGTTAGTTTGAAATCAAAGTGAACGTGCGTGTGTGTCTGTGTGTTTACGTGTGTGTGTGTGTGTTTACGTGTGTGTTTACGTGTGTGTTTACGTGTTCAGGAGCAAACCTGAAGGGTGTGGACTTGGAGGGAAGTCAGATGACGGGGATCAACCTGAGAGTCGCTACACTGAAAAACGCCAAACTGAAGAACTGCAACCTGAGAGGAGCGACACTGGCCGGGACGGACCTGGAGGTGAACACACACAAAGACACACACACACACACACACACACACACACACACACACACACACACACACACACACACACACACACACACACACACACACACACACCTCTGACCACATGTGCTAAAGGGTCGAATACAAGTGTCTAAAAAGAGAATGGCTCTTTCTCTCCAGAACTGTGACTTGTCAGGATGTGATCTCCAGGAGGCGAACCTGAGAGGCTCCAACGTGAAGGGAGCCATCTTTGAGGAGATGCTCACGCCGCTGCACATGTCTCAGAGCGTCCGCTGAAGCCCCGCCCCCTTCCCAACACACGCCCCCACGGCCATGGAGCCATTTTAACTAGTGAATGTTTCATGGTCCACAAGTAAAGACACGTTGTTCATGAACTATGTCATATTCTACTCAGGCTGCAAGTAACTGTATTTTATCTGATGATCGTCTGTAAGTAAACAATTTGTTGTTTATTAGAAAAATGTCCCAAAACATTGTGAAAAGTAAAAAAACTTTCCCAAATCGAGACGACAGCTCAAAACAATCCATGAACCATGTGAAGTCTCGTGTGGACTCGATTCTGCTTTTGAATGTAGTTTCTAAAAGTAAATGTGTTCAACACATTTCTGATAAATCATCAGCCTTGAAAACACTTTCAAGTTGGTTTGTATACATTGGAATTCAATGTAATCTTGTGAATCTTATACAAAATGTTCTGTAGCTGCAGCTTCATCATTTGACCTCTGCCAGTTAATAACAGATGAAGCACGTTTGTCTTCATCATTTTGTGATGAAATGAAAGTTAAAAAAGCCTTGTGAACTTCATTACATAAACATTTATATATAGTATATAAAACTCTGAAGAGTTGTACGTATTTGTGACTGAGCTAAAACATTTCATTCCATTAAACTGCTGTAGTTCTGAACTGTGCCAACGGAAACATGTATATTTTATTATGTGCAGACCTACTGATGTTTGTATAATGTTTTATACGTTATTTTGCACGTTTGATGTGAACTGGTGTGAAAGCACAGAGGTGCTGACCCGTCGTCTGGTGGTTTCATCAGCACGATCATTAATAAATGTTTTTCTTACAACTTCTCTTCTTCTCTGTGAATCATCTGTAAATCATCAACTAGAACAATAACAGTCTGATTTCTGTTTGGTCTCTTAATGGTTTAGAATAAATCTAAAGGAAGGTGAGTTTTTCTCGTCATATTGATTTTATTTTAATGGATCATTTGGTTTTTATCTCTACCTACCAGCTGCAGGATCTTGTACCCCGACCACCCAGCAGAGGGCAGTGTTGTCTGTGTCTTTATAGGAGACATTTGCTCCACAGGTGATTTGTTAAAGTCTAAATTTCTCAGCAGAACTTTTAGTCCCAGTCCAAAGCTCCGGATCCGGCCTCTAACCGACACCAGCCCCTCGGGTTGTTCCTGTCTCTGCGTGTGACGAGCGTTTACATCTGTGGTCGGTTCAGTACACATGTTCTGTTCTGGCTGTAAACACCGGTCCAGAAAAACCCTGAACTGGAAATCAACATTTACAGCTGATGGATTTGTGTTTCCTCTGATTGGCCGTAAATGTTGACTTTCATCCAACCATAGCGTGGGAGTGGTGAAGAGGAAATGAGGCTGTGGGCAGAGGGGCCTGATTGGTTGTGTGTGGTACAGAGATGACATCAGTTGGTCCAATCATAGTTCAACACACATCTGTCAACCACAGTCACGAAGTCCCTGAAGCTGCAGGGATGAGGCCTGGCCTCTTGGGGGCAGTAGAACAAAATGAAAACAACATCACGTGATAAGTTGTTTACTCACACATAGAGTTATGCTATAGCTACATAGCTAACGCTAACATCGACAGCTTCTAGTTCTATCACTTCTTTGCTAATAATGACGTTAGCATGTCAACTCTGAAACATACCTGTCGTGGAAAAGGCCGTAGTGTTATCAACACGTGTCTACGCCATGACAGCTCCTTACAGTGAAACCAAATCATCTCTATCGCCCCCTGGTGGCTGGCTGCAGCATAGATCATAAACCTCCTCCTCCATGTTAGCAGATGGGACATGGACCAAACCAGATGTTTCTGTCGTTTCAGTTCTCATCTCTGATGTTTGTTCAAGTTTCTGATCAGTTTGGTTTGAATCAGTTATTTGATGATATAAAACACACGTCATGATTGACAGCTGACACTGACTCCCAATAGGTTCACGCCATGATCGCTACTGCACAGACTCTGACTGCAAATTCCATCATCACCACAAGAGGGCAGTGTTCTGAGATATTTGAGCCTAATTGCTGGAGACGCGTCGACGTCTTGGTTTTCGGTCTGTGTGCAGAGTAGCAAACAAAGAGCCGAGGGAAGCTGCAGAGTCGCTGCTGCTTCTCCTTAGTTCACTTATAAATGTGTAAATAACAATACTTTTGCAGCTTTAAGGAAAATGATGGATGTGAAACCTTGGATCCGTGCGATGTCATGGTTTTCCCCCAGTATCAGCTGAGCGGTGCCATGGTGAGAGCTGCCAAGCACAACACGCCCCCACGCTCCTCAGCGTCTTCAGCTCTAAACTCAGGCAGAAAAACACAGTTGCTTCATGTCGGACCGAAGTCGTGAGGAGGAGTGAACTGACCGACTCGGGCTGGAGGTGTTCGTGAGGAAGTGGCTGCTCTGGGCTCAGCTCCGGCCCGACGGATCACTGTGGCGGCACCGGGACACAGGGGCGTTCTATAGGAAGAGTCAAACCAGACAAATACACAACCGGCTGAAACTATACACAACTGGATGTTTGTTTAGGCAGAAGCTAGCGATGAAGATGATGAATGATGATGTGAGTTAGTTGGACCAGGTCTGATCATCAGAACCATCAGTAAACACATCACATGGTCCCACGGGCTGACGAGCCTCCTGGTTCAAAGGCTTGATAAGCTGTTGTAGTTCATATTCAATTCAATCAATTCATTAGTGAATCGTTTACTTGTGCTTTATAAGACGTCAACAAGAAAAACTTTTGGGATCCATTGCAACGCTTGTTTGTTTTTTTAGCTAATTCCATAAGCAGCTCTGTTTCTTCTTCTAGAAAATAGCTGCAGGACGTTTGGTCCAAATCAGTTTAGAAATTCATCAACAACATTTATAGATAAGTCTCAGAACCGAAGTGGTCCTCGTACTCGTCCTTGTGGAACGCCATATTTAAACGGGATGTGTTTTCCGTGATTCTTCCCTCTAGTGTGTAATTAGCCCCTAACAAGGTCGGGCACTGACACTTCTGAACTTTAGAATCCATCTAATGCACCTCACTGCTGATTGGAGGGTTCGGACACAAGAACAGAAATCCAACACACTTTAAAAACTATTCTTGTTCCATAGACTCCATGTTACTTGTGAGGTGATTACAACAGATCGGTGGCAGCATCAGTTTACAGCAGCACAGGAAACTAATCAAGTCAACATGGGGGACGTATGTCTGTGGTTACTTTGGGGGACGTATGTCTGTGGTTACTTTGGGGGACGAGGGCTGAAACGTTTGGAAACGCCTGCTTTAGATTAAAGTTCTCCAGCGCTGCTACTTTTCTAAAAGCTGTTTTCATGAAGTCAAAACATCACATTACTGGAAAATATGTCCACGTCCTTGTATTAGAGGAGGAATTCATCATCCCTCCCACTCTGAGCTCTAAAAACAAACGGACTCTGACTTATTGAAGCCTAATGTCCGCTGAGCCGGACCCAGCCTGTGTCTCTGCCCACTCAGGCCTGAGCTCACGATCACATGAGTCATCAGTGACATGGAACCAGAACATGTGTCAGACACGTCATTGTCACATCTGTCTGATCGACAACCAGCTGCTGAATCTTCCTGGGATTCAGCTGCTGTTCACAAATACAACAAGTCCAACTCTGTCAGTGTCACTGGAGGCTGCAGCTGTTTTCACTGTGCATTAGTTGCATGATGGGAAATGTAGGATGTTAGGACAGTGGGATTGCTGCTCTGGTTTTCAAGGTTAAATCACAGACTTTAACAACAGACCTCATGGGGCAGTATTTACTTTCTCCTCCTGCATGAATCAGTCTGTATCTGTAACGATCTGACAGCAGCGTTTATCCACAGTGTAAATCCACTCAGGCTGTCGCTGCTCGGCTCGCTGTGAGTAACGGCTCCGGCCTGGTTCCTGTTTCCTCTGCAGCCGACGACCTTGGTTCTGCTGCGAAGAAATTAAACCTTAATAACAGATGGAGCTTCATTTTTTTTATGGCAGATGTTCTTCGTGTGGGTGGACGTGTGTGTACTTGTACAAATATCTTTGTGAGGAACGTTTTCAGCCTTCAATCTACAGACTGAGGACATTTAGGCCGGTCCTAAAGAGGGTCAGGTTAGAGGGGGGGGCCAATGGATGTCCTCACTAAGAGAGAAGTACAACTGGTGTGTGTGTGTGTGTGTGTGTGCGTGTGTGTGTGTGTGTGTGTGTGTGTGTGTGTGTGTGTGTGTGTGTGTGTGAGAGGGATGTGGCTTTCTGAGCTCAATGAGGGAACATTTTCTTCAGGCCAAATAAAGCTGCCCATGTAAACTCCACATTCCAGAGTTTGTGGTGTGTCTGTCTCAAACTCTCTCTTTTATGGAGGGAGGAGGGTGTGTGTGTGTGTGTGTGTGTGTGTGTGTGTGTGTGTGTGTGTGTGTGTGTGTGTGTGTGTGTGTGTGTGTGTGTGTGTGTGTGTGTGTGTGTGTTTTCTTAGACTTTTGAAAGATCTCCATATCACTGACACTGACTTTCACACACTTACTGAAGCAAAAACAAAAACATTTGTGATTGTGATTTCAGAACCTGAGACACAATATGTATAAAATACAATGAATGTACTTAAGGAAAAGGTCTTTCCACCGGCGGTCGTCACGGAGACGATGGAAACGTTTAGACTCTCGTATCTGTGTCCCACCCAGACTCCACCAGAACCTGCAGCTCCACAACAAGCTCCCACAAGGACGTGCTCATCCTGACCTCTAGACCACATGCACACACACACACACACACACACACGCACACACACACACACATGCACTCACATGCACTCACGTGTTTATGACTGAATCACAGACGTATGAGCAGTAAAAGACCACACAGGGTGTCATCACACTGAAGGGTTTAAAACTCGATTCGAGGCAGGTCTGTAAATACATCACTCACACACACCCCACACATCCCCCCCCCCCCACACACACACACCACACACACCACACATCACTCACACACACATCCCACACACACACACACACACACACACACACACACACACCACACATCACTCACACACACATCCCACACACATCCCACACACACACACACACACCACACATCACTCACACACACATCCCACACACACACACACACACCACACATCACTCACACACTCACACATCACTCACACACACACACACACACACACACACATGCAGCAGGACGCAGTTATCTTACTGATCATGAACTCTGTGATTAGAGAGTAGATCTGAAGGGTTCAACTTCTCACTGAAATTACACTGTTTGAGGTTGTGTGTGTGTGTGTGTGTGTGTGTGTGTGTGTGTGTGTGTGTGTGTGTGTGTGTGTGTGTGTGTGTGTGCGTGTGTGTGTGTGTGTGAGACGCCGCTCGGTCTTCGTGGTCACTTGATTTGTATCAACACATTTGTATGTATGTTGACAGCAAAGGATTCTGGGTATGATTTGTGATTTTACCCTCACGTCCACATCAGGAAACAGCAGCCAGCGTCAAGAGGGGAGGAGTTTGATCAATCATGACTGGCTCAGGAGGGATAGAGGGTCGGCCACTAGCCAGGAGGTCGGTGGTTCGATGCCTTGCTCCTCCAGTCTGCATTCAGTGTCCTGTTGTTTTCCTGACGTCCTTCTGGAGAACGTGTGCACACTCGGAGCCGGACCCTGATGAGAAGAGCACCTGTGTTTGCAGATCGACGCTGCAGAAGTTAAAAGTGTTGTGGCAGAGTTTGGTGAACAGGAATGTGATATTGGCCTGGTTGGTCCTGGCTCGGCCCTGGTCTGTCCAGAGTCTGGGGTTTGGCTCTGGCTCCGGGTCTGGGTGGGTCCACGCTGGTCGGACTGTGGTAACAGGGTCAGTAGTTAGCGCTGGGCTGGGGCTGAGCAGCTCACTGAGACATCTGCTCTCATAGGGAACGTCCAAAGTAATGACTGAAAAGAACTGAGCTGTGAGACTGAGACCGATCGAACAAGAGGGAAGCACAAACACTTTGATTCAAAATCATCATAAATGTGTGTTTTCATGTGGCGGACGTCGGTTCTGTGGCTCAAACCAACAGGCCGACATGAGGATCACTGGTGTCTCACCTCGTGTTAGTGGTGAAGACGTTCAGTCAAGTTCTGTCTTTCAAGAGAAGTTAGGATGGATGGAAGAATCGATGGATACACACGTATTCTAGTGACGTAGTTGTGACACTGTTGTGTAGACAAACATCCACATACTTGTGAACATCAACATTTCACCGTGACGACACACACACACACACACACACACACACACACACACACACACACACACACACACACACACACACACACACACACACACACTCACACACACACACACACACACTCACGATGTGAAAACTGATGATAAACAGATCATGTTGAGGATGAAAATGTCCGTTTGAGATCAGCGATGCAGAAAAGAGAGTTTGATAGAAACGATGCCACAGAGACTCGTCTGTGCTCAGAGACACTCGGAGTCATTGTCCCAGTCTGACACTCAAACACACATTATACCAGACAGCACATGAATTCACAAAGGAATCCATCTGTGTGTGTGTGTGTGTGTGTGTGTGTGTGTGTGTGTGTGTGTGTGTGTGTGTGTGTGTGTGTGTGTGTGGTGATGTAACTGAGGTTAGCTCGTCTAAACAGCTGATGGTAATCACAGGAAAGTGACCCACAGACGTTGAGACAGAAACATTTACAGATATGTTTCCCATGCGAAGACAAAGATGGACGACACGTCTCTGCTTCCTCCCACGATCCAGAAATGAAGCCAAAACATCTCCGAGGCAGCTGCCGCCATCTTGAGCCGATGATGCGGAGGTGTGGTATCAAGATCCTGCCGACCAATCAGATTAGATTCACTTTATTAATCAGGAGTGAGTCTGAGCTGTCAATCATCACGTCTCAGCCTGTTTTTATATCGAATAACTGATTCAAACCAAACTGATCAGAAACACTTGAACAAACATTTATTTAACGTTTACTTTGATTTATTAGTTTGGTTCATGTCCCGTCTGCTAACATGGAGGAGGGGGGTTAATGACCTATACTGCAGCCAGACACCAGGGGGCGATAGAGACCCTTTGGCTTCATGTCGTCCATCTTTATTTACAGTCTGGTTCATGATTGGTGTGAAAGTTGTACAGTCCCTCTGACTCTGGTGATTTAGCGCCACCTGCAGGTCAGAGGTGGAATGTGTGAACAGATATTCTCTGTGACGTCAGATTTCATTTGTTTGTTTGACTCAAGCTAACAAACAGTTTCATCTCTTTGTTTAACGTTGGGACATTTCCCCAGAAACTGATATTTATTGTTTGTAAGTAAAAAATAAATCAAATTAATGAGACGAAGTGAAAACAAATGATTCTGTAAACACACACACACACACACACACACACGCACGCACACACACACACACACACACACACACACACACACACACACACACACACACACACCACACACTCACACACACAAACACACACACACACTCACACACACACACACACACGCACACACACACACACAATGGTTCCTGGTGGAGGATCCGTAAACATGGATCATCGCGCCCTCGGAAAAACTGAGTCAATAAATCGTCCGTGAGGCATTAATGAAGAGAATGCGTGTGCGTGTGCTTGCGTGCGTGTGTGTAAGTGTCTGTATTGGTGTGTGGGAGGAGTGTCCCTCTGTGGGCGTGTCTTATCTCACACAATAACCCTCAGTGAGCTGCGCTTTCCCACGTTTTCCCTCCAGGAGCGAAGGACTCGTCCGGAGGCTTCACACTGTAACACGTTCAGACTCCAGGATCCTCGAGTCCGAGCTGCAGCTCCCTGAGAACCAGAGGAACAGAGAACCAGAGGAACAGAACCAGAGGAACAGTGGGACACGTAACTCAGAGACCAGTGGAGCAGACTGGGAGCAGACTGGGAGCAGACTGGGAGCAGACTGGGAGCAACTGGGAGGGCTCTTCTTCTCCTCCGCAGCAGGACTCGGTGTCTCCTGGTGGTTCGGTGTCTCCTGGTGGTTCGGTGTCTCCTGGTGGTTCGGTGTCTCCACGTCCTCGCTTCTGACGGAGCAGCTGATTCAGGTCAGGAGCTTCACTCGAACTTCTTCTGAGTCTCAGGTTCCACTTTGTTCTGCTGAGGAAACAGAAAAACTCTAAAACCAGTTTGACATGTCGAACATCTGCAGGGCTCAAAGTTTTAATGATAAACACATGTGTTAACGTGTCATAGCATGTTACTGTTGCTACTGGATCTCGTGTTGTTCACTGGTGTGTAGTTAAATCTAAGAATCATCATCTCATGTGTTTATTATAAATCAAACTGAAGAAAGATTGTAAAAAAGATCCATTTACATCCTTTACTGAAGTAAACGTTACTTTACTGCTGTTAATATACTCCATTACAAGTTCTGCATTAGCTAAAGTTAACAAAAGCATTTTTGATTATTACTAAAATAATGTATAAAGTGACTTAACTGCTGTGATGTTATGTAAATTAGATTATTAATAGTGTATTATTCATTTTGGGGCAGTTGAGTCTTTAAGATGAATCATTATTCTACATGATGATTACAACCTTTGTTCCAGATCGTTGATGTTAAAACCAAAATATGGAAACATATTAGTTATTAGTCATTAGTTAAGAAATATTCATCCATCTATCCTCCTGCTGCTCGTCCAGGTCGCAGTGAACATCATATTCTCAGGACTTATCATAAACAGCCGGACATTCAAATGTTTCAAAAGATCTGAACATATACACGTCTACATCTTAAACTATTACCTGGAGACATCTCAAGTAGCTTCAAATGGAAACACTACTACTATACTATTAAAGTGACTTCAAACTTTACCTAAAGTCAGTAAAAGTACTTTGTGACTTTATGTGCTGAAGTTATTATTCAATCATTAACATCTTGTATCTGCGGCTCAGTGGTGTGTGTTGTTTTCTCGTCACTCTCCAGCGCAGCAGCTCGGTTAATGAGACCGTCACAGGATCTGATAGAGATCTGTTGGTTCACGTCCTGAGCTCTGTGGAGCGTGCACGAGGAGTGAGTCACTGTTCCACTCATCCTGCAGCTCGGACCTCTCCTCACCAACATCCTCACAGATCCTATTAGGAGTTCTCACTCTGCTCCTGTGAAAGGCTGCAGCCCACCGAGGCTGCTCCTCTTCCTCCTGCCGAGGAAGGAGCTTCACCTCCTCCTCTTCCTCCTGCCGAGGAAGGAGCTTCACCTCCTCCTGCCTCAGCAGCCGCGCTCTTCCTGTTTGGCTGCGTGTTGTTTTTCCAGCCCGGGTGGATGGGTGGCATCAGCAGCTGGTGTGTTAGTATGACAAGTATTCTGGGCTGCCAGCCGGCTGCAGAATGTGGTGTGTAGGTGAAAGCTTCAGCCCGGGGAGTGGAGCCGAGGGAGGAGGACGGGACACAAGTTACTTATTAAAAGCTGAGGAGCACAGAGTCTCAGCGAGGATCACATTTCCACTTTGTTTTGGTGAGAGATCGTTTGCACGAGCAGCAAAAGTCAAAGAGCATAAAAAGTCTTTTATATTTTATAGTTTGGAAAAAGTGTGATGAGGGTGAAATAAAGACTCTGTTCTGTGAACGAGGCTCTGAAACACAGCGTTGGAATAAAGATGGACGCTGCGTCTCCACCGGTTCATAGAAAACACGTTGACGTCATCTGAGTCTGTGCAGCTGTGGTACCAAAGTCTCCGCCCACACACACGCACAACCAATCAGGAGTCAGTCTCAGCTGTCAATCATGACGTCTCAGCGTTTTTATACCATCACACTAATTAAAACAACCAAGTGGTTTGAAACTGGGTCACCGGATCCGTCCAGAACGTGACGGAGTCCAGAAGGAAACGTGACACGACGGGACAAAGTGTGATTGTCTGAGCAGTGTGTCCGATTGGTCCTGGAGACAGATGTTAGACACATCTGGCTCCACTCTCCAACCTCCTGCTGTAATTGAACCACTGGGTTTCACTCCACCCTGCGTGTACACTTCTGTCTCCAGTGGTTCAACATGAACAGCGAGGCCAGCGATGGTGGCTCAGCACTTCTCCGTGCTGATCAGCTGACGTGTGCTCGTGCACTGCTCAGTCCACAGTGCACCGAGCTGCAGCTCTGGACAAAGTTCAGCCGCTGCTGCAGGATGTAGTGTCTGAGTCGTGTTTGTGTGTTTGTGTGTGTGTCGACAACATGGAGCTTTGTGTTTGCAGCAGCTCACATAAAACACACAAACATCCTAATTCACTGAAGAGGCCGCCGGCGTCCCACTGTGTGTAATGTCTCCATCGTGTCGGGACAAAGCTCCACGTGCACACGCTGGGACACATGCAGCGGGAGGACGGACTCAGTAATGAGATGGGAAGGCAGCGTCTGTGTCCTCTGTGACGTCCTCAGTGTCCTCTGTGACGTCCTCTGTGACGTCCTCAGTGACGTCCTCAGTGTCCTCAGTGTCCTGATGTCTTCAGTGTCCTTTGACGTCCTCTGTGACGTCCTCAGAGCTGCACTCACCACTCTTCATCTTCTTTATGAGGCTCTTTAGATGATGAGTCAGGTTATTTTCTAACTGAACTGAAGTGAACCAGGCTGATGAGGTGTGTGTGTGTGTGTGTGTGTGTGTGTGTGTGTGTGTGTGTGTGTGTGTGTGTGTGTGTGTGTGTGTGTGTGTGTGTGTGTGTGTGTGTGTGTGTGTGTGTGTGTGTGTTGTTGTTGTTGAGCAGAACAGATTCATTTCAGAACAATTCACTCTCTGTGACAGATGCAGCAAATGGTGTCTGTTTGTTTTAGGGAGCGTGCACGTGTGTGTGTGTGTTGTGTGTGTTCAGTGTGATTGACAGTGTTGTGTTTGACACATTGTAGTTCTCACAGGTGAAGTGTGAGTCTGTGTGGGGGGGGGGGGGTGTGACATCTCAACACGTCTTCACTGAAACAGCTGCAGCAGTGAGAGAGGAGACACTGGATGTGAACGTCAGAGCAGGAGGACAAGTCCTTCCTCTCGAGACGTCTCGTGACACATGGCCTCTCATGGACGTTTCATGTGTTTGACCTATGACTATTTGAAATATCTCCAGACTTGACTCACTAATCGTTTCTAAAAATATTCTTTGGCCAGCGTCTGTAAAATGAAAGAAAAGCTGTTTTAAGGTGGTTGAAGGTTCTGGAAACATGTTGAATGAACGACTGTGATGACGATCGTCTTGTCGTGGATCTTATTTTCTCGTTTGTGTCTTTATGTCTCAGTGAGTTGACGTCCGAGGACCCGATGTCGTCCCCTCGCTGCTTCCTGCTGCTGCCCTGCCTCCTGCTGGTCCTGGTCCAGCTTCCTCTCACCCGGTGCCGACCGGCCACCGAGGACACGGACACAGGTAACGTCCTGAAGCGTGTGGATCTCCTCCGACTCTCAGCCTCAGGAGAACATAGAGCTGGGAGTTCTTAAAGTTCAGAATGAAACCTTGTTTCTACTTCAGACCTGAAATAATCTGTTGATTGTTTAGTCGATAGACAAACAGCGATTTGTCATGTTTGATTCTGACACATGAAATAATGAGACTTTTGATCAAATACAAATCGATTGGAAGCATTTTCATGTTTGTTTCATCAGATATTTATAGTGAGTTATTTGTGTGTGTGTGTGTGTGTGTGTGCGTCTGCAGATTCCTCTCACATGCTCGTATCCTTTCTCTGTGTTTGTTGTTCTTGGTCTTGTGTCTGAGACGACGCCTTCACGTCTGATCTCAGATCTGCTGCTTCCGGCTCTGTTTATTATGTAAAAAGTTATAAAACTTTCCAATGAGCTCATTTCTTCAACAGGAAAGTGACTCTTTCCAGCTTTGTCTGTTTCTGGATCTGAAGCATCTGAAAGTGGTTACGTTGATTGTTCCTGGTGTAAGTGAGGCTCGGCTCTGGTTGTGTTGTGTGTGTTGTGTGTGTTGTGTGTATCCTGTGCAGACACACTAACACAGGAGCAGATGCACAGTGTGTTACAGAGTGTGTTACTGCAGCTCAGTGTGTGTGTGTGTGTGTGTGTGTGTGTGTGTGTGTGTGAGATCAGATCTGCAGAATTCCCTTTTCTACCTTTGTGAGTTAGTTTCTGTTCCAAACATCTGGACTCCAGCTGTGTGCTGTTTGTTTGAGCCTGTAAATTCATGTTTCCCTCTCAGTCAGCATCTCATTCAAACTCTCTGCCGTCCATAAACAAAACCTGTTTTAAATTTCCCACCTCGCTCAGTTTCAAACGAAACTTTATCCCTGAAATCAAACCGCTGAGACCGAGGATCCGTCCAGCGCCGACCCGGCTCCGTCCTCGTCCGCCCGACGCACGCGGCTTTTTATAAAGTGTTTGATGTGTTTCACAGCCGCTGCACGTTTCCCATCATCTGCACCCCCACAACACACAGCGGCAGAAAGGGGGGGCACAGGCGTCACAGGTCCAGAGGTGGTTTAAGACTGAGTTTTCCCACTCGTTAGACTTGCTGGGGGGGTGTGGGGTTGTGGTCGTGTGTGAGTGTCAGTGTCTGAGTGTCTGTTCACTGAGAGGTCAGAGGTCGATCCACAAACTGTTCTCATTGGCCGTCGAAGGGAGAATCTGCCCCCTTCTCACACACACACACACACACACACACACACACACACACACACACACACACACACACACACACACACACACACACACAGCTTCTAAACATCTACTTCTTTTGTCTGTAGTCGACGCAGTGAAGTCGTCTGAGGATGAAGAAGACGATGAGTCATCCTCAGAGGAAAACAAACTGTCCAATGAACTTTCAACAAGCAATGAAAAGCTCCAGAGTGAGTCTCCAGCTGCTTCTTCCTCTTCCTCTGTTTGTCTGCTGCTGAAGTGAAGGCTTGTAATCGTGCTCGTCTCCTCCTTAGCGTTGGCGCCTCAGTGGGTGGTGCCGGAGAAGATGGAGAAGCAGCTCCACGCCGTTCCCGCCAGTCGGACGGTGAAGTTCAGGTGCCAGGCGTCGGGAAACCCTAAACCCACTCTGCGCTGGTACAAGAACGGAAAGGAGTTCAGGAAGGACCAAGAATCGGAGGCTTCAAGGTTTGTGTTCGACCGATCACACGAAGAGAACAAACCCAGACTCGTCAACAGTTGTTAGAATCCATCTGTTTTGAATCTTTCAGATCAGAGATAACATTTGGACTCTGATTATGGAGTCGGTGGTTCCATCAGACAAAGGGAACTACACGTGTGTGGTGAAGAACGAGTACGGGAGCCTGGAACACACCTACCTGCTGGACGTGGTCGGTAAGAAGAGCTTGAATCCCGATGATGACGTGTTGACTGTCAAGTGTTCGTATCCTGAGACGTTTTCAGACATGAACTGAGTCAAATATCGTCCAGACATTTCCTGTAGTGAGTGTTAGTGAAGCAGCAGCAGCAGGTTGTCGGGTCCGACCCGTTCAAACAGGAACATGTGGGAACATCCAGACGAGGGGCGGAGCCTGTAGAGCAGCAGGGGCGGGCCTGTAGAGCAGCAGGAGGCGGGACATGACGTATAAACTCTTCCCACACTCGCTCACTGGGAAGGTTCCAGACCTTTTTATTAGGGAGCTGGAAGGGAAGGTTCCAGAAAGTCTCCAGAGCAGGTCTGAAAACGTCTCCTGAGAGAAACAGGACGTCCTCTGATCCTCTGACATGTTTGAAACGGGTCTTTTCCAGAGCGCTCCCCCCATAGACCGATCCTGCAGGCCGGGCTGCCCGCTAACCAGACGGTGGTCGTTGGGACCAACGTGCAGTTTGTGTGCCGGGTGTTCAGCGACCCGCAGCCTCACATCCAGTGGCTCAAACACATCGTGGTCAATGGCAGCAGGGAGGGGCCGGACGGACACCCCTACGTCCTGGTTCTCAAGGTGAGACCAGAGGGACCCGGTTCACCTGAGGTCAGACCTGTTGTATCTGTGCACATGTCTCCTTTCCTAACTCCTTACGTCTTCTCCTTCACATCTTTTCTTGACCTTGTGACGTTTTCCATCGGGTCGAGGAAGAGTGGTGAGGAAAGGAGATGATTTGGACTTTCCGAACACACCCTCAGTCTTGTTATTGTTTTGATTGAGAGACCCCTAGTGGCAGAAACATTGCACAAACATTATACATTGTCCTTTAAGCAAATGGTGATTTACTGAAGAATTTAAACAGAACCTTGTTTTTCAATGATTCATTCTGAGAGTAGATTAAATAGATTTGCAGGAGCTGTAGAGACTTGTGCTGATGACTGAACTCTGAGGTTTTAATGTAGAACACGAAGCTTCTGTCTTCATCACCAGCAGCTGTGAGCTCGTCATCAGTCAGGTGACCTGTAGGTCAGGTGACCTGCAGGCCCCTCCTCTTGTATCTAACGCTGCTCTCGTCCTCAGACGGCAGGTTGAACACGACAGACAAGGAGATGGAGGTTCTGACCCTGAGCAACGTGTCTCTGGAAGACGCTGGCGAGTACACGTGTTTGGCAGGAAACTCCATCGGAGTCTCTCATCACTCTGCGTGGCTCAACGTCGTGAAGGGTTTGTAACGATGTTCAGAAACTTGAAATCCTAACTTCAGAAATGATTCTCCGTTAACACATGTCTCCTCCCACCTCAGACCTGCCCCCCACCCCTCTGCCCTCCCAGACCTACCTGGAGATCTTCATCTACTGCCTGGGTTTTTCATCATCATCATCCTCACCGTCACCGCCGTCGTCTGCAGACTCTGCTGCTCCCCGAAGAAAAGTGACTTCAGCGGCCAGCTGGCTGTCCAGAAACTAGCCAAGAGCATTCCCCTGAGGAGACAGGTAAGACCGTCTGCGTCCGTCTCTGTTTCCTGTCCCTGGACCAGAGAGGGCGTCCCTCACCTCGTCTCTCCTGCGTCTGCAGGTGTCGGTGGAGTCCTCGTCCTCCCTGCATTCAGGGATGTGTCTGATGCGTCAGTCTCGTCTCTCCAGTGCGGCGACCACCCTCCTGGCCGGAGTGTCCGAGTACGAGCTTCCCTACGACCCCGTCTGGGAGCTGTCTCGAGATCGGTACGACGGCGCCTCAAGCATGTCCGTGATCTGTGTGTCTGCAGGTCTGTTGTGTGTTCATGTGTGTGTGTGTGTGTGTGTTTCTCAGGCTGATGCTGGGGAAGCCTCTGGGGGAAGGTTGTTTCGGTCAGGTGGTTCTGGCCGAGGCCGTCGGTCTCGACCAGAACAAACCGACCCGTGTCTCTAAAGTCGCAGTGAAGATGCTGAAAGGTGAGAAACGCTTTCACTTCGGTACAAGAAGAGTTTTAATTCAAAATGTTAAAGATCAAACAACATTGAGCAGAAGTTTGAGAATAAAATGAGAAAAAAGGTAGAAATAAAATGTAAATGATTCAAAACAGTCAGAGCCAGAATAAGACCATTGAATAAGCTGCTGATGGATCATATCATGAACTCTGGCAGCTGTCAGTCACTCCTCTCTGGATGTTTGGATCAGAGGAGCCTAACCCTAACCCGCCTCCACCTACTTTTTGTTCTGGCTCCAAAACTCTTCTGTACTTTAGTTTCTGGATTTCTGTTGAAAGTTTGAACCTCAAATGTTAAGTGGAGAGAAGAAAGCTCTGATGCAGTTTCCTCTCGTTGCAGCGGACGCCACAGAGAAGGACCTGTCCGACCTGATCTCCGAGATGGAGATGATGAAGATGATCGGAAAACACAAGAACATCATCAACCTGCTGGGAGCCTGCACTCAGGACGGTGAGCGTTGTATGTGTGGCGATGATGATGATGATGATGATGATGTGCTGACGACGAAGCTCACTCCTCCACCTGCTGCAGGTGCCTGTACGTGGTGGTGGAGTACGCCTCGCAGGGGAACCTCAGGGAGTTCCTCCGCACTCGTCGACCCGTTGGCCTGGAGTACTGGAGCGACACGAGACAGACGGCACTGGACAGTTTAGAGATGAAGGAGCTGGTGTCTGCTGCGTACCAGGTGGCCCGAGGGATGGCCTACCTGGCCTCAAAGAAGGTCAGTGTCCATCACCACGATCTGGGGCCAGCAGCCGTCGGAGTGCTCCTTCATTATGAGATGATTGAGTCTGTAGAGTCGCCCAGTTGCTCGAACATGAAGCTGTTTGAAACGTCTCCTCTGGTGTTCAGTGTATCCACAGAGACCTGGCAGCCAGAAACGTCCTGGTCACAGACGACAACGTGATGAAGATCGCAGACTTCGGTTTGGCTCGAGACGTCCACCACATCGACTACTACAAGAAGACGACCAACGTAAGAGCCGCTCGGAGACTTGAGCTGATCGTCAGTGACATGTTGATCCGATGATGATGTGACCCAGGTGCTGTTGTTTCAGGGTCGCCTGCCGGTGAAGTGGATGGCACCAGAGGCTCTGTTTGACCGGGTCTACACTCACCAGAGTGACGTGTGAGTGGTTTCATCCTCTGTCAGAAAGTAACCAAACATCTTCCTTCGTAGGTTCCTAAAGTCGGAGAAGACGTTTTCAGATTCGTTGTTTTGTCGATGAAAGAATCAAATCCTCACATCACTGGAATTAATTCTGCATTTTTAGTTTAATGCAAAGTAAACACACAAGATGTTTTCAGACATGAACTGAGGTCTGACATGTTGCTGACGTGTTCCTCACGTGTTCCTCACGTGTTCCCCACATGTTCCTCACATGCTCCTCACGTGTTCCTCACATGCTCCTGACGTGTTCCTCACATGTTCCTGTTGTGAACGAGTCGGACCGACAATCTGCTGCTTCACAAACACCAACTACACAACATGTCAGGACGACATTTGACAGAGTTCATGTCTGAAAACATCTTAAATTCCATCACCAGAGCATTAAACAGTAAACGGGTAGAAAGCTACTTTACAACTTCTAATTATAACTTAGATTATATCATTGTTTATGTAATGGACGCCCAGTGACTGTAGCCTTTGTCTCAGGTGGTCGTTTGGAGTCTTGTTGTGGGAGATCTTCACCCTCGGTGGATCTCCGTACCCCGGCGTCCCCGTGGAGGAGCTGTTCAAGCTGCTGAAGGAGGGTCACCGCATGGAGAAACCCCCCGCCTGCACTCAGGAGCTGTGAGTTCACAATGAGCCCGTTCACACCTGCAGTCCACACGTGTCCTGAGTGATCCCATCAAACCTTTACTGCTGTTTGTTCAGGTACCTGACGATGAGGGACTGCTGGAACGCCGTCCCGTCTCGCAGACCCACCTTCCTGCAGCTGGTGGAAGATTTGGACAGAACCCTTTCTCTCAGTTCCAACCAGGTCAGAGCTCAGAGGCTTCATGTGTTTGTTGTTTCATGTGTTCTGTTAGTTCTGGTTTCGTCCCTAGATCCTAGAAATCCCTGATGTTCCCTGAGAAAACCAATCCCCTCTGTTTCTGTCCTCTTCAGGAGTACCTGGATCTGTCCGTCCCTCTGGTCCAGTACTCGACAATCAGCATCGCTGCTTCCACTCAGTCCAGTAGCTCCACATAGGCGTCGTGGGACCGTTTCCCTTCCTGCGTCACCTTCATCCCGTTTCCTCTGCTGTGGCGGGGCGGCGGCGGCGGCGGCGGCGGCGGCGGCGGCAGAAGTCCCAGACGCAGCTGGGCAGGAGGAGCTCAGAGCGCCGCTCGGCCGTGGTCTTTCTCAGCAGCTGATGTGAAGAACAGCTGGACGGAGCTGGACCGTGGGCCCCCCCCTCAACAAGGCCTCAGGAAGCAGCTCGCACGCCGCCTCACTCCTCCAGCGTGAAGACACTCGGACCGAGGACCCGGGAGACTCGGCTCCCGTCACAGTGGCCCTGGTCATAATGTTCTCTGTGTGAATATTGTAAATAATAGTCTGTGTTCCAGTGGATTTATTAGAGACATGAGACGATAAAACGGAGAAGAAATAAATCACCAAACACCAAATAAATGAATAAAATACACAGAACTCATAAATAAATCTATAAATATTGAAGAAAAACCAACATGTTCATGCTACAGCCTCTAATCCCTCTAAAATTAAATTATTATTCTATTTATAGATTTATTTCATACGATTGAATATTGGGTCCATTAATGGGAAAAAACAGATTTAGAGATAAATCATAATATTATGAGAAAGTCGTTATATTACGGGAACAAAGTCATAATTGAGAAGGAAGTTGTAATTTAATGAGGGAAAAAGTCATATTTAATAATATTTCTCTGATTAAATTACAACTTTTTTTCTGATAATTGTACGACTTCAATCTCAGAATAATTTTCTTCACTATGGCCTTAATACTCTGTTGTTATATCTTGTGCATTTTATTCATGATTTTGTCTCAGTTTATTTTGTGTATTTCTTGCATCAGATTAGTTTTTTCAGTCTGAAGCCAAAGATGATGATGATGATGATGATGATGATGAAGATGTCGTCAGTGTTACAGTTGAACTTTGCACTTAACCTCCAGCTGATTCCAGCCTGCAGTTACACAAACATGTATAATAACTGATTAACAGTATTAAAATCTTTTCAAATAACTTTTTTACTTGAGTTGAGGTGTTGTCATGTGATTGGAGATCTTTAAACTGTCGTTCTCCAGAGAAGATCAGCTGATCAGTCGGTCCAGTGAGATGATGGAGGAGGAGGAGGAGCAGGAGGAGGAGGAGGAGGAGGAAGAGGAGGATGAGAGGGGGGGAGGAGGGGAGGAGGAGGAGGAGCAGGAGGAGGGGGAGGAGGAGGAAGAGGAGCAGGAGGAGGAGCAGGAGGAGGAGGAGCAGCAGGAGGAGGAGGGGGGGGGGAGGAGGAAACAAACAGCAGCGACTCGTTTGTTTCCAGAATAAAAAATAACCTCAAAGTTTTTCTACCTGATTTATTTTCCAGATGATTTGATCAGAAACCACCTGTTTTGGGGATTTTGGGGAATTTGTTGCCAGGTTCAGAATTCTGACCATAAACTATAAATAAACATTATCTCTATGGCCCCCTGGTGGCTGACTGCAGTATAGATCATAAACCCCTCCTCCATGTCAGCAGATGGGACCAAACTAAAAGTCAAAGTAGAAGTTAAATAAATGTTTGTAAAGATGTTTCTGTCGTTTCAGCTCTTTCTCATCTCTCTGATGTTTGTTCAAGTTTCTGATCAGTTTGATTTGAATCAGTTATTTGATGATATGAGAACAGGCTGAGACGTGATGATTGACAGCTGACACTGACTCCTGATTGGTTAATTCAGGGGATTCAAACAGGAGGAAGAGGAGACGCGTCGTCCATCTTTGTTTACAGTCACTGATCGAAGTACAGTGTGTCGGGAACTGATCTGTTTTAAAGCTTCTGATCTTTGCCAACTGGAAAAGAAACAGGATGAGATCCCCCCCCCTGTGTGTGTGTGTGTGTGTGTTGTGTGTGTGACCTTGGAGATGAGGACTCTGTGTCTCCAACAAGAACTTTTCCTCTCATAGAATTCATGTGTATGTTGGACATGAAGAGATGAATTGTGGGAAGAGAGTCTTGGCCTCTGCGTCATCTATCACACACACACACACACACACACACACGCACACACACACACACACACACACACACACACACACACACACACACACACACACTCACACACACACACACACACACGTTTCCTCCCTCAGAGGAAATGTTCTTGTAGAACAGGTGAAGTAGATCATGTATCTCAGTGTGTGACGTTGTTTTCTCTCTGTAGCCTCTGGCTGTGTGTGTGTGTGTGTTGTGTGTGTGTGTGTGTGTGTGTGTGTGTGTGTGCAGCAGTTTGAACATCATCTGGCTCCTCTCTCTCTCTCTCTCTCTCTCTCTCCTCGCTCTCCTTCCTGTTGGACAGGAACATTTCTCCTCAGAGATCTGCTGCCTCCTCCAACATGCTGCTGCCTTCCAGAGAAGATGTCCTGCTCCTGCACGTCCTCGCTGAACGTCTCTGAACAACGATCTCCACCTTCAAGCAGCAGTCCAACAACTCACTCTCTGATTATCCTCACGTCCGGGCAGCAGATATGAAGCTGGGTAGCTTAGCTTAGCACAAAGACTGGAAACAAGGGGGAACTGTTAGCTCTGATTCATGAAGATGACAGTGACCTCCTCAGTCTCTGATTCTCTGAACATTATAATAGAATCATGTTTTCTTGGTGTTCATCATAAAAACGTCGTAACAAACAGAAAGTTTCCAGAGAATCAAACCCGAGGTCGTCACTTCACACCTGCTGCGATCAGCTGGTTCACACCTGTTCACACTGATCTGAGACCTGCTCAAATCAATTCAAACTAAACTACAGGAAATATTGGATTGTTTTTGACTTTGTGAGAACCATAACTTTAACTTCTTTAAGTCTTGGCTGAGTGAGATGTTTTGACATCTCTGGAGATTCGATCAGTCTCCGACCTGCTGCAGTAGAGTTGGATGTGGGGGGGGGGGGGCAGCTCGTCTTTCTCACCCAGACTGATGGAGGTTAATGGGCCATAACCTGGAGGTGAGGCTCCATTATGGCTCGGCCATTAGCTGCAGGACAGATGGCCGATGGCTGAGTGTCACTTTACGCCTCCGAACCAACAAGCCTGAACAAACACCAGGAAGTGCTGGAGGTATTTACGAGAGGTGAGTTTCAGAGCCAGGACTCAAAGTCTGTTTCTGTTGGTTCAGTTCATTCTTAGATTCTGTCTCTTATTCAAGAGGCGCCGCTGCTGCTTGGCCACATTTATGATTATTATTAATAATAACTTTTTGTTCTGTCAGCTGCAAGAAACTCAACAGAAACTTGAACAAGTCCCAGAATCTTTGTGGTGAAATTCCTCTTGAATTCAAACTTCACTGAATTTACAGAAAATATGACTCAAGTTTAGTTTCTTGTAAGTTGTGATGTGAGAAGCTCAGACGATGGAAACATGTGAGACACATGACGGGAACGTGTCGTGTGTCAATGTGAAGAAGCTTCAGTCTGAATGTTTCCAGACGTCAGACTTTTGTTTCAATCACAACTTTTACACCTGAACAAATATTTCTACTGAGTTTTTTATGATTTTTTTTCAATGAAAAGATGTGCAAGAACAGAAACACACTGAGATACATCCCTGTGCACGTAGGCCACCTAGTGGCCGCTCCGGGGAAGCACAGATGAGGTCTGAAATGATGGTTTATCACGTACAGAGATAAACCACAGAGAAAGTTCATCAGTGAGTGAACAGAACGTTAAAGGTTTAATCTGTAACTTTAACTTAATCATTGTCTGTGGTTTATATTTTGAAATCTGCAGAAATCTGTAGTTTTAATTGCGTTTCATTTGGTCGCCTGTTGGTGGCGTCATATCCTCCTTGTGCACGAGTCAGTGTTTGTCTGTTTTTCCAGTTTGAAGTCACATTTTAATAAACACTTTTTAGATCTTGGTGATTTTTTACTTACTACACACACTCTCATCTTATCTTTAGAGTAATAGAGTAATAAAATCTTTAAAATGTTAAATAACATACGAGCCAAAATCACACGAGCCAAAATGAATCATATCACATCTTTTATTTCCTTCACAAACTCACGTCTGCCTCCACCACCTCAGGTTTTACATCCCGACCACAGTGAGCTCCAAACCCGTCGTACATCTTCAGCTCATGAAACTGATCTCAGACCAGGAGACGCCACAGAGCTCCACGACCAGCGTGAAGCATCTTCTGACTCCACAGCTTCCCTCACACCACATGAAATGTAACAGCTTCATAAATTAACTCATTTAAGAAAATAAATATGGGTCGTTATCTCCGTAACCGGCCTCTGGTTTTCACTGTAAATGTCTTTAACGCTCGGGACGTCAGGTGTGGACGGACGGAGCAGGTCGACCCAAATATTAACAATAACATACGTGTCAGTGATTATTACCTCGAATCTAGCGCTCAGATATCAGAGTAAGATATGGTTTGATAGTCTGAGGTGAAAGCTGCATGTTTGTATCAGGATGTGAGCGGACACTTTCTAATTCTCTGGAACGTCGCGTTCAGCGGCGTCCACAGACCTCCTGGCGAACAGGTGGGTGGGGTCTCGGCCTCGGAAGCCGGGCTGGACGTTGAACACGGGCATGTTCCTCCAGCTGGACGGGTTGTTGTAGGTGGCGGCGCCGGAGCCGGCAGCGCAGGGCTTGTTCTGGACGAGCTGGAGGAACGTCTCCATGTCGGGGCCCAACCTGGCGATGAGGCCGGACCTCACGGTCGCCACCGTCTCCTCGTCGCACGCCTGCAGCGTCTGCAGCAGCGTGCTGTAATATCTGCTCCAGGAAACAGGTTTCAGTGAGACACGTGACAAAGGGTCTTAAAGAGACAGGAGTTCAAACCAAGAGTTTGAGACAGAGGCTGAAAAGAGGAGCTGCAGCGATGGACAGTCTCTGTGTGTGTGTGTGTGTGTGTGTGTGTGTGTGTGTGTGTGTGTGTGTGTGTGTGTGTGTGTGTGTGTGTGTGTGATCTCACCTGTTGGGGAAGTGGGCCGGTACCTGCACCACCTCTCCGATGGCGTCAGGGTTACTACGAGCCACAGTGCAGATGTCCAGACTGGGTCATCTCTGCATGAAATGATTTAGACACCAGTGACGAGACACCGAAGAGGACACAGCAAAGAGACAACGTACGCAGGACAAGCAGAGGACACAGCAGAGGACAAAGCAGAGGACACACAGGAGCAGAGGACACAGCAGAGGACACACAGGAGCAGAGGACACAGCAGAGGACACAGCAGAGGACACACAGGAGCAGAGGACACAGCAGAGGACACAGCAGAGGACACAGCAGAGGACACAGCAGAGGACACAGCAGAGGACACAGCAGAGGACACAGCAGAGGACACAGGAGCAGAGGACACAGCAGAGGACACAGCAGAGGACACAGTTCACTGACCTCAGCGATCATCCTCTGGAAGATGTTACAGCGGCGGATGGTTTGGAAAATCTTTGCTGAGATTCCCTGGGAGATGCACTGAAGAGTCTTCTTCACGAAGGTTTTACCCTGAAGGAGGAAGGACATACAGTCTCAGGTCAGACAGACAGGTGGACAGACAGGTGGACAGACAGACAGACAGGTGGACAGACAGACAGACAGACCTCTGTGTTGAAGGTTGCAGCCGTGTGGAGGAAGAGTTCACAGATTTCGTGCATCCCATCGGTGTCGCAGGTTGAATTCTCCAGACAAGAGAAGAAGCCGCAGCCCACGGACACAGCACCGGTCAAACATCTGGCCACATCAGCTGCAGACGCACACACACACACACACACACACACACACACACACACACACACACACACACACACACACACACACACACACACACAGTCAGGGGTTTGGGGTAAAATCTCATGGAAAAACTCAACTTAAACCACGTTTACTTCATAGACACCTGCTAATTCTGTATTTAAATACAAATAACAACAACAAAAGTCTTACAAAAATAAAGTAAAGTAAAGTAAAGTAAAGTAAGTACTGCAGTACTAATAGAACACAGTGTATGATCCAGGCGGGGGGAGCAGCAGCTCCGGGACTCACTGGGGCTGTTGGCGGAGAACCGGGCCCGGCGGGGGGCCGCCTCCTCCGGGAGCAGCTCGAAGCACGCGGCGGAGCCGAGCACGAGCACGAGCAGAGCGGAGCCGCGCAGCATGACGTCTGAGGATGAGGAGGATGAGGAGGATGAGGAGGAAGAAGAGGATCGGAGTCGCTGATGATGAAGATGATGATGACCACACGGACCACAGCTCGCTTATATACACACAGTCCAGGGAAACGGACCAATCACAGCGCGTCCTCGCCTCAGCTCATGTTTTATTCATCAGGGGAAATTAACCTGATGAATATTTCCACATTCAACTGAACCGTAACATTCACACGCGCGTGTCTTTAAAGCGGAGGAATCACAAAGTTCACAGATGAAGAAATTATTATTTTAATTTCTTATAATTGTTTTCACCATCGTTATTATTAGTGTTCTGAACGAAGTACCAGAAATACAGTGTGTGTGTGTGTGTGTGTGTGTGTGTGTGTGTGTGTGTGTGTGTGTGTGTGTGTGTGTGTGTGTGTGTTCTAAAAATAGCCTCAGTAGGAAACGGAAGCTTCACTCTGGGATTCCAGTCACGTCTGAGGTTCTGAGCTTGTTCCTCTTGCTCAGTCAGGAGAACAAGTTGATCAGTGATGAACAGGAGGAATAAAGGTTTCTGTGAGTGACTGCAGTAAAAGTACTTCTACACTGATGTAACATTACTGTCCAGTACTGCAATCAAGAATACATGGAGAGGAAGTATCAGAAGGAAAAGTCAAAAGGTTCCACACGTCATGCAGTTACTTCATGTAGTCAATGTACCACCTTCAAAGTACTTCATGTAGTCAATGTACCTCCTTCAAAGTACTTCATGTAGTCAATGTACCTCCTTAAAAGTACTTCATGTAGTCAATGTACCACCTTCAAAGTACTTCATGTAGTCAATGTACCACCTTAAAAGTACTTCATGTAGTCAGTGTACCACCTTAAAAGTACTTCATGTAGTCAATGTACCACCTTCAAAGTACTTCATGTAGTCAATGTACCACCTTCAAAGTACTTCATGTAGTCAATGTACCTCCTTAAAAGTACTTCATGTAGTCAATGTACCTCCTTAAAAGTACTTCATGTAGTCAATGTACCACCTTCAAAGTACTTCATGTAGTCAATGTACCACCTTAAAAGTACTTCATGTAGTCAATGTACCACCTTCAAAGTACTTCATGTAGTCAATGTACCACCTTAAAAGTACTTCATGTAGTCAATGTACCACCTTCAAAGTACTTCATGTAGTCAATGTACCTCCTTCAAAGTACTTCATGTAGTCAATGTACCACCTTAAAAGTACTTCATGTAGTCAATGTACCACCTTCAAAGTACTTCATGTATCAATGTACTTTGTGTTGTTACAGTACCACAATACAAATACGCCATGTAGCCAGAGTACCCATGTAAAAGTACTTCATGTAGAGTACTGTGAAAGTACTTTATCATACTAGTTAACGTGGTCAGACCACGAGAGTGAAGTTTAAACTTGACTGATTATCATATAACATCATAACAGATTTGATTATTATTGTTTTGAATAATAGTCCTGATTTAATTGCTGATAAAGTCTGAACATGATTAAAGTGATTTGAATTGAATTCTCTCCCCTAACCCATTTATGACCCAGACAACAAATATCTATATTTAAATAAATATTAAGAGTAAAACACACACTGTGTGTAGGTGTGTGTAGATACACAGACATTTTAACTACAGTATGTTTTCCTCATGTCACATTATTTCTTGTTTAATCAAGAAAATTCTAACTGGATTTATTTGAGTTTCCTTGATCTCAAGAGTTTTTGACTCTTTTCTGCTTTGAACATTTCCAAGAAGTTTAATTTCAGATTTAGTTTGAGTTTCAGTGTCGTGATGAGTGAGCCTCAGATTCATGGCCGTCGCTGAGGAAGTGGAAAAGTGTGTGTGTGTTATCTGTGAGTCCGTTATCAGTGGGTTGTGAGAGAGTCGTTATCGGAGACGACTGTTTCCATCACGACTGGTTTTACGACAGGAGCCAGTGAACCTCGCACAGCTCGGCTGACTCCATTAGCCCCGAGGTCACCGGCTGATAAACATCTGCCAGCTCCTCGAGCCGCGTGGGAAAAGGATCCCGTAAAGAAACGCTGAGGCTTTTTAAAGGAGCACAACTTTGTTTATTTACAGGCAAGTCTGAGGATTTAAGATGAAGAACGAGACTCAGTGAAGACAATCCTACAAACACCTGAGAAACAACAACCAGCTGAGAAACAACAACCAGCTGAGAAACAACAACCAGCTGAGAAACAACAACCAGCTGAGAAACAACAACCAGCTGAGAAACAACAACCAGCTGAGAAACAACAACCAGCTGAGAAACAACAACCAGCTGAGAAACAACAACCAGCTGAGAAACAACAACCAGCTGAGAAACAACAACCAGCTGAGAAACAACAACCAGCCGTCGTCAGTGGCAGCAAAACTCCACAACAACCTGAAACCTGAAACCTAAACTAATCTCGTACAAACAAGACGGAGCAATAATAAAGAACCAAACTGAACTGAAACAGATTCATTTAAATAAACAGGATATCTTCTAATAATCAGTTCAAACAACTTCCTGTCAAACAGTTTGTTCTCATTGAAATGATCATAAAAGTTCCTTCTGGCCGAGGAAATCTTATAATGTTTAATGAATAAAGCCCAGTCTGCTCTGATTGGCCAGCTGCTCCACTCTGCTGTGATTGGTTGACTGCTTCCCTCTCACAACACGTTATCGTACACTTTCTTATTAACGACATGTTAACGACATGTTTCCTCTAAACGTGTTAACTGGCCTCGAGGCTTGTTTCCTCTGGCTTGGTGGGCGTGTCAGAGGCGTCCAATCAGCAGCGACGTGGATATGAACTTACTAAAGACAGTGACACGATGTAAAGTTCTCCACAGATGCAAAGCTTACATATAACAGAGTTTTTAAATGCATCAACGTTGACGTGTATATAAATGTTTGGTTACGTTTAGTCTGACACGCCCCCTGGCACCGTCAGGGGGCGTGTCAGACTAGCTGCTAGGTGTGCATTATGCAAATGAGGTCCCTTGTGATGTCACCATGAGGAGGAAGTGTGGTCTGGATGAGTGACAGGAGAGGAGGAGCTCACTTTACCCCAGGAAAACAAAAAGTGTGATATGTGGCTGAAATATTCACGATGATTCTGAACCCACTTTCTTTAGAAGATGTGATTATTGGACAAAACCAGGCCAACATTCATAATATCAACATTTCAGTGCAGATCTGAAAAACACCTTTGACCTTTAATGCAAACATTCATAAGAAATGAAAAGACGTGGTTCTTCCTCATATGGCTTCACTTCCTCTCTCTGCAGAATCCTGTTAAAACTCCAGGTCCCATCCGGACTCTTCGTCAGGAGGAGGGTCGTCAGTGTCTTCGGGGAAATAATCAAAGTTGCCGTTGTCCAGGGGTCCGTTGACCTGTGGACAGAAACACAGGATGTTACCGATCTGCTGTAATGTGTGTGTGTGTGTCGGTACCTCACAGAGATGGATACCCACTGTGGGCGTGAACGGAGAGTCTGTGGTTCCCTGGCGGAGGCCGTCCCAGTTGAAGCCCTCAAACCACCTGAAGGACAAGGAACGTGTTGCCATGACTACGGTCTTATCACACACAGAAAGCTGTCAGGGTGAAAATGTGCCGGATTGTCTCACTTGTGTTTCTGGATGTCCTTCACTCCATTCTTCTGATTCCCCAGCCGCTCTGAAGGGTTGTCTCTGAAACACAAGGTGGAGAAGTTACGGGTGAATGGACATCCACTGGGTTTCACTCACAGACGAGACGAGGTGGAAACCTGCAGAGGCGCTTGACGAGGTTGGCGGCGCTCTTCGTGATCTTCTTCGGGAACTCGATCATGTCGATGCCTTTCAGGATGATGTTGTACGTATTCATGGGATCGGAACCTGAGAACGGGGGACTGGAGACACAGGGAACTTTAACACTTCACACAAACTAATTCACTTCCTAACTTCAGACTAAACTGAGGATCAGATACAGACTGTAAATAAAGATGAAGCCTGCACTTCCTCCAGAATGAAGATAAGATATCTCCTACATGTAAACGTCTCTGTCTCCTCGTCCTACCTGCCGCTGAGCAGCTCAAACACCAGGATGCCCAGAGACCAGCAGTCGGCCGAGCTGTCGTGACCTTTGTTCAGGATGATCTCCGGGGCCACGTACTCTGGAGTCCCACAGAACGTCCACGTCTTCTTACCCAGACCCACTTTCTTTGCAAAGCCAAAGTCCACCTGATCGACAGAGAAACACACACACACACACACACACACACACACACACACACACACACACACACACACACACACACACACACACACACACACACACACACTGAAGCTTCTCATGTTCACTGTATCTGACAGAACATCCAGAACACGTGTCCGCACCAGTTTGGCGTATCCTCTGTGGTCCAGGATGATGTTCTCGGGTTTCAGGTCCCTGTAGATGATTCCTCTGGAGTGCAGGAACGCCAGAGCCTCGATGACACAGCCCGTGTAGAATCGAGTGGTGCCGTCATCGAACGAACCCCTGGAACCAAAGCAAAGGACTTCAAGGTCTGGTGAAGTGGAGCTCCGACCACCAGGGGGCACCAGAAACCACATGTTCTCATCAAGCATCAGATGTAGTTTCAAGACTGAAGGTTTTAGTTTTTATTGAACTTCCTTGTTGTAAAGATCAAATTGCTTCGAACCTCAGGTTGTATTAATCCTTCTTAGGAATGAAATCACTTTGATTATTGTTAATAAATTCATTCTTTGGTGAAAATATCCTTTATAATTAAACCCAGATTCACAAATTTAAATTTTATATTGTTTTTGACATCACTTAAAAACCCAAAGATGTTGAAATGATGATCTGTTCGACGTGCACCTGTCTCTCAGCAGCGTCCACAGCTCTCCTCCCAGACACGCCTCCAGCAGCATGTACAGATATTTGGCGTTTCTGAAAGTCCGGTACAACCTGCACAGGGATGAAGAGTGTGTTTGATGAGGAGCAGTCTCCTGGGAAGAAGAATGAATCCTGCATGACGTCAGACACAGAAACCGTCTGACCTGATGATGAAGGGGCTGTGAGCCTCCATCATGATGCGGCGCTCAGACAGGATGTGGCCCTGCTGGCTGGTGTCCAGGATGTGACGCTTCTTCAGAACCTTGAGGGCGAACGACCGACTGGGATCCTTCTTTAATTGCAACTGAACACACAAACACACACACGCTCAGAGAGAGTCTGCAGATTAGCGGCTGCTACGTGCACACACACACACACTGACCAGCTCCACACGACTGAAGCCTCCCATCCCCAGCGTGCAGATGATGTTGAAATCACTGAGCGAGACGCTGCAGAAGAAATCTGCCTCGGCCTGCAGCCTGCCGACGACAGAGGAGACGAGATTCAGAGAGGAACAGAAGACACCAAGAAGGAACTCAGTCAAACCTGACGAGTTTAAAACCAGTCGGCTGTTCTGTCATCTTCGACTTTAACATCATGTGCCTGAAAGATATCATCTTCATCAAAAACTAAATGATCTGATGTCAGTATCACGACCTCCGTCTACACCTGTGTGTCCGGACACGTGTTGCATCTCTGTCTCTCTTATTACAAAAGGATTTGTACGTTGTCATTTAAAATAAGAAAGAAACAAGTTCATATTCAAACTGTAAGGACCTGTTTTAATCCAAAAATACAACCACATCAAACCGCCTGAGGTCGTTAGAGGTCGTTTGACCTCTGGCCTCCTGACCTGTCAGGGAAGTGGGTCAGTAACGTTGATTTGATTCAAACTGAAGCGTTAAACTCACTTTGCTTCGACCTCGTCGTCGTCGTCCTGCTTGTTGTTGACATCATCCAGTCCTCCAATCAGCTGCTTGAAAGACCTGCGACACAAACCAACGAGGTTCCTTTAATCGGCGTCTGAACCACAGACTGCAGCTCCGTGAAGAATGAGATGTTCACGGTGAACGAGGAGAAACACTGACTCTCTGTCGATGACCAGACATGTGACGTCTCCCACCGCCGTGACGCTGGCGGTACGAACATCCTCCCTGAACACGGAGCAGACACATGAGAGGGAGTTCACAGATTTAAAGTCAAATGGAGTTACCGTTGAACTGTTAAGTCATGACTCAAACAGCCACTAGAGGTCACTGTCGGCTGCACCTGAACATACGTTGTGTTACAGTCTGAATGTGTCTCACCCTTTCAGGGCCTGCTCTCCAAACCAGTCGCCTTTGGAAAGAGTCTTCTCCACCAGCAGCTCGTCGCCGGCTGCGTTCAGCTGAGAGACCTTCACCTGCCGACACCACACATCATAAACTTTGGTGACTCAGCGCTAAAAATAAAAGGCTCTCATCTCGTCCCTCACTCGAACACTGAGTGTGGTTAAAGTGATCCGGGAATGAACGCTGTGGGGGAACAGTGAAGAGGTTTCTGTGTGAAGTCAGCGCGTGGGGAGGCTGCTGTTAACGATGAAACCATCTGCTAACATGGAGGAGGCTTATGAGCTACCCTGCAGCCCGCCACCAGGGGGCGATCAGCTGTCATGTCCATCTTTACTTACAGCCAATCATTTAACCCAATGACTGTAAATCAAATAAACAATGCGTCTCCTCATCTTTCCGTTGTACGACAATGAAGCTAAAATATCTCGTATACGCGTGCTGCCATCTTGTGGCGATGACGTGATTTGCAGTCGTGATCGAGGAGTCGTGATCGAGGAGTCGTGGTATCGAGCTTCAAATGTGACTTTGTTATATGATCTGAAATGATTGTGACTGTTTGACTGATTGGTTTCTGGAGCTCCTCCCCTCTCTGATGATTGCTCCTCATGAACCTCCTCCCCTGGTTGTTTTCATCCTCACCTGTCCTTCACTGATGATGAAGAATGTGTCTCCGGTGGCTCCCTGACGGATAATGTAATCACCTTCGCTGTAATGAGTCTGAGCAGAGAGATTCATGAATCAGATCTACAGGCCACAGAAACAGACAGTGAGAGTATGTCAGTGAGCAGAGGAATCATCACCTCCTCCAGGACATCAGCCAGTTTACTGAGAACGTCCTCAGGTAGCGACTGCAAGGAGGGAACGCTGGGAGGAGGGAGGAGGGAGGAGGGAGGAGGGAGGAGGCAGGAGGGAGGAGAGAGGAGGAGGGAGGAGGAGGGAGGAGAGAGGAGGAGGGAGGAGGAGGAGAGGGTGAGTTAGGACACGTGAGTCATTGTGATGAGTTGAACAACAGTGAGGAGATGTATGAGCTGTACCTGCGGAGGAAGTCTGTGTACTGGGAGAGTTTGATGAGACCAGTCCTCATCATGATGGTCTGGAAACCCTGACGGTCGATCGCCCAGAGCTTGATGTCAGTTAGAGCTAAAGATGGAGAGAGAGAGAGAGAGAGAGAGAGAGAGAGAGGGAGATGAACGAGGCCATGTTCGAGATGTGAGACTCCACCAAGAAGGTCACGTCAGTTTGAGATTATAGAAAAACATCTGAAGAATGTGTGAGGATAGGATTTGGGTCAGAGAGGTTTTGATCAGGGAGCGGATCCAGGATTGTGTGTGTGTGTGTGTGTGTGTGTGTGTGTGTGTGTGTGTGTGTGTGTGTGTGTGTGTGTGTGTGTGTGTGTGTGTGTGTGTGTGTGTGTGTGTGTGTGTAGGTGCAGCCTGATTTGGTACATGTGCCATGAACTCAGCTCAGCAAGGGACAGTTTTATACTTTGAATTTTAATCTTTTATTTTTCATTTTAAAAGGAAAAATACAGGTTCACACAGTGTCACTTTATTTGTGTAGTGTGTGTGTGTGTGTTGTCTGTGTGTGTGTTGTCTGTGTGTGCGTGTCTGTGTGTGTGTAGTGTGTGTAGTGTGTGTGTGTAGTGTGTGTGTCAGATGAGAGAAGGGCCCTGAGCAGTGAAGATGTTTGTGTTTGACCTTCATCAGTTTTTCTTTGTCTCGGTGGATGAATGAATCCTGCTGCGTGGTTACAACTCGTCAGAGACCTTCACTGGTTTATCAGGGTCGCTGAGGACACGTGTGACTCCTCTGACTCAGTGAAGAGGAGGTGCTCATGTCACAGCTCTCTGACGAAGCGGTATCTAACACGTGTAATAAGCATGTGTTTGTGTGTCTACCTGTCACGGTGGCGGTGCGGGTGCAGTTGTACAGGATAGCGAGCTCTCCGAACACCTTTCCTGGACCGATGGCGCAGAGCTTCTTCCCTTGTTTGGTCACCTGCACCTTCCCCTCTGTCAACACACAGTTTGGTTTCACTCATCCAGGAGATAATCAAACTGAAAACTCAACCAACACAAGTTCCACAGACGATGAGTCAAGTTTGTATTTGAATTCAGATCTTTGATTGATGCTCAAGTGAGAATCGTCTAGTCCTGCTTCTTCCAACTTAGAACGAGATCAGCTCAGGTTGTTTGTCTTCACCAACCAGAGCAGCTTCAATGAAACGTAAACTGTAAACAATACTTTATTAGATATGTATCTTTCATGACATTAAAATGAGGTATCACCGACCTGAGCACAGTTTCCACCTGAATCTGACCGACAGTGACGTCTCTCTTACCCTCGAGGACGTAAACCGTGGAGCCGTCGTCCCCCTCCTGGATCACACAGCAGCCTTTAGCGAGGCTGGTGGGACTCATGCAGTCCATGATGGTGAGGATCTGCACACATCAGCCACACGTGAGCGGCTGCTCAGCATCGCACACACAAGGAGGGAGCAGCACAGATGTGTCCTCACCTGCCCGTGCTCCAGATGTTTCATGAAGTCGTTGTCCATTAGCGCCCTCTGGATCAGCTCACTGGATCTGCAGGTACACAACGATAGAGGTCAAAAAGGTCAGATTGTGTGTGTGTGTGCGTGTGTGTGTGTGTGTGTGTGTGTGTGTGTGTGTGTGCACTCACTCTTTGGACTTGCTGTAGCTGGTGAGTGTGACGTCACTGAGCTGGGAGGGGTCCAGCGCCGACGGCTCCGCTGAGATCGCCTGTCTCTTGGTTCGCTGCGGCTCGTCAGGCGCCGCCGGGTTCTGCAGCGCCGCTCCTTCTAGAAACATCCGGAGACGATGGTTAACATCTGTCGGATACAGACTGGAAACAAACATGGACGACATGACGGCTCCCAAAAGTGAAACTCATCACGATCGCCCCCTGGTGTCTGGCTGCAGTATCAGTGATAAACCTCCTCCATGTTAGCAGATGGGACCAAACTAAAATATCAAAGTAGACGTTAAATACATGTTTGTCAAAGATGGTTTCTGTCGTTGTCCGGTGGCAACAGAATATGTTTCCTTCAGGTTTAGTGAGAACAGAACAAGTGGATGTTAAAGCTTCAGTTCTGCATCATCTCTTAGTCGCCTCCTAGTTGTTGTGATTCCTGATTTCAGTTTAAATTTGTTTTTCACTTAAAGTCTAAAATAAAGATAAATTCCATATAGCCCCTCCCCTCTTAAATCCTGGCCTTGGCCCTGTTTCCTGGTTCCACCTGAACCCGGGGGGGGGATCTCCCTGACACACCTGTGCTCGCCCTCTCTGCAGCGTTGGGGGCGTTCTGCGACGGCCTGCGATGCCGGTCCATCTCCAGCTGCAGCTGCCGGATCACATCATCTTTGGTGTCCAGCTCCAGCTCCAGCTCGTCGATGAGAGCGTCCCTCTGGCGCAGCTCCTCGATCTTCAGCTGCAGAGCCAGCTGCAGGTCCCGCAGGGTCCCGGTACTTTTGGACACAGCCATGTGGACGAGCATCGACGGATCCACTGGAGAACTGATGTCTGAAGATATGAAGTTCATGAACAGGAAACGTCAGATTACACTCCACTGTGCCAAGGTTCATGAAGTTAACGAAATAAAGACCACACGAGGAAGAAGCACCAGTAGGGTTAGGGTTGACCTTTGACCCCTGCACTCCAACCAATCATCTTTGAGTCCAAGTGAACGTTTCTGCCAAAGTTTAAATCAATTCTTCACGGTGATTTTGAGAAATCGTGTTCATAAGAAAATAAACCGGAGAAAAAACACAAGTGACATAATCAGCTGCTACAGAAGTAAAGTACATAAAGCAAAGTATTTAGTAGTTTACAAATACTATATAGTAAATAAATACTTTACTGTGTGATGTTTGTATTGTTTGTGTACGATGTTGCCTGTGATTGGTTCCTCGGGACTACAGATGTAAATGAGCATTTTACACGAGGGGTTTTTAAGCTGATGTTCATTAACATTCTCTGTCCCTATCAAATAGATAAATCATAAATACACGAGTAATAGTCATCTTTTAGAGTACTGTACTTAAACATTCACATTTCATAACAAGATGTTTCACTTTAAGTAAATGATCTGTTTCTACTTCCTTCACTTCAATGGTCCCAGTCATTTATTACACAACGACACCGAGTAATGTAACGTGCAGCGTTACTCACACATTCATCATGTACTCACTTGTTCAGTCCGCAGGAGAAAGTCCGGTGAGGAGAGAGAGAGAGGGAGAGGGAGAGGGAGAGGGAGAGAGAGAGGGAGAGAGAGGGAGAGAGGGAGAGAGAGAGAGAGAGAGAGAGAGAGAGAGACACAGAGAGAGAGAGAGAGAGACAGTCCACTGTCTGTCATCTGCAAATATCTCTAAATATCAGTAGATATTCGATCAATGCATCGTTTTATAGATGATCACAGGGAGTCACTGGATGAGAGAGAGAGAAACGGTCCTTCAGCAGTGAGGAGGAGGGAGGAGGAGGAGGAGGAGGCACAGCTGAGTCTGACAGCACCACTACAAAATAAAGGTCTCACTACGCTTTTATTTTGAAAGTTATAACTATTAATAGTTTTTGTGGTTTATTAAATCTGCCGAAGTTGAAGTTTTTAATTAATTGTGTCCCGAACAAAAAAATTGAAAATCTCTTATGGACGTGATAATAAAAAGTGGATTTGAAAATTTGGTGAAATAACATGTGTGTGCCTTATAATAATAATAATAATAATAGTAATAATAATAATAACAATAATTTATATAGCAGCATCGTTTTGAACAAGCTGCAAACAGGTTAATAAAGTTTGACTGATGTATAAAGTCCAGGTCGGAGCTTTTCTAAGTCGGGGATGGAACTGATTTCAATTTGTCGTACGTGGAAGTAAGATTAAAAAATATATATATTTATATTTATTCAATTCAATTCAATAATTTTGGATCAATCGAGTAAATCAACCATCATCTATGTATTATTATATATTTCATGTGCTGTTGTGGTACACCTGTAGTACCGCACTCCGCCGCTTGTCGCTGCAGCGGCCATCATGTCTGTGTTTCACCGCACCGGAAGAAGAAGTCACTTCCTGTCCGGTCACTTCAACACAAACAAGATGGCGGCGCCAGGCGGAGAGAGCGAGGATGTTCGCGGGAAAACAAACCCCGAACCCGGGAAACTGGAGTTGTATCTTTTAAAATCAGCTGCCGAAGTTTCCTCGCGAGTCTCATCGACGAGACGGAGCTGTGACGACTTTCATATTTCATATTCATTCATGAAACAGGACGAATAACCCGATGATGTTCTCGGTTCCTCTGCGGAACCGGTTTGATCTGTATTAATGTTCCGTGAGGAAGTGGAGCCGAACTGACTCGCTGCTTCCGGTTCGCAGAGTGGCGCTGAAGCTAAGGTCAAAGGTCACCGGGTCATTGTGACACTGAGGAAAGTTTAAAACTGAGAAGATTCTCAACCAAGTTCTTCTTCAGACAAGTTGATGGACGTTTAGGTTTTAACCTGAGAGACATATCGACTTAAATGTCTAAGTTTAAGTTAAAGTACAAATATTGACACCCTCTACTATATCATTATTTGTGCATAAGATTTCTCGCTGTTATGCACATTGTGTATTATCTTTACAAGGTGGGGGTTATTTGTATGCCACAAATACACTTCTCATATATATATATTTTATTGTCATTCTACTTTGTAATTTTACTTGCTTATCTTATCTTGTAATAAAAGAATTGTTTGAGTCGTTCAAAATCTCAAATATTCTATAAATCAGTGCCATCTCCAGAAATGTTCTTTAACGGCGCTGCAGCTCTCTGGACGTCCCGTTCCCGACGCCTCGAGAGGCCGAGGTCGCTCTGGGCTCGCTGGCCCCGGACCGCGAGCCGAGGACGGGAGGCATCAGTAAACATCTGTCTGTGTCCGGCCGCACGATGTCCGTGTAAGAGCCGTGAAGCTGCTTCTCTCCTCCGATGGTCCGTGTTCCAGCAGCTCACCGTCTCTCTGTGTTTCAGGAGGTGGAGCGCAGACGAAGCCCGAGTCCTCCGAGTGTCCGTGAACTCGTTCCTGGATCATCTGTCGCTCGTGGTCGAGACCATGCAGATGTTTGGCCCCCCCGTTTCCCAGTGAAGCTTCTCCACGGATTCACGACTCCGAGTCTTGGATCTTGGACTTTTCAACACGACTCAGGTGCGACACCTGGAACGAGTTCAAACTGAAGTTTTATAAAAGACGTTTGAGTAACTGGCAGATTCAGATCTGCGCTGGACCAGGAGGCCGCGGTTCGACTGGGGCCGAGTTTCTTTTGTAAAGATCGGCTCCAGACATGTTTTGTTGACATGTAGATTATTTGTCATTTTTGTTTCTCCAAAAAAAAACATTTGATAAAAAGTGTTAAAACTGCATTACATGCTCCTGACATTTAAAATCCAGAGTGTAAATATCTGTGATTGGTTAATTCGAAAGTTGCTCACAAGATTTCTCTGACTTTTTGGTAAAGTTGAAGTTAAAACAAATGATTCTTATGATGTTCAGATGAATATTAATCATAACTTCAGGAATAATTTGTTCTGTATTAAATCACATCTTAAATACTTTACAATAGTTATAAACATTGACTTACTGCTGTTTAACATGAATATTCAAACCATAAAATCCAATGACAAATCCTCAACCAAGTTGATACCCAGACATACCAGCAGGGGGAGCTGTCAGTCAACAACTCGTCCACATTTGTTTTGGTCCCGTTTGTTTCTCAGGAGAAGAAGAATATTAAAATCTCCTGTTTACAGCCAAATAAACACAAAGCATCAGAATATTAACTTTATAAAAACTGATGTTTTACCATAAAACTTCCCTTTCACAATAAAAGCATGAAGTTGCACTGAAATGTTACTGATTATTTTGTATATTATTTTCTCAATCCATTTATATTTGTTCTTTATTTAGAAGAAGCTGTAGGATTGGTCTTCGTTCAATGGGCAATTCTTATTTCTGCATTTTACCATAAGGTTTGTCTCACTGTCCTTAAATCAAATGGTAAAATGTAGTGTTGAGAATCAGGCAATTAATTACAAGTTAAACTTCTCATAACATTCTTCACTTGTGCATCAAATCTGAGGTTTGAGTCACGTTGCTCGATGTGATCTGAAAGATTTAGCAGCTTCACGTGCACACGGCGTTTACATCCGAACACGCAGGGGGCGCTATCTCTGTTGACAAGTAAATCATTTGATAATTTTGACAAATAGACAAGTAACAAAACCTCAGATTTCTTAAAAAAAGACTTTATTTTCAGTGTGACTTTAATTATCTCACAAACACAGAAAAGAACAGGAGCTCAACATCCACTTATTTCATCATCTTACTAATAATCGAATATCATTTTACACTTTTATCTTTGTCTGTGTATTGTGAAGCACTTTGTGACGCTGCTCTTCAAAGCAGCGACACAGTCGTGATCTGAAGTGGACGAACACTCCTCGTGGACATTAACGTCAACTTACATCTTTAATATTAAAAAAATAATTTAGAGTTTTCAATAAAGTGACAGACTCACAGAAATCTGTATTTATATTAACACCGGTTCCTCCTGTAGAAATGATCACACAAACAGGACTCGATGAAACTTCAGTGTCACGTCTGAGCGTCTCCACAACAGGACGACGACACATCGTCCTCCACGTGTCGGAGCTGGTTCCTCAGAAGTCGTCGTCATCACATATATCCAGATACACGTCGAAGGCTTCACGGTTACAGTTTCCATCGGGCGTGAACACGTACTTGTGGAAGGTTCCGTCCACACAGATCGCTGCGAGAGGAGAAATGTTTTCACGTTAGAAAAGGAGGAACGACGCGATCTGGATCTTTGTGAGACGCAGACGACTCCTTCTGATGGAGCTGTGATTGGCTCAGTAATGACTGATAATTGAATAAATGTTCCAGTCATCCATCAAATCATTTCAGAGACTTATTTACACAATACAACGATATCTAAAAAAAAATGACTGAACTGAAAGTTTCAACAGAAAAGAAAGGTTTCCTCACCGATGACGGAGTTGACGTTCTTGGACGTGTTCTTTCCAAAAGCACAGATACAGGCACATTCAGCCGGAACGGTGAAGCTGGCCAACGACCACTGACTGTCCACGTACTGACCAATCACAGGACCCACCTTCCCAACACGAGCCAGTCTAATGAGAGGAACAGGATCAGAGAGTCACGTGAAACAAGAGAAGTTCTGATCGACAGTTCGAAAGCAGAGCGGTTCGGAGGAGTCTGTCTTACGCAGAGCGACGGTTCAGTTTGGTGTCTTTGAGCGCAAAGATGTGAACGGTGCCTTTGTCACTGGAGGCGCAGAGGAACGACGAGTCGTGGCTGAAGTTGATGCTGAGGAAACAAAGCAGAGGAGAAGAAGTAGTTCGGAGCTGGAGAACATGCAACTGACCAATCACAGCCCCACAAACCCAGTCCGTCAGAAGGTGCTGCGTACCAGTAGAGGGTGGCCGGGTCGGTTCCTCTGCGGAGCTCCACCAGCTTGTCTCTGCTCGTCGTGTCGAACAGGCGGATGAGCGTTCCTTTACGAGACGCCGACGCCGCCACGCTGCCGGGCTGGTTCAGAGCCACGCAGGCGATCTCGCTCTGGTGGGCGTTGATGGTAAACGGGGCGGACGATGTTCCAGGTTTGGTGTTGGACAATCCTGAAGAAAACAACCTTTATTTTTTACATTTCTTCAAATTAGAGCGACTGAGGCGTTTCGTTAGAAGTGAACTTACAACCAGCTGCAAGCTGCCGCATTTATGACCTGGAAACACCAGCAGCTGCTTCTCCAGACTGGGACACAGATCACACAGACCTGGAGGAGAGGGAAACACCAGTGGTGAACTGAAGAAGAGACGGTGACTCGTGTTCAGAAAGAAGAGAGGATCTCTTTTACCTTTGGGGTTGTCTCTGGTGTCAAACTCAAACAGTTTGACCGGGTTGTCTGGGAAACTGTACACGTAGATCCTGTTCTTTAACACGATGATGATCCTGGAACAACCACGAGGAGAGTTACACGTTGTGTAGCTGCACAACAACAAACCACAGGAGGAGCAGTTCGGACTCTAACTCACTTGTCGTGCCTCATGCGAACGGCCAGAACCGGTTTCGTGAAGGTGAACTCCAGGACCAGCTTGTCTTTGGGGTCACGTAACTCTAGAGCGTCGTCCCAGATCAGCACTGACATGAAATCAGTTAAAACGACAGAAACAAGTGAGCGTGACGGCTCCACACGTTCTGCTACAGAAAAGATATCAATGAATTTCTACTGCAGTTCATTTACTTTGTGTTTTTTGAACATTAAGCTACAAGTTGAGTTATCAGCTTCTGTTCTGTCAAAATAAAAGCAGCTTAGTTTCCTGTGAACTCAGTGATGTTCATCCCAATGTCCCTGAATCACTGACACTGAAAGAAACCTTGCACATTTAATAAACCTCTTTGTTTAGACGTTTAGAGAATTAGATCCTAAACTCCTGCGTCGCTTCACAGTCGGATGTGAAAGGTGTTTTCATTCACTCACCAGATATTTCGGAGAACTTTGGATTCACTCCTCCTCCGACCACGGCCAGCAGGTTGGATCGGTGCAGCATGGAGCAGAGCGCCACGCTGCCGACCTGCTCGTGGTCTGAAGCACAAAACACACACAACTAACCTTTAGTGACCCGAGTACCAAACAGGACGTGTGGCAGCGAGCAGAGACCCACTCACCCAGGTGACCCTTCTCCATCAGCGGCTCCACGTTATAGATCCGGACGCCCGTCTCCATCGCACAGCAGAAACAACCTGGGGACAAGACAGAAAGATGCTAAATAAGATTATTCACAGGCAGCGATCATGTGACAACACATCACGCTGCGCTTGACAGGTTCAATAACATGGTTTTATCTTGTACTTGTGGAAAATAATGTCAAAAATACACATTTGTGTGTAGTTGTAAATCATAACACATAATTAAAGATCATTTTCTCTGATGCTCTGAGGAAGAAATCTTCACTTCAGTTTGATTCTGTACAGAATCACAACAAATACACTTTATACCCTTTAGCTCCAACATGTCAACACAATGAAACACGTTTTTTGAGTTGTCTTAACATTTTCATGAAGGTTTAACTTGGATATTTGCTGTTTTCATACTTTAACTTTAATTTATTTGATAAAAAACTAGTTTTACTTTGTGTTCTTTCTGCTGGATGGAGGAAGTTACCCTGTTTTAACCCTTTGTTCATTCTTAATACATTATTATTATCATTATTATTATTATTGAGTCCAGTCTTAACAACTTGAACCTTATTTGACTGTAAACTTGTTAATCTTGTCGTTTGATGAAGTTCAGACTGAAACAGGAAACTAACTCTGGTCCTGGTTGAACTGGAGACTGTTGACTCCTCTCTGCTGAGCCATGGCTGCGGATCCACCGGCACCGGTCCGTTACCGATCCGTTACCGAGACGTTACTGCTCCGGTACCGGGCACCTGCAGCTCCACCGGGACCGGAACCAGCACCTGGGACCGGGCGGAGGAGACAACAACAACAACAGGCTCTGAGTGTTGAGCAACACTCGCTAGCGTTAGCTGGGTTAGCTAGCACACGTTAGCATCGGGAAACAGCGGAATAAACAAAAGATTGAATTTAATAAAGATCATATTCAACGCGAATGGAAGATTCACCGTGAAGAAGCAGCTGCGGAAGTTAAAAGACGACAAACGGAATAAAACAGAATAAAAACAAGAGCAGGACCGAAGCTTGTTTTTGTTTTCATACAGTGACGTCAGACACATGTGCTTCCGGTTTACTTCCTACTTCCTGTTTAATACAACTTTAAAAATCAAGCAACAAATAAAAGCATATAAACACCTACAAATTAAGAATGTTTAATATATGATGATTAGAACTTAAAGACTTAAATTATACACGAGCTGTCGTTAGATGCGTGATTTTAAAGGCTCTCAAATTATGACGTTTATTTGTATTTTCTAAATATAATTAGGGCCCGAGCAGCTCCGGTGGGAGGCCCTATTTTATTTTAACCTGCTCATTAGTTTACCAAAGTTTGCAGAAAATTAGAAAGTGGTGAAAATGTACGTATTCTGGAGTATTTGGAAATGGGCGTGGCAAAATGTCTCAACAGCGCCCCCTGGAACGCAGCCCCGAGGTTTCCCTTCGACCGATCTTCACAAAAATCGTAGCCCAGGTGAATCGTGACCAGTCATACAGGAAGTCTCAAGGAGCATTATGGAAAACACAACAGTGAAGTCCCATCGTCATGGACAAAGCGTTTCACTTGGAATCTGAAATTCTTTAATATATTTATGGAGACACTGAAAAACCTTTTGTTGTTTTTACAGTAACACACACGTGTTAGATTATTATTATTAGTGTCACATTATTGTGTTTCCAGTAAATAGTAAAGTTCTTATTCCTCAGTCGGACTTTAACTTGGACAGAATGTTCAGTAAAAGTTGAGAAACTAAATCAGCGACTGAATAATGTGAGATTCACATTATTGTTATATAATCTAATATAAAGTAATATGTATATAATATGGGATGAGATGAAGACAAAGGATCTCTTCCTTCTCGGGCCGCAGCTGCTCCGGGTCGGGACACGTGGACCCTGAAGTAGCTTCTGTATAATCAAGGATGAAGATGTGGTGTAAAATATCAGGATCCAATCTTATTACATCTGTCGCCGGCTGTAACGAGCTGCGTGGTCAGCCTCTGTTAACCTTCTGATCGGCTCTAATGGGATTGTGCAGCTCACAGGAAATCTGCAGCTCATAATAAACCCTGGAATCAGAAGGATTCATTTTCATGTAAATATCGCTGATGAACGAGCGGCGGCGTGGAGCTGGCGCCAGGCTCCTGCCATCACTACAAATCAGAGTTCTTTATTCTGCATTGTAGAATTCGCTGCTCGCTGTGTGTCTCCTCCGTGGAAACAGGAGAGCAGCCTCCATCTTCTCCCCAGAGCATCAATCAGCTGCAGAAACACACACAGCTCTTTTTAAATCGTTTTATGACTCACACTCGGACAAACTCTGCTTTTTGAAAACAAAGCAGCGTCCTCCCACTCGTCCTCTGTGCAGCCGCAGCTCGGTGGCTCTGCTCTGCCCCAGCAGCTTCCAGCTTCCAGGACGACAGGCCCGTTCCACACACTAATGATTGTGTTGCACCAGATGTTGTGTAAGAACATGACGCACATTCCTGAAAATACCATGAAGTGCTGCGTTTCCCTCAGAAACAGTTGTGTAACGTCCTGGCTCTGCAGTGGGTCGGTCCGACTGTCACAGTTTGAGTTTCCAGTGCACGTGAGGTTCGTCATCACAGTGAGTCAGGTGAGAAGAACCCAGAAGAACACATTTCTATTCTGTTGTTTTTCTCATATTTTCTCCATCTGCTCAACAAGAATCATCCGTCGTTTAATTTCATCATCCAAACTGAATCTGTCAATATCACTGAATCATAGAATCTGTCAATTTTACTAGTGAGATATTGGTTCATGTTCTTTCTCCATCCATCTGTATCTCTTTCCATCCCTCTTTCATTTTGTCCTACCTACCTACCAGCTCTCCCTCCTTTCCTTCCCTCTCCTTCTTTCCTTCCTTCTCCTTCCTTCTCCTTCCTTCCTTCTCCTTCCTTCCTTCCTTCCTTCCTTCCTTCCTTCCTTTCCTTCTTCCTCTCCTTCTCTTCCTCCTTCCTTCCTTCCTCTTCTCCTTCCTTTCCTCTCCTCCTTCCTTCCTTCCTCCTTCCTTCTCCTTCCTTCCCTCTCCTTCCCTCTCTTCTTCCTTTCCTTCTCCCTTCTCTTCTTCCTTCTCTCCTTCCTTCTCCTTCTCCTTTCCTTCTTCCTTCTCCTTCCTTCCTTCTCCTTCCTTCCTTCCTCCTTCCTCTTCCTTCCTTCTCCTTCTTCCTTCCCTTCTCCTTCCTTCCTTCCTTCCTTCCTTCCTCTCCTTCCTTCCCTCTCCTTCCTTCCTTCCTTCCTTCCTTCCTTCTCCTTCCTTCTCCTTCCTTCCTTCTCCTTCCTTCCTTCCCTCTCCTTCCTTCCCTTCTCCTTCCTCTCCTCTTCCTTCCTTCCTTCCTTCCCTTCCTTCCTTCCTTCTCCTTCTTTCCTTCTCCTTCCTTCCTTCCTTCCTTCCTTCCTTCCTTCCTTCCTTCCTTCCTTCCTTCCTTCCCTCTCTCCTTCCTTCTCCTTCCTCTCCTTCCTTCTCCTTTCCTTCCTTCCTTCTTCTCTCCTCTTCCTTCCTCTCTCCTTCCTCCTTCCTTCCTTCCTTCCTTCCTTCCTTCCTCCTTCCTTCCTTCCTTCCTTCCTTCCTTCCCTTCCTTCCTTCCTTCTCCTTCCTTCTCCTTCCTTTCCTTCCTTCCTCCTTCTCCTTCCTTCTCCTTCCTTCCTCTCCTTCCCTCTCCTTCCTTCCTTCTCCTTCCTTCCTTCCTTCCTTCCTTCCTTCTCCTTCCTTCCTTCCCTTCCTCCTTCCTTCCTTCCTCCTTCCTTCCCTCTCCTTCCCTCTCCTTCCCTCTCCTTCCTTCCCTCTCCTTCCTTCTCCTTCCTTCCTTCTCCTTCCTTCCTTCCTTCTCCTTCCATCCTTCCTTCCCTCTCCTTCCTTCCCTCTCCTCCCTCTCCTCCCTTCCTTCCTTCCTGTATCGATGCTGTTTTGAGGCTTTGATGCAGGGGCTGATAGAGTTGAGGAAACTGTCCGTGCTGGGACGGGAGGCCGAGAGGAAACCGATCAGGTTATTGATCAGTCCCGGGACCAGAAGTGCGACACTGACCCTGAGCGTGCACAGTGTCAGAGGGTTAACACCTTTAAGGGATTCGTTCTGTGATCCGTTTGCAGATCAGTGAAAACTTTTGTATTATCGTCATTTAACAGTGGATGTGAAGCAGCATCATTAATTCATGATGCTCACTGGCAGCAGCGTCTCTGTCGCCCACCGGAGAATTCACACTATTAAACTCTCACATGACAAACACACACACACCAGAACAAACATACACACACTCCCACACACATCATGTCACTTTCTGTGCCATTAACAGCTAATTAAGATGTGGATGTTCTCCTCGGGGCAAGTGTTCGTCTCCACCGCCTTTCAACCGGCTCCTGGTCTCACATCAATCTGCGTCCTGAGGGGAACGAGGACATCGATCTGCTGTTCCCACCACATCAATCTCACTCTGACCAGATGGACGAGATTAAAGAGAAGATGTTCATCACATCCAGGAAGTGAGGTGACCACAGACACACACACACACACAGACACACACTCACACACACACACACACACACACACACAGAGACACACACACACACACTCACACGCACACACACACACAGAGACACACACACACACACGCTCACACACACACACACACACACACACACACAGAGAACACACACACACAGACACACACACAGACACACACACACAAAATAAACACAAAATACACAGTGTAAAATATTTCCCATGAATTCTTAATTCATTTATCCTTCATGCAAACTTTAAGCTTTAAGCAGGGTCATATTTTCAACTGTGTGTGTGAATGATTCATGTTTCGACCACAAACTGTAAATAACAATGATGAAAGCTCCCTGAAGTGAAGCCAAAGCGTCTCCATCGCCCCCTGGTGGCTGGCTGCAGGTCATAAACCCCTCCTCCTCCATGTTAGCAGATGGGACATGGACCGAAATAACTGTGTTTTCAAACTAAAACCATCTCTGTCAACACCAGCACGTGCACTGGGCGTGCACGTGCTGGTGTTGACAGACTGATGGAATCAATCACACAGAACATCCAGATGAGATCACTGCAAATACACAGAGGATCTCATGGATTCATTTAATGAGGATATTTGAATCTTATATCTTTCTCATGACTGTGTGGGTGTGACAGTGAGCTGCAGAATCTACATTAATAATAAATATTCATATAAACATCTCGTCTTCTTGAACTCCTGAACTCCAGCTCTGCAGCAGTGAGCTGTGTTTAATACCCCCCCGACTCTGAGACTCCCTGCTGCTCGCTCCAGGCAGACACCAAGTACCCAGCAGAGATACAGTAGATACAGTAGATACAGTAGATACAGTAGATACAGTAGGCTCTTCACTGTGAGACTCTTCACTGTGAGACTCTGATCCATGTCTCAGACTCTTCTTCCATTCAGTCACTCAGGCTCCGCCCTCTATTCCTCCAAATATGGTTACTTCTGGTTTTATGAAACCAAGATGGCGCTGACCAGATGTTAAACTTCAGATCAGCAGCTCGTTAAGTTTTCCTCCCTTTTAAAAAATGTGTTTATAGGAATAAATCTGTATATTTTGCTGATTGTGGTTTCTTGTTTTTCTGGTTGTTGTTCGACATTAAACCAAAATGATCCGATGGTTAAACTGAGAGACAGTAAACAATAATTAAAGGGGACAGGCGGATTTATCAATCAGTGTAATTGTCTATTTATATTTTTGAATCGTAAAATCAAAGTGATAAACACGTCCATGGCCCCAGAACACCCCCCCACCTGTCACTCAGACAGTAGAGAGCAGCCGGCTGATGGCAGCGGGTCACGCCCCCCTCTCATCACGCTCACCTCCGGCTGCAGCTCCTCCGCTCGCTCCTCCGCTCGCTGCTCCTCGCCTCGTTGAAAGCCTCACAAATGCCAAGTTGCACCCTTCACTCAAAGCCAATGTAATTAAATGGTGATTGTCGACACGGCTGCGTGTCGCCCACCGGTGTCTTTGCATTGTGCTCACGTCCATCAGCCGAGAGGAGAAGCTGCACTCAGGAACCTGGTGGAGCTCAAACCCCCGGACCTTTACATTCAGAAGAGACTGTGACAGCACAGAATCCTGCAGAGGGAAACGGTGGAGCGAGGACAGACCGGGGGTTATCGTGTATAGATTACAGAAGTATATATAAGTATGTAGAAGTCATTATATATGATAATATATGATAAATTACTGCTGTTTGTTCTGCTGAATATCCTGCAGAGATAACTCTGTCTTTTTGTGGGTTTTTTGTGTCTGAAGCTGTTCTCAGACCTGAACTGAAGTTCTGACATGTTCCTCACGTGTTCCTCACACGTTCCTCACATGTTCCTGCCATGTTTCTAAGGGTTGGGGCGGAATTGAACCTGCAGCAGCTGCCTGGGGCCTCTGCTGGTTCACCTGGTAGCAGATCTTTGTGTTGAAGTGATCAGATGAGGGACAGAGAGGGTTCAACCTGAGGCGAGCAGGAAACGTGTCACAGCTCCTCAACCATGAGTCGTAAAAGAGCAGTGAAGACAGAACCAGTCAGAGGAATCAGTGGAGGGAGAGATTCTCTCTCTCCGTGTCTCTGAGCTCAGCAGTTTCACTAATGAAAGAAGCTTTCTCATCCTTTTTTACATTACTTTCATTTTTCTTGCACATTTGGACTGTCGCAGAATAAGTGTCTGTGTGTGTGTGTGTGTGTGTGTGTGTGTGTGTGTGTGTGTGTGTTGCAGTGTGTGTGTGTTGCAGTGAGTGTGTGTTGCAGTGTGTGTGTGTTGCAGTGAGTGTGTTGCAGTGTGTGTGTGTTGCAGTGAGTGTGTTGCAGTGAGTGTGTGTTGCAGTGTGTGTGTTGCAGTGAGTGTGTTGCAGTGTGTGTGTGTGTGTGTGTGTGTGTGTGTGTGTGTGTGTGTGTGTGTGTGTGTGTGTGTTGCAGTGAGTGTGTTGCAGTGTGTGTGTTGCAGTGTGTGTCATCATCTGTGGCTTCGTCTCTTTAACTCTTCCCCTCATTGAGGTTATGTTGAGCAGAGTGTGACGCCCGGATCTTCAAGTCCATAAAGTACACACACACACACACACACACACACACACACACACACACACGCACACGCACACGCACACGCACACGCACACACACACACACACGCACACACACACACACACACACACACGCACACGCACACACACGAAGACCAAAGATCCTGGTTTGTGGTCACAGTTTGTGTGTGTGTGTGTGTGTGTGTGTGTGTGTCTGTGTGTGTGTGTGTGTTACCACAGACCACGACGCGTCTCCACTTCCTCCTAAAATATCTAAAGCTAAAATATTTCAGATACAAAAGGTCTCCTCCTCTTTTTATATCATTCATAACTAATTGAAACTGGTCAGAAACACTTGGGGGGGGGGGGGGGGGGGGGGTCGAGATGCTCTGGCTTCACTTGTGGGCGCTGACATGTCGTCCATCTTTATCTATGTTGTTAAGTTCTCTTTCGTTTTTTGCACATGTCATACATATATTATGTTTTTAGTTTTTCTATGTTCATATCATTTCTATCAGTGATGAGCACGACTGACAGTTTAACCCCCGAAGGAATCGAACCCTAAAAGAACCGTTCAACTTGTGGGTTCGTTAGTGAAACACGGCTGCACACGCACGGAGCTTGAATGCAGCCTGAGGCGTGAATTAGGAAGCATGTGCATAACATGTGCATATGAATATATCAGCACAGCAGCGTCTCAGTGCACGTGAGGTAGAAACAAAGGCAATGACCATCTGATGCGTCTGACCTCTGACCTCTGCAGAGTGGAGCTCTCTCCTGCTGGAACACGGAGAACAATAGAAACGCAGCGACAATAAAAGAAAATCTGCTAAGTGGTGATTTTCTGGTGAGAAGCACTCAGACCTCAGAAAGGGAAGTTTCATTCTGACCTGAAGTCGACCTTTTAGTTTCAGGAGGCGAGAGGGGTGTGTGTGTGTGTGTGTGTGTGTGTGTGTGTGTGTGTGTGTCTGTGTGTGTGTGTGTGTGTGTGTGTGTGTGTGTGTGTGTGTGTGTGTGTGCTCCATCAGCTCCTGCTCTCGCTCGTAGATTCAGACTCGTTGGTTTTCCTTCATGTTTGTTCAAACTGAATTTCCCTTCAGGTCTTTCCAGAGGAATCAACGATTTACACGTCTAAACAAAGTTTGTCCGTCCAGCAAACAAATTCCGAAAGTCAGCCATAGATTTTAAAATAAATGTTCGAAGACTCTGGGTCAAGTGAAGCTGATGTACCTGTGTGTCTTCTGTGTGATGACCAGCAGGGGGCGACTCCACTGGTAGTTTCTATAGAAGTCTATAGAAAATGAGCCCCGCTCCTCCAAATATGGTTCCTTCTGGTTTGAAAAAAAGAGTCTTGGAACCCAATGTGAAACTGAATCAATAGGATTAATGTTTGCTTGATGTCTTTCACTGCAGAATTCTGTCAACTGAACGATTTGAAACCGATTCTCATCGTTCAGGACAGAAGTGTTTCTGTTTCTCCATCGCTCAGCGCCTGCAGCTTGAAGGTGGAGGCAGCGTCAGCAGCTTGAAGGTGGAGGCAGCGTCAGCAGCTTGAAGGTGGAGGCAGCGTCAGCAGCTTCTCACTTTCACACTCCTGCTCAGCGCCGCACGTCTGATCGAAGCCGAGAGCGACTGCAGCCGTCAGGTGAAGAGACTGAGTGTTGGAGCTGCAGAGCGACTCCACCTGACGGAGAAGTGTTGGTGCTGCAGAGCGACTCCACCTGAAGGAGAAGTGTTGGAGCTGCAGAGCGACTCCACCTGAAGGAGAAGTGTTGGAGCTGCAGAGCGACTCCACCTGAAGGAGAAGTGTTGGAGCTGCAGAGCGACTCCACCTGAAGGAGAAGTGTTGGAGCTGCAGAGCGACTCCACCTGAAGGAGAGTGTTGGAGCTGCAGAGCGACTCCACCTGAAGGAGAGGTGTTGGAGCTGCAGAGCGACTCCACCTGAAGGAGAAGTGTTGGAGCTGCAGAGCGACTCCACCTGAAGGAGAAGTGTTGGAGCTGCAGAGCGACTCCACCTGAAGGGAAGTGTTGGAGCTGCAGAGCGACTCCACCTGAAGGAGAAGTGTTGGAGCTGCAGAGCGACTCCACCTGAAGGAGAAGTGTTGGAGCTGCAGAGCGACTCCACCTGAAGGAGAAGTGTTGGAGCTGCAGAGCGACTCCACCTGAAGGAGAAGTGTTGGAGCTGCAGAGCGACTCCACCTGAAGGAGAGGTGTTGGAGCTGCAGAGCGACTCCACCTGAAGGAGAGGTGTTGGAGCTGCAGAGCGACTCCACCTGAAGGAGAGTGTTGGAGCTGCAGAGCGACTCCACCTGACGGAGAAGTGTTGGAGCTGCAGAGCGACTCCACCTGAAGGAGAAGTGTTGGAGCTGCAGAGCGACTCCACCTGAAGGAGAGGTGTTGGAGCTGCAGAGCGACTCCACCTGAAGGAGAGGTGTTGGAGCTGCAGAGCGACTCCACCTGAAGGAGAAGTGTTGGAGCTGCAGAGCGACTCCACCTGAAGGAGAAGTGTTGGAGCTGCAGAGCGACTCCACCTGACGGAGCTGCAGAGCGACACCTGATAGGTGTTGGAGCTGCAGAGCGACTCCACCTGACGGAGCTGCAGAGCGACTCCACCTGACGTAGAGGTGTTGGAGCTGCAGAGCGACTCCACCTGACGGAGAAGTGTTGGAGCTGCAGAGCGACTCCACCTGACGGAGAGGTGTTGGAGCTGCAGAGCGACTCCACCTGAAGGAGAAGTGTTGGAGCTGCAGAGCGACTCCACCTGACGGAGAAGTGTTGGAGCTGCAGAGCGACTCCACCTGAGGAAGTGTTGGAGCTGCAGAGCGACTCCACCTGAGGAGAGGTGTTGGAGCTGCAGAGCGACTCCACTGAAGGAGAGTGTTGGAGCTGCAGAGCGACTCCACCTGAAGGAGAAGTGTTGAGCTGCAGAGCGACTCCACCTGAGGAGAAGTGTTGGAGCTGCAGAGCGACTCCACCTGAGGAGAGTGTTGGAGCTGCAGAGCGACTCCACCTGAAGGAGAAGTGTTGGAGCTGCAGAGCGACTCCACTGAGGAGAAGTGTTGGAGCTGCAGAGCGACTCCACCTGAAGGAGGTGTTGGTGCTGCAGAGCGACTCCACTGAAGGAGAAGTGTTGGAGCTGCAGAGCGACTCCACCTGAAGGAGAAGTGTTGGAGCTGCAGAGCGACTCCACTGAAGGAGAGTGTTGGAGCTGCAGAGCGACTCCACCTGAAGGAGAAGTGTTGGAGCTGCAGAGCGACTCCACCTGAAGAGAGTGTTGGGCTGCAGAGCGACTCCACCTGAGGAGAAGTGTTGGAGCTGCAGAGCGACTCCACCTGAAGGAGAAGTGTTGGAGCTGCAGAGCGACTCCACCTGAGGAGAAGTGTTGGAGCTGCAGAGCGACTCCACCTGAAGGAGAAGTGTTGGAGCTGCAGAGCGACTCCACCTGAGGAGAGTGTGGTGCTGCAGAGGACTCCACCTGAAGGAGAAGTGTTGAGCTGCAGAGCGACTCCACCTGAGGAGAAGTGTTGAGTGCAGAGCGACTCCACCTGAGGAGAAGTGTTGGAGCTGCAGAGCGACTCCACCTGAAGGAGAAGTGTTGGAGCTGCAGAGCGACTCCACCTGAGGAGAGGTTGTGTCAGCGACTCCACTGAGGAGAGTGTGGAGCTGCAGGCGACTCCACCTGAAGGAGAGGTTGTGTGCAGACGTCCACTGAAGGAGAAGGTTGGAGCTGCAGCGCTCACTGAAGGGGTGTGGAGCGAGAGCGACCCACCTGAGGAGAGTGTTGGAGCTGCAGAGCGACCACCTAAGAGAGTTGGCTGCCACACTCCACCTGAGGAGAGTGTTGGCTCAGGCGCTCCACAGGAGAGTGTGGAGCGCAGAGCGACTCCACTGAAGGAGAAGTTGAGCTGCAGAGCGACTCCACTAAGGAGAATGTGGAGCGCAGAGCGACTCCACGAAGGAGAAGGTTGGAGCTGAGAGCGACTCACTGAAGAGAATGTGAGTCAGAGGACTCCCCTGAAGGAGAAGGTTGAGCGCAAGCGACTCACCTGAAGGAGGGTGTTGTGCTCAGACGACTACTGAGGAAATGGAGCTGCAGAGCGACTCACCTGAGAGAAGTGTGGAGCTGCAGAGCGACTCCACCGAGGGAAGGTGGAGAGCGCAGAGACTCACCTAAGAGAAGGTTGGAGCTGCAGAGCGACTCCACTAAGAGAATGTGGACTGCAGAGCGACTCCACTGAGAGGATGTTGGAGCTCAGAGCGATCACTAAGAGAGTGTTGTCTCCTCACAACTGAAGGAGAAGTGTTGGAGCTGCAGAGCGACTCCACGAGGAGAAGTGTTGGAGCGAGAGCGACTCCACCTAAGGAGAGTTGCTCCAGACGAGAAGAAAGTGTTGGAGCTGCAGAGCGACTCCACCTGAGAGAAGTGTTGGCTGCAGAGCGACTCCACCTGAAGGAGAGTTTGGAGCTGCAGAGCGACCCACCTGAAGGAGATGTGAGCTGCATCACTGAGAGATGTGGAGCTCAGAGCGACTCCACCTGAAGGAAAGGTTGGAGCTGAGAGCACTCCACTAAGGGAGTGTGTCTCCTTAGGTGACAACTGAAGGAGAAGTGTTGGAGCTGCAGAGCGACTCCACCTGACGGAGAGTGTGGTGCTGCAGAGCGACTCCACCTGAGGAGAATGTTGAGCTGCAGAGCGACTCCACCTGAAGGAGAAGTGTTGGAGCTGCAGAGCGACTCACCTAGGAGAGTGTTGGAGCTGCAGACGACTCCACCTGAGGAGAAGTGTGGAGCTGCAGAGCGACTCCACCTGAGGAGAAGTGTTGGAGTGCAGGCGACTCACCTGAGGAAAGTGTTGGGCTGCAGAGCGATCCACCTGAAGGAGAAGTGTGGGCTGCAGAGCGACTCCACCTGAAGGAGAGTGTTGAGCTGCAGAGCGACTCCACCTGAAGGAGAAGTGTTGGAGCTGCAGAGCGACTCCACCTGAAGGAGAGTGTTGGAGCTGCAGACGACTCCACCTGAAGGAGAAGTGTTGGAGCTGCAGAGCGACTCCACCTGAAGGAGAAGTGTTGGAGCTGCAGAGCGACTCCACCTGACGGAGAAGTGTTGGAGCTGCAGAGCGACTCCACCTGACGGAGAGGTGTTGGAGCTGCAGAGCGACTCCACCTGAAGGAGAAGTGTTGGAGCTGCAGAGCGACTCCACCTGAAGGAGAAGTGTTGGAGCTGCAGAGCGACTCCACCTGAAGGAGAAGTGTTGGAGCTGCAGAGCGACTCCACCTGAAGGAGAAGTGTTGGAGCTGCAGAGCGACTCCACCTGACGGAGAGTGTTGGGCTGCAGAGCGACTCCACCTGAAGGAGAGGTGTTGGAGCTGCAGAGCGACTCCACTGAGGAGAAGTGTTGGAGCTGCAGAGCGACTCCACCTGAAGAGAGTGTTGGAGCTGCAGAGCGACTCCACTGAAGGAGAGTGTTTGGAGCTGCAGAGCGACTCCACCTGAAGGAGAGTGTTGGAGCTGCAGAGCGACTCCACCTGAAGGAGAGTGTTGGAGCTGCAGAGCGACTCCACCTGAAGGAGAAGTGTTGGAGCTGCAGAGCGACTCCACCTGAAGGAGAGGTGTTGGAGCTGCAGAGCGACTCACCGGGAAATTGCAGGACTGAACGAGGGAAGTGTTGGAGCTGCAGAGCGACTCCACCTGACGGAGAAGTGTTGGCTGCAGAGCGACTCCACCTGAAGGAGAAGTGTTGGAGCTGCAGAGCGACTCCACCTGAGGAGAAGTGTTGGAGCTGCAGAGCGACTCCACCTGAAGGAGAAGTGTTGGAGCTGCAGAGCGACTCCACCTGAAGGAGAAGTGTTGGAGCTGCAGAGCGACTCCACCTGAAGGAGGAGTGTTGGAGCTGCAGAGCGACTCCACCTGAAGGAGGAGTGTTGGTGCTGCAGAGCGACTCCACCTGAAGGAGAAGTGTTGGAGCTGCAGAGCGACTCCACCTGAAGGAGAAGTGTTGGAGCTGCAGAGCGACTCCACCTGAAGGAGAGAGTGTTGGCTCGAGGATACTAGGAGATGTTGGCTGCAGAGCGACTCCACCTGAAGGAGAGGTGTTGGAGCTGCAGACGCTCACTGAGGAGAAGTGTTGGAGCTGCAGAGCGACTCCACCTGACGGAGAAGTGTTGGAGCTGCAGAGCGACTCCACCCCTGACGAGAAGTGTTGGAGCTGCAGAGCGACTCCACCTGAAGGAGATGTTGGAGCTGCAGAGCGACTCCACCTACGGAGAGTGTTGGAGCTGCAGAGCGACTCCACCTGAAGGAGGAGTGTTGGAGCTGCAGAGCGACTCCACCTGAAGGAGAAGTGTTGGAGCTGCAGAGCGACTCCACCTGACGGAGAAGTGTTGGAGCTGCAGAGCGACTCCACCTGAAGGAGAAGTGTTGGAGCTGCAGAGCGACTCCACCTGAAGGAGAAGTGTTGGAGCTGCAGAGCGACTCCACCTGACGGAGAAGTGTTGGTGCTGCAGAGCGACTCCACCTGACGGAGAAGTGTTGGAGCTGCAGAGCGACTCCACCTGAAGGAGAAGTGTTGGAGCTGCAGAGCGACTCCACCTGACGGAGAGTGTTGGAGCTGCAGAGCGACTCCACCTGAAGGAGAAGTGTTGGAGCTGCAGAGCGACTCCACCTGAGGAGAGTTTGGAGCTGCAGAGCGACTCCACCTGAAGGAGAAGTGTTGGAGCTGCAGAGCGACTCCACCTGAAGGAGAAGTGTTGGGAGCTGCAGAGCGACTCCACCTGAGGAGAAGTGTTGGAGCTGCAGAGCGACTCCACCTGAAGGAGAATGTTGGAGCTGCAAGCGATCCACCTGAAGGAGAAGTGTTGGAGCTGCAGAGCGACTCCACCTGAAGGAGAAGTGTTGGAGCTGCAGAGCGACTCCACCTGAAGGAGAAGTGTTGGAGCTGCAGAGCGACTCCACCTGACGGAGAAGTGTTGGAGCTGCAGAGCGACTCCACCTGACGGAGAGGTGTGTGTCTCCTTCAGGTGACGCCGGCGCTCGGCTCCCACTCTGAAGCCGAGTTAATAGAGAACACGTGACGCCCCACAGGGAGGAGGCGGACGCCATGGGGTTCGGCAGCGCTGCTCTTAATGGCTCCTATTAAAAAGTGGCCTCCCCCCCCCCCCCCCCCCCGGTGGAGGAATCATTTGTCTGATGTCGTGTCACGAACTGCAGGAGGAAAAAAGCGGAGACTCGTTATGAGCGGCTGCTTCCTGGAGACAAAAGAGACAAAGGAAAGGAGCCGTGAAAAGATTGAGGAGATTATTCATAACTCATACATCGATTAAGACGAACGAACATCTGATGAAGTGAAAATACTCAGACAGAGGATTTAATAAGAGAGTCTGAAGCTGCCACTCCGAGAGTCTGAGGAGAGCAAACTGTGAACCGTAGAACTTCCCTCTGTGAGTTGGACTGGAGACGAGTTAAAGGTCAGACCGTCTCTACGAGTCCACAGAGGCTCAGGTCCGAGTCCACAGAGGCTCAGGTCCGAGTCCACAGAGGCTCAGGTCCGAGTCCACAGAGGCTCAGGTCCGAGTCCACAGAGGCTCAGGTCCGAGTCCACAGAGGCTCAGGTCCGAGTCGACCTTCACACGCGGAGAAATACATTATTAAAGAAGTAGAGTCTCATAGAGCAACCAGTGGAGTCGCCCCCTGCTGGTCACGTTCTGGGCCCAGAGTCCACGAACAGTTTTATAAACAGTCTACGATTTAGTTCTGGACAGAAAAGACATTTGCAGCTGAGAAGCATCGAACGTGTCGGTGACCAGTCGAATCTGTTTCATATCTGAATCTCAAATCTTCTGCTTTCTCTTGTTTTATCACTTGTGTCTGTGAAAGGTGCAATTTAATAAACTTGATTTGATTCTTCTCTTTTAGTCCTTTGGGCACAGAGACACATTCCCCACATGATGACATCACCCCCCCCCCGCCTCGATGAAGCTGCTCTACTGAGCTCTTCTGTCCAGAATCCACAACAACAAATACAACCAGACAAACATTACAACACTAATTTGTTTTAAAAGATTGATTTGATTAATAAAAGTTACATCTTCCATATTTAGACAGAGGATGATTTACATCCATTAAAATAGGTTTTATGTCTTTTTGAAAGTGCGGATGTGTCGTTCATCTTTATTTACAGAACCTTTCACTGCATCGCACCGGGAAAATAATCTGTTTCATTTCATCACACATTCATCCTCTTCTTCTCACTGCTTCTTCACAGCTGACTTCACATGTTCCTCCTCCTCCTCCTCCTCCTCCTCCTCCTCCTCCTCCTCCTCCTCTCCTCCTCCTCTTCGTCTAATGGACACACAGAAACCAACGTTTTTCACATGTTCCTCCTCCTCCTCCCCTCCTCCTCCTCCTCCTCTTCGTCTAATGGACACACAGAAACCAACGTTTTTCACTTTGTGACTCATGATTGTTTTCCACCAGAGAAAGGATCTGAGCGATGTAAAGAAGCTGTGAAGTTAAAGATGAAATCACAGAATCCGGTGTAGAAACATCTCATATGAACGTGTGTGTGTTCCATCTCTGTCTGTGGCTGTGAGCTGAAGTGAATTGTGTCTGTGTGTGTCTGTGTGTGTTTGTGTGTGTCTGTGTGTGTCTGTGTGTGTGTGAGTGTGTGTGTGTCTCTTTCACAAACATCTCTCTTCAGTGTGGTGAGTAACTCTGGAAACCACCTTCATTTCCTCCCTGACGTCGGTCGTCCTTAATGGATGAAATCTGAAATTATCGTTGTTTCATGTTTGTGTGAAGCTTCCTGTTTGTCTCTGTCTGAGAGTCACTCGTCTGTGTGTGTGTGCAGTGTGTGCAGTGTGTGTTCTGTGTGTTCTCTGTGTACAAAATGTGTTTGTGTGTGTACTGTGTGTACATTGTGTGTTGTGTATTGTGTGTAGTGTTAAGTCACAGTTGCAATACAGCCTCCTCTTCATCATCTTAATATTCAGCACATGTCCGCCGGCTCCTGCAGCCGAGGAAGATGTTAGAAACCACACGGACACTTTTCTCTGGAGGGTTCCGGAGGCGACTGCTCGTCGTCAGCGTTCATCCTGCTTCTGTGGACAAACGGCTGAACGCAGCAGAACCAAGCAGAACCAAGCAGAACCAAGCAGAACCAAGCAGAACCAAGCAGAACCAAGCAGAACCAAGCAGAACGCTGACGGCGAGCAGTCGCCCCCGAAGCAGCTGCCAAACAGCCGTGAAAAACCTCCAGAGACAAGTGTGAGCGGAGCGTGACTCTGTGACCCGGCAGAGCTGCAGCGTCAGCAGAGGCTTCGACCCACAGAATAAATACATGACTAACATCTGCTGCCTGCAGCTCTCAGAGCTGAAGCACGTCCTGAAATCAATTATGTTCCCACTCAGGCGGCTGAACGGCCTCCAGCTGGTCCTGGAGCTGCACGCTCCAACACCCGCGGACACCCGTCACTGTACCTGCTGAACATACTCAGAGCGCTTGTTTAACACCCGAGAGTCCAGCTTCAGGCGATTATAGATCATATGCACACATATGGTTATGGTTATGGTTATGGTTATGGTTAGAGTTAGATAAGAGACGGAGGGAAATCTCTCACGATCCCTGAGGGAAGAGATAAACCAGCTGATCAAACACATTCAAGTTACACGGCAGCAAATCCAATCATCTTTATTCATGTTTCATCTTATTGATTCATTGTTTATGAGAAAAAGACCAAACACCAGTAAATCAACATTTAAAAAGTGTATAAATCACTATAATAATACAGTAGTACAATAATTACATTTTTAGGTATAATAGTAACAAGACTTTTTGATAGAAGTGTATTTTAAGAAGGAATTTAAACGAAACCTCTGACAGGTTTTTAAAGAATGAATCAGTTTCTCTAAGACAAAGTTCAAGGACTTTTTTTAGAGTTGTGTATTTTTTTACATTAAATATGGTCAGGAAAAGAAAAATGAAAAACATATTAACGAGGTAAAATGATATATTTGCAGATGAAGGATTCGTGTGTTTGTCCTGAAACATCTGGATCTAAACTCACCAGATGTTCACAGATGTTTCTGTGGGAACGACAGCTGCTTTGAGTGTGTGTGTGTGGTGTGTGTGTGGTGTGTGTGTGTGTGTGTTCCCTCTATTCTCATCCTATTACTTTCTGCAGAGATGGAGTCTGACATTTAACCACGCCACAGCAGAGCCCCGAGCACAACGGCTACTTTCTAACAGGATAACACCTCGTATTGGATTATTACACTCACACACTCACACACACACACACACACACACACACACGCACACACACACACACACACACTGTCACGCTCGTCTTTACATTCAACACATACACAATGATCTGTTTGTGTTTTCCCGTTGACAGAGTTGTGAGTCGTCCTTCTCCAGAGTCTCGGCTCCGGACTCGTCTCCGGACTCTGACGACTTGAAGAATCGAACCGTCCTCCTCCGTGTGTGAGCTGCTCAGTTACAGGTGCAGATAGGAACCAGCTGCTGAGTCAGCATGAGGTCACTCACTGATATCTCTGTGTGAGGTGATAGAAAGTCACATTAACAGGAAACAGTAGAAGCAGTGGAGCTGAACGGCTCCAGTCTCGGTGCTGGTGCGGCCACTGGCCTGAGTTATTCTGCCGGTCCCTGGACCCTCAGCCTTTATGGACCTTCCTCCCTCCTGTCACTTTGTGATTCACGTGGACTCGTTTGCAGCTGCAGCATGAAACCGGCTGCAGCTCGGTGGAAACAGCCCTGAACTCCAACGTGTCTGTGCTGCAGTCACATGGTGTCACTTCTGTTCAGATGGAACTCACATCTCATGAAACACTTCATAAGAATCTGTTGATGAAATCACGACTCGCGTGTCGTCACATGATTCAGTCGTCTCAGATCTGAGGAGCAGGATTTGATTTCTCTTACAGAATCCGGTTTGTCTCTTTGTTTTTGTTTTTAAATATGAATCAATTTGAATGAAACATTAAAAGCTTATATTCAGTTTTGTCTTTGTTCCAGAGTCTTTCATTTCGAGAGCAGGACTCGAACCCCTGCGCTTACACTCAGGTTTCCTGCTTCTCTGTGCTCCTGAAGTTTCTGTTCTCAACCAATAGAATATGTGGTGATGACAAATAACGTTTTTGTGCCCTTGCTGCTGACCCTGCATCAGCTTTACTTCTTTGCGAGTCCTGTTCTGTTCATGCCCCCCGCCCTCCACACATTACTAACCCACTGGCTTGAAGGAACGACCTCTTCAAGGAGCAGGCGTCCAGCATGGAGGCGTGAAGGTGCGAGGAGATGAGCTGGAGCTCCAGGAATCTGTCACGAGCACAGATTCTTATTCTCAGGAAACTTTGTCCAGAGCAAACCTGAAGTTTGACCGAGTGTCGACAGGAGAATGTATTTTAAAATGTTAACATTTACATAAGCGACTGTTTAATAGATGTTTCCGTGACACTGTTTTAAATAATGGTTGCGTGTTTAAATCTGATGAGCTGCATCAATATATAATCTGACTGAATTATTAACAGCACTTTTCCTCCTGAGTTCACTGACATGTGAAGACATCAACACACACACACACACACACACACACACACACACACACACACACACACACACACACACACACACACACACACACACACACATGTAGAAAATGTAGAACACAATGTTCAGTTTATATGTTCCCTCGGTTTCACATTTCACATTCTTTCTGTAAATCTCATGACAAGACCCATAGAACAACAGACAGACAGAGAACAGACAGACAGACAACAGACAGACAGACAGACAGACAGAGGGACAGACAGACAGACAGAGGACGACAGGACAGACAGACAGACAGACGACAGACAGACAAGGACAGACAGACAGAAGACAGACAGACAGACAGACAGACAGACAGACAGACGACAGACAGGACAGAGAGACAGACAGACAGACAGACAGACAGACAGACAGAGACAGACAGACAGACAGACAGACAGAGACAGACAGACAGACAGACAGACAGACAGACAGACAGACAGACAGACAGAGACAGACAGACAGACAGACAGACAGACAGACAGACAGACAGACAGACGACAGACAGACAGAGAGCAGACAGACAGACAGACAGACAAGACAGACAGACAGACAGAGCAGACAGACAGACAGACAGACAGACAGACAGACAAGACAGACAGACAGACAGACAGACAGACAGACAGACAGACAACAGACAGAGACAGACAGACAGACAGAGACAGACAGCAGACAGACAGACAGACAGACAGACAGACAGACAGAGGGACAGAAGAGGACAGACAGGACAGACAGACAGACAGAGGGACAGAGTTCCCGTCCAGGACACACAGTCTCCTCTCAGCACTGAGCAGTGAATCTGTGTCTGTCTGATTTGTGTAGATTAATAAATGTGACAGTGTGATTTCACAGCTTCTCTGTGTTTCACAGCGTTTCATCCGAGCGAGTCTTCGGCCGACGAGTCGTCACCGCGCATCACGACTGACGGAAACAAACGATGTCACGAGGCCGAGGCTTAATATGGCATCATAAAAAAGACATTAACGAGCCGCCAGCATAAAACCCCCGAGCTTTGAATCCATCATCATAAAGACACAGACAGGAAAAGTTTTAGTGTCGTTATGAACTCAGTGAGAACACGATGATGTTTGAGCTGAAGAGCCTCGTTCAGAGGAATCTGTGCACGTGTGACCACGGCAGCTTTAACGCAGCAGTTCAGTGGGAGACACGGATCAATAGCAACCAGATCAGATGAACTCAATTTAAACCTGATTACATCTGGTTTCATTCTGTCCTCCATCCGATGTGGTTCTGTTTCCTGTGGTGACGAGATGTCGAGAAGCTCAGCTCACACAAGCAGGAGCTGAGCGTTACAGAGTTCAGAGGGAGAGCCGTTCCAACGGGAAATCAATAAGTTCTGCTCTCAAACTGAAATACAACATAAAGAAGGACATAAAACATATTAGTCACTGAAATGTCAACACGGCTTCAGATCATCGTTCAAAATGTAAAAGTGCCTGAACTTCAGTTTGAGATCATCCTGTCAGTTCCAGGTAGAACCGGTTCACGGGGTCAGTGACCCGGGTCGGCGACGGGTCGGCGACGGGTCGGCGGTTCTGTCCATCCATCGTTTTCTGAAACACGTCTTTTTCTTAACTGTCCCAAACACAAAGCAGCTTTTTAAAAGTATCTTCCTCTGGAGACGTCTTCATCAGGAGACAACCAGCGATGTGCTGATGACGCTAGCTGGCAGGATTTAACACCCCCCACACCCCCCCCCCTCCTCCTCACCTCTCATACATGGATTCATCTATTTTTAGGCTACGTGATAATTTTTCATTTCCAGGTGTTTATGTGTTGACACCTGGAATATTAACACGAGGCTCAAAGAAAACCAATCGTTTGACGTGTTTTATTAAAAAATGATCCACATTCTGTTCAACGCTCCCATGATTATAAATAATGAACATTTCAGATTCATGTGTCGGTTTAATGCAGCAGAATAAACAAGCACATTCATGTTTATATGGAAGTCAGTCGTACATTAAAGAACTGAACACAGGGGGAGGCGGAAGGAGGAGGAGGAGGAGGAGAAGGAGGAAGAGGAGGGAGGGAGGAGGAGGAGGAGGAGGAGGAGGAGGAGGAGGGAGAGGGAGGAGGGAGGGAGGAGGAGGAGGAGGGAGGAGGAGAGGGGGGAGGAGGAGGGGGGGGAGGAAGAGGAGGAGGAGAGGAGGGAGGAGGAGGGGGGGGAGGAGGAGGGGGGGGAGGAAGAGGAGGAGGAAGAGGAGGAACGTCTTCATCAGGGATTCTGCTCATCGTCAGCACTGAGTTTAGATTCAGTCTGTGTTGCTTCGACAAAGAGCAAAATGAAAAACTGTCAATCATGATCAATAATTGCAGCAAATAAATCCAAACCTCGGGGCACTCGCCTCGGGCCCTCGGGCCCTCGACCTCTGACCTCTGACCCTCGGCCCGGGCCCTGGCCCCTCGGGCCCTGGGGCCTGAGCCCGTAGGCCTGTTCTCACAATGATTGTTTAAATTGTTTTAATTAATTCACGAACAACAGTCAAAAGCCTTGTTGTTTGTATTCTGTCGTTCTTCCAGGTAATGAATTGAATTGAATTTGGTCATAAATAGTTGTTCTTCAGATTCCCCCCCCCCCCCCGGCCGTCCCCTTGATGAGCGACTCCCAGGGGGAGCTGTGACATCCCGGCTCCCAGAGAGCAGGAGATCCCGTCTGGACTCACAGGTTTAACTGGGGGAGGGAACAAAGGAAGGTGGGACACTGGTCTCATGTGGTTATGGTGGTTCATATTAAAGAAGATGTTGATTCTCTCCCAGTCAGACCCTCAGGTAACTCCTCTCCTCCTCCTCCTCCTCTCCTCCTCCTCCTCCTCCTCCTCCTCCTCTCTGCCTCCACATGCTCACACACCATCGTCCTCTGTTTGGACTTCAGGTCCCTGAACACAGACCCGGTGTCTTCTCCACTTCCGCTTCAGAATATAATCAAATAAACCTCCTCAGAGTCACTGACCACACAATTACACTGTTTTCTTAAATAACATTACAGATAATTGATTCGACCGCTTGTATCTGAAGTCTCCTCTGTCGGCTCTGACTCAGCAAACACACTGAGATAAACACAACTTCCTCTTTAATGCACAAGTGTTTGTGTTGCTGCTGCTGGAGGCTGATCCCGGGTCAGGGTTAAACACGCACAGACACTAAGGAGTTTCTGTTTTCTGTCCGTCGACAGATCTCAACACAATCCTCCTCAGAAGAACGTGCCCTTGGTGTCCCGGCACAGGATCCTCTTGAAGGCCTTCCTGAAGTCCTTGTTGAAGATGGTGTATATGACCGGGTTGAGGCAGGAGTTGCAGTAGCCGATCCAAAAGAAGAACTTGAACAGAGGGTTGGGGATGCTGCACGTCTCGGGACACACGGCCTGAAGAGAGTAAGAGAAGAAGAAGGGGAACCAGCAAATCACGAACACGCCCATCACCACGGCCAAGACGAAGGTGAACCTCTTCTCCCGGTTCACCAGGGCTTTGCGTCGGCAGACAGCCGGCCCCGGGGTCAGAGGCGTTCTCGGGGGTTCCTCGGGGGCCAGTTTGGTGCCGGATGGTGTGATCACGGTGCTCTGGTGTCTGCTGGTCAGGTTGAGCACCTGAACTTTAAATCCTTTTCTTTTCAATCCCAGAGCTCGCTCGTTGGGTTTGCTTGTCTCTCCTCCGTCGTCCGCTCTAAGAACAGCTTCCAGTCCGGCTTCCAGCTCAGAGCCGGAGCTGGACGTGTTGTCGGGCGCCCCCCGCCTTCGTCAGGATGTTTCTGAGACGGGCCTGAGAAGGTCTGGCTGCCGCACTGAGGGATTGACGAGGAGGACTTCTGCGGTGGGGCGGGACTCGAGCGTGGAGGGCAGCGCTGAGGGTTCTGGCTCACGGTGGCCTCAGGAGGTTTTTGAGGGGATGATGGCGTCGAATCTGCCGAGTGTTTTCCTCGCCGACTGGCAGTCGCACCTTCCTGATCCCCGTTCTGTTGGGACTTCTCAGAGAGCTTCATCACAAGCTCGCTGGCTGCCACCACTTTCTGCTTCTGCGCAGTTGAGCATCGCGTGTGCTGCTTAGCGATCTGATAAATCCTGATGTACACCAGGATCATGATCACACAGGGGGCGAAGAACGACCCGATGGTGGAGTAAAGAATATACCAGCGCTCGTTGTTCAGTTCACAGACCTCCTCACCTCCGTCACTCTTATCCAGGGTGAGAAGAGGAGGGAAGGAGATGACTGCAGAGATCAGCCACACCACGATGATGCCGGCCTTGATGCGGGAGGGAGTACGTTTGGCGCCGTAGGACACGGGCCGAGAGATGGACAAGTAGCGGTCCAGAGCTATTGCGCACAGGTGCACGATGGAGGAGGTACAGAAGAGAACGTCCAGCGCCAGGTAGATCTCACACCAGATGGAGCTGAAGGCCCAGTAGCCCTGCAGCTCGTTTGCCAAAGAAAAGGGAATGATGAGTGTGGCGACGAGGATATCCGCCGCGGCCAGCGACACCAGGAAAAGGTTCTGAGGCCCCTTCAGGGATCGAGAGGTCAGCACGGCGATGATGACCAGGATGTTCCCGACGATTGTCACGACCATCATGAAGGTGATGGCTATCGCAAAGGCTGCGGTGGCCTGTGGCGTGTAGGGCGAGGACCTGACGGCGCTGCGGTTGCAGGGTCGGGGGCCGGAGATGAGGCTGATGTTCCTGTTGGGGAATCCGCTGAGCTCCGACAAGCACGTGGCGTCCGGGGCGGCGGCCATGTTGAAGATGGCGGTGAGTCCTGTCTCTCACAGGACGACACTCAGCAGGACACAGAGTCTCCCGGTCGAGGACAAACCCGAGGCTGGATGGTCGTTGGTCAAGGAGACGCCATGTGATGGTTACACCACGAGGGAGATCTACAACACACAGACACACACACACACAACACACAGACACACACACACACAACGGTCATGACACAACGTTTCATAGTGTTAGATTAGATCTGACACAGATTTAGCAGCAGTGCAACACGATGCAGAAGAATGTTGACTCTCAGCTGCTCGTCAACAATGGCTGATGTTTGTGTGTCGCATCAGTTTCAAGCTGTTCAAGTGTCGTGATCTTCATCCTGCAGCTTCCAATCTGGAGAACGTCCAACAGGTGGCGCTATAACCACCATAGCATGGGATGTGTTATGAAAGGTTATATTGTAGAATAAATTTGTGCAGTTTTTTTTGTTATAGTGACGATTTCTTTGTTTCCCTGAGAAATGAACAACAACTAAATCATTGTGCATTAAAAAGGATAAATCTGCATGTTCACAAATACATGTTCCTCTTTCTGATTTCTCTTTTGAAAAAACTGAATAATTTGACCTGTAAAAATCCGACATGTTAAACGATAAGAGAAGGAAAAGTTTGTTCATTGAGTGATCATCGGTACTTTGTGCTCATAAACCAAAAGCTTTTTACTTATATAAAACGATTATATTACATTTTTAATATCCCAAAGAACTTTATATAAATAGAAATTCAGTTAAAATTGGATCCAGTGAAAACAAGATGATGAGAATCCGCTCCACCTCATTTGCATTTTCTTTCACCAATTTTATCTCCAATGTGAAAAGACTTCGGTTGGAAATATGACTTGTGAGCATATGATTAAATGTATAAATACATGAACCGAGCCATTTATCATATAATGACTTATTTAAAAATAACTAAGGATTGAAGGATATAGTGTTGAGTGATGTAATGTAGAGATTATAAAGCTGTTTGGGGAAATTGTGTGATTTTAAATAATTAAAACGAACTTGACGTCTGTTTTCATGTCACCATGAAGCTGAGAAACTATTATAAGTTATTTTTCTGTATTTTTTATTTGGCACAAACCTCTCTATCGTTATTTATTGATTATAAATGTCTTCAGTTTTAGAAAGGAATCCATTTATCTTCATTAATACACTGATCTCTACTGTAACTGGGATTCACACATTATTAAATGAATAAATATAAGTATTTCATATTTCCACAGTCTTATGTTTCCCGTGATAGTGAAGAGCAGAATCTCACAGAACCAGAAAGCATCACTTACTGGAACATGAAGAACATGAAGAACGTGGAGAACGTGGAGATCTTCTCCTCCTCGGAGTCGGAGCCTCTTCCCATGACCACAGCTGACAGAGCGGGTTCCTGTCAGCAGAGTTCGGACCCGAGGTTCCGGTTCGGACTCATGAGGAGTCCGAGGTCCGAGGTCCGGTCTCCAGCAGCAGGACCAGCCCGGAGAACCAGGACCAACACGAGCACGAGCAAAAGGTTCTGGTGTAAAACCAGAGGAGACAGTGGATTCATTGAGATTCATTCATCTGAGATGATGGGAGCGTGCACGAGGCTCCTCATGTCCCGGACTGTGCACGGACTGCAGGACGTGCACGATCACATGAGGAGTTCACAGGATGAGCGAGGACGCGCTTTTTACGCGCAGCCTCCAAACACACACACGCACACACACACACACGCACACGCACACACGCACACACACACACCACACACACACACACACACTCACGCACACACACACACACACACACACACACACACACACACACTCACGCACACACGCACACACACACACACACACACACACACACACACTCACACACACACACACACACACACACGCACACTGACTCAGGTTTAACAAATAAATATAAAATAGGTTTAAGGTGAAAAACGCGTCTGTGATTATGTGTAATATAAATCATATAAATCATAAACTGAAATATGTGTTTATACATATAGATATAGAGAGAGAGAGAGAGAGATACAAGTTTTATTTATTTATTTATCTTAATATATTAAGTACAGTACATTACATTATTGTTGAAATACACACACACACAAGATATAATTGTAGTCATTAATTTAAAAAGAGAAAATCCTCTGATTCGGACTCATCCACCAACATGTCCTGTTTTTAATCCACAGGTTGTATAGCGCCATCCTGTGGTCAAGAGCAGAAACTACCAAATCAATCATCAACACTTTTGAAATTAAAATCCAATCTCTTCACGAATTAGTGTCTGGTGCAAAGTAACTGAATACATGTGTTTGAGTACAGTACTCGGGTACAGCTGCTGAAGAGAGGAGGCCGATGGGAGTTAGAGCAGCTCCACGTAATTAGCAGGGAACATCCCATAATGTCCATCAGGTCCGTAACCTCTCCACCAGCCCTCGTCCACCAGGTCGATCCCACTGATGATGTCATCAGGGTCAAAGGTGATCTCAGTGTCGTCCACTGTGGAGCAGAGGTTTGTGTTTAATGGGTTCATCCACATGCTCTGTTAGCTGTTAGCTGTTAGCTGTTAGCTGTTAGCTGTTAGCTGTTGGCTCAGTAACGTACCCGCCTGGTAGTCGTACACAGCTCTGGCACAGATGTTCTCTCCGTTGGCGCCTGCACCGTTTTCTTCAGCCTTTAAACGAAGCAAACGTTAGCCATATTTCCCCATGACACAGGGTCAGAGGTCAGAGGTCAGAGTGGACTCACCGTGGGGTGACCCTGCTCCACGTTTTCATACAGACTCTCATCTGGTCCCACTGCTGCTTCTTCTGCTGCTACATACAGATAATCCTGAGATTCTGCTGAGGGTCCATTCATCACAATAATGATATTCAATATGAAACCAAAGCAACACTTCATATTGTCCCTGCTCCTTTGATGTTGATGTTGCACATATTAATCCTGATTGTTAACAGATCGTGTGTCGTACCTGGAGTCGCTTCATCTGCATCGTCCTCAAACTCATCAGACCACTCCTCCTCCCCTTCTGTAACACAACATGGGTCTTTAACATGGATGTATATAAAGATGATCAGTGACTGTATATAAAGAGGATCAGTGACTGTATATAAAGACCATCAGTGACTGTATATAAAGAGGATCAGTGACTGTATATAAAGATGATCAGTGACTGTATATAAAGATGATCAGTGACTGTATATAAAGAGGATCAGTGACTGTATATACAGAGGATCAGTGACTGTATATAAAGACCATCAGTTACTGTATATACAGAGGATCAGTGACTGTATATAAAGATGATCAGTGACTGTATATAAAGATGATCAGTGACTGTATATAAAGAGATCAGTGACTGTATATACAGTAGGATCAGTGCTGATATGCTCAAGATATAAGACCATCAGTGTACTGTATATAAGACATCAGTGCTGTATTAAAGATGATCAGTACTGTATATAAAGATGATCAGTGACTGTATATAAAGATGATCAGTGACTGTATATAAAGATGATCAGTGACTGTATATACAGAGGATCAGTGACTGTATATAAAGAGGATCACTGACTGTATATAAAGAGGATCAGTGACTGTATATAAGAGGATCATGACTGTATATAAGAGGATCAGTGACTGTATATAAAGAGATCAGTGACTGTATATAAAGACCATCAGTGACTGTATATAAAGACGATCAGTGACTGTATATAAGACGATCAGTGACTGTATATAAGAGTCATGACTGATAAAAGAGGATCAGTGACTGTATATAAGAGGATCAGTGACTGTATATAAAGAGATCAGTGACTGTATATAAAGATGATCAGTGACTGTATATAAAGATGATCAGTGACTGTATATAAAGAGATCAGTGACTGTATATAAGAGGATCAGTGACTGTATATAAGAGGATCATGACTGTATATAAGAGGATCATGACTGTATATAAAGAGGATCAGTGACTGTATATAAGAGGATCAGTTGACTGTATATACAGAGGATCAGTGACTGTATATAAGAGGATCAGTGACTGTATATAAAGAGGATCAGTGACTGTATATAAGAGATCAGTGACTGTATATAAAGAGGATCAGTGACTGTATATAAAGAGGATCAGTGACTGTATATAAAGAGGATCAGTGACTGTATATACAGAGGATCAGATGACTGTATATAAAGAGATCAGTGACTGTATATAAAGTGATCAGTGACTGTATATAAGATGACAGGATACAGACTGACTAATAAAGAGCATCAGTGACGTTAAAGACCATCAGTGACGTTAGTAAAGGGATCAGGGATGATTAAGAGACAGGACGGTAAAGACCAGTGAATATAGATGACAGGACGAGAAGAGGACAGGACTGTTAAAGGACAGGACGACAGAGACAGGACGAAAGAGGATCAGGACAGGAGACTGAGGACAGGGACGAAGGGACAGGGACGAAACAGAGGACAGTGACAGAAGGACAGGAGAAAAAGGAGACAGGACAGGAGACAGGACAGGAGACCGGACAGGAGACCGGACAGGAGACCGGACAGGAGACAGGACAGGAGAAAGGACAGGAGACAGGACAGGAGAACAGGGACAGGAGACGGAAGAGACAGGACGGAGGAGAGGACAGGAGACAGGAGACCAGGAAGGCAGGACCAGGACAGGAGACAGGAGGAGGAGACAGGACAGGGGACAGGGAACGAGGAGACGGGGGACAGGAGACGACGACGGCAGAAGACAAGCGAAGGAGACCGGACAGGACGGACAGGAGACAGGAGGACAGGACGCAGGCGGCAGGGAGGACAGGAGACAGGACAGGAGACAGGACAGGAGACAGGACAGGAGACCGGACAGGAGACGGACAGGAGACAGGACAGGAGACAGGACAGGAGACAGGACAGGAGACGGACAGGAGACAGGACAGGAGACAGGACAGGGGACAGGACAGGAGACGGGGGGTGAACAGGAGAAGTCTTGACCACAGCGGTGGGAAACTGAGGCATCCTCAGTGTTTCCCTCTCCAAGGATTTCTGGGACAGAAACGGACTCTGCAGCTTCCCTGGAGGACAGAGTGGGTCAGTGTGCTTCATCACTTCCTGTTTATCACTGGTTGTTTACTGGTTAGTACTGGTTAGTACTGGTTACCAGGTCTGGAGGTAGACGATCTGTCGTTGGCCTCAAAGCTCTGCTCCCTCTGCTTGAATACGTCTCTGGGGTTAACCGACCTCTGAGATATCAGGGATTTGGCCTCCTGGGGGCGACAGAGAGACTCGATCAGTAACGATCAACTTCTTCATTCAGAGATAAACGTTTATACTCACGTTGGCTTTCTGCACAGAAGCTGCCGCGCTGATTCCCGTCCTCTTGGGTTCTTCTCCCTGCTGGTTCTAAGACAGACACACGATGTGTTTTTATATTGACATTAAAAGAACCTGCAGTTTGTCACTGGACTGAATCTGCATTTCCCCTCCTCTCCACAAGGAGGCACTTAGTGATGAAACAGAAACTCGTGGTACTTTCCTCCCACTTCAGAAAATACTGAGGATGATGGTGAGTTTAAGACTTGATAAGAACGTTAATCAATAACCTTTGAGTTCATTTGTTCACATTACGATGGAGTACGTGTTTAGGATCTGTTATTTCTTCAGAAGCTTTGTGGTGAAACGAGGTTCATGTCACTTCTGGTGTTTCTGGTGTTTTGTGGCTCTAATTACAAACTTAAGTCTAAAACATCCGAGGAAAATAACCGATATCTTGTTGAATCCTCTCACCAGTCGCTGCTGCTGCTGCTCTCGCTCCTCTTCCTGTTCTCTCTGTCTCTGAGAAAGTCTGAAAGTCGAAACAACACAAAAAGCAAAAAGCACAGTGATGGATTCCTTGGTTTTGTGTACGTGTTTGTGTTCACGGGGCCTGATTATCCATCTGAGAGGCCCAGTGCACGGAAACTGAAATACTTAAATAACTTATCAACTGTAAGAAAAGTGATTCGTAAAATTGTATATATTGTTAAAGTCATTTAAGTCATTTTTTAAAGCTAACATTGACCCGGTGCCGCTTCTGAAATGTGAATTCTTCATAGTTTCTCAGTTTTTGTTGGTGGAACATTTAGAATTCATGAAGATGAGCTTCAGGGAACAGTACCGATGGTTAAAGGAGACACATGATGTTCGGTCTCATGTCTTTGACTCACTTGTCCTGTTCGATCCTCTGACCTCTCTCCTTTGATATCCTCTCTCTCTCCCTCGTCTGCTTCACCTCCATCTCCATCCTCTCTCTCTCCATCCTTTGTCTCTCCACCTCCACTCGTTTGCTGTCCTCCTGTCGACTCACCTCTGCGTCCCTCTGAGGAGGAAAGTCATTTTCAGTTAGACTCGGTTCAGCCTCGACAGAGCTTCTCACGTGTGATGAATCTGATGTGTGAGAACCTGAGTTTGGATCCAGAAGTCGTCCTTTTTGGTTTGTTGAATTTCCTCCACAGCGTTGACCTTACGATACACGGAGCCCACAGGTCCTCTGGGAGCATCTCTGTATTCTGTCTTTTGGTGGAAATTAAAGTTGGCTCCTGACGCTTTAGAAACCTTTGCCAAGATGGCCTCTGGCTCCACGTCGTCGTCTCCCCGGGCGTTTATCGTCACATGGGCTCCCTGTGGTCACACACATGTCACAGAGCTGCACTGACAGAAGGTGGAGCCACAAACGCGTCTGAGCGAGTTACGTCAAAAACATCTTTCTCTCCTGGACCAGTGAAGACGACTCTTGAGACCCCTGTTATTTCATTTTTCCAGAAATGTAAAGCAATTTTAAAAAGTCAGACTGACCTTGAGGAAACTGGCCATGGAGCTCACGTGATTGGCACATAATCCTTTACGAGAGTCCTTCACACCTTCACCTGTCTGTTCACACACAAAGGGTTTTAACACAAACACTGTGTGTGTGTGTGTGTGTGTGTGTGTGTGTGTGTGTGTGTGTGTGTGTGTGTGTGTGTGTGTGTGTGTGTGTGTGTGTGTCTCACCCAGTTTACGAGGACATATTTGGGCAGGCCAGAGTTGGGGTCCTCGACACGACAGAAAGCGTACATCACCTTCCCACTGTTCAGCTCCTCCACCATCTCCTCTAAACCACCATCTACACACACACACACACACAACACACACACACACACACACACACACACACACACACACACATCATGTGACGACCCCTCAGATTGATCTGGTGACCCCTCAGAGGGCCCGACCCCTGTACTGGGAACCAGTGTGTTTAAAGCAGCTCCACCTGCAGCAGCTCCAGCAGTGACACGTTACCGTGACCTGGTGGGACAGCGTGTCAGTAGCACCCCCCCCCCCCCCCCTCAGGACATGTCATGTAACAGCGTCTCGGTTCAGGTTGGGTTAGAGCCGGAGGGGGGGGGGGGGGAGCGTTTGAATCTTTTTACATTTGACTACAGAACCAGACGTTTTACTGCTGATTCGTTAAACCTGCAGCGTGGAACTTGTGTCTCCCTCTTCTGGCAATGAGACAAACTACACAAACACTGTTACACACACGCCTACAGGTGGACTCACTGTCTTTTAGTCTCTAATCCTTCCTCTGCCCTCAGCTTGTTTTTATCCCCCCCCCCCCCCCCCTGGGGCATCAGGCTGATCTTACCTCCCTTCTCTGCCAGTCGGATGTCGTTACTGTTCCCTTCATACGTGAACAGAGCCCTGAAAACACAACACAGCCATGATGTCCGGGCGTGGACACGATTCCAGGTTCCAGTCAACACGGAAGAGAAGTGTGAGAGGTCAAACTCACCAGTTTGTGTTCATCTTCCCGTCCACCACCTCTTTGTAAGCAGCCATGAGGGCAGCACCGTTCTTACTCAGATTCACTGCCATGTTCGTCCACGTCTGCAAACCGGCGGCAAACCAACAATCACTCAGCTTCAGGAGGAATAAGAAGCTCCAGGTGGATGAAGGATAGTTTCCAGTCTCAGAGCAGAGAGAGTCTGAAGAGTCTGAAGAGTCGAACCTGTCAGGGAAGACAATCAGAACCTGATCAGCCACATTCTTCCACAGGAAACTCACCTCAGAGTCAGGATCTGCATTTACTTATATGTCACTGAGTCAGGGAGCTGTGTGTGTGTGTGTGTGTGTGTGTGTGTGTGTGTGTGTGTCTGTGTGTGTGTGTGTGTGTGTGTGTGTGTGTGAGTGTGTGTGTGTCTGACAGTTTACAGTCAGGAACTGAAAGAGGAACTGCTCAGTACAGAAAGTCAACCAGGTTTCATTTTCTAAACTTACCTGATGCGATGGGTTTAAGTGCGAATGCTAAGCTACGCTAATCAGCTCCTGGATCCATTTTACATGTTCAGCAAGAACTAATTGTTCTTTTCCAAACTATTAATTTATTCAAAATAAACTACAAAGATGGAGGCCAGAGTCGTCTCAAGAAAGGGAAATAAAGAGACTGTAATGAGCACCTCTATCTCCCCCTGGCGGCAGAACATGTTATGAACCCCGCCTCCTCCATGTTAGCAGCTGAGACGGACTCTGGGTCGGTTGAGAGTGTGTAGAGCTCATGGCTGAATGGATGGATGGTTTTCCTTGTGGTTGTGATATGTATACTCATGCATATTTATATTTATTTAATGATTATATATGAGTATATTATAGGCACACGTGTATTTAGTCTGATTACACTAAATGCTTCATATACATCAGACAAGAGGAAACAGTCCGTTGATGGGAGCCCGGTCAGAGACAGCATATATTCCACCGCCAGGGGGAGCTGTGACACAGGATATATTACTGGAGACTCATTTGATTTGTCTCTCAGCACTTTGTCCTCGTCTGTCTGTGTCTCTCTGCTCATTGGCTGCAGCTGAAGACGTCATGAACAAATACTGGTTTCTAACGTGATATTTAAAAAGATTAAATTTGATATCATTTTACAGACAAGTCTGTTTGAATGAGTCACAGGAAGCTGTCCCAGTGTTAATCCAGCTTCACCGTGTTGAGACACGCACACACACACACGCACGCACACACACACGCACACACACACACACACGCACACACACGCACACACACACACAATCCTGTTAGTGAATGAAAGGGTGATTGATGGACTGAAGCCAATTAGCAAATTACCTCCTGGGGCTATAACCCCCCCCCCCCATTACCTCCACCATAGTTTTACCTCACACATACACACGCACGCACACACACACACACACATACACACACACACACACACTCTCTCTCATCTCTCCTCCTCTCTCTCTCTCTCTCTCTTTCTCTTTTCTTTCTCTCCTTTCTCAACTACTCCACAGGTAACATAAATGTGAGTGTGTGTGTGTGTGTGTTGTGTGTGTGTGTGTGTGTGTGTGTGTGTGTGTGTGTGTGTGTGTACATATATGTCTGGGAATTTAAAGGATGCTGGTAACACTTTACACCACAGTCCCTAATATGCAGTTTAATGATCTAAATGATTCACGTCCCACCAGTACCACCTCCTGCTGGTTTTTAAGAGACCTGCATATTTCAGAGGAAAAGAGAAATAAATGATCCAAAGTGTTTTTGTAAACGGTCTCGAGCCACAGGTCGAACCACGGACTGGAAATAAAGATGGACGACACATCTCCACTTCCTCCAGAAAGGAAGTGAAATATCTGCCGTCTTGCACCAATCACGTCAGTCAGAATCGGTTCAGTAGTGATGGTGGAGCTTGTTCGACCAATCAGGAGCCAGCCTCAGCTGTCCATCATGAACAAACATCAGAGAGATAAGAACGACCTGAAATGACAGAAACATCTTTGACAAACATTTATTTAACGTCTACTTTGACTCTTTAGTTTGGTTCATGTCCCATCTGCTAACATGGAGGAGGAGGGTTAATGAGCTATACTGCAGCCGGACACCAGGGGGCGATAGAGACGATTTGGTTTCACTTCATTAGAAGTTGTCATGTCGTCCATCTTTATTTACGGCCTCTGAAGTTTGGGGACGTGGTGTTAAAAAGTTTGTTTTAATGTTTAAGACTTTTATTTTGAACAGCAATGAAAGATGAAATTCCACGTGAGGACGTGACGTGTTGTTAACATGTTCCCGAGGAGCTGCAGCTGCAGACAGGCTCTTTACCAGCTGCTGGCCGTGACCTCACTGCTGAACCACGTCCATTCACACACATGTTGTCTCACATAAACTCAACACAGAGGTCAGACTGACCCACGTCGTCAACAACACGTCAACAACACGTCAGCTCCGCCCTGTGAAAACCACAGAGAGAAGATTAGTCGACAGTTTGCAAATGAGCTGCACTTCTCATCGGAGGGGGGGGGGGGGGCGTTAACAGTTTGGCTTTACAGCGTCTCATTTCCTCTTTGTTTCTGTGCTGTAATGAGCTTTGAGCTGTGTAAACACACGCCACACACACACACACACACACACACACACACACACACACACACACACACACACACACACACACACACACACACACACACACACACACACACACACACACACACAGCCTGAAGCTACACTTCATCATTCCTTCTGGGTCCCTGCAGGAATTCCTTCTCCGACATGTTGCGTCCAGGCTCCCGGAGGCTCCATGAGGAACATGACATGTGATTCACAGTCTCCGCCTGTCAGAGGTCATGTGACACCACTACCTGTCGGATACACCCGAAAGGTCAGGGGTCAACTTCACAGTGACGCAGTAGAATCCCATGAATACACTTTTCTGTCCATTTGTATTATTCTCATTCTTATTCTTATTCTTATACTTTTACATCATAACTCAGGAACTAAGACACGCCCCTTGTTGTTTGTAGATATCAGGGACAATCTGTTTTATTTCCAGCCCCATGAGCAGCACTTGGACGATTCACTAACTGTTCAGTACTGTTCAGTTTCCCACTTGGTGACGGAGCTTTGAGACGATCCATCACAGGCATGACCTCCTCGACCCTGTCAGGCACACTGAGATATGAACACTCTGCTGCAGGGGAATAAAACCTGAGCTCGAACTGTGGCTTGAAATTGAAACAAACGTTATTCACACACACACACAGCAGCAGCAGCTGTGTGAATCAGCAGGAGGGGGATTACACAGACGGCTCAGTCTCTGGCTCGGCTCCAGACACTAAAGATTCTCCCCCCTAAAGCGATGCAGGACCTGGGGCGGCGGAGGGAAGAGGCTGCATACCTCTGCTCAGTCGTAACCCCCAGAATCTGCCTCTCGCTGACCTCCTCCTCCTCCTCCATTCAGGAGAACACACGCCTGTGTATACATCCATGTGAGTGTGCTGAGGCTGGAGAGACCCTGCATGGGGAGGAAATCCCTCTTTTGTTTCCGAGGAAGCCGAGTGTATGTTTTGTGTGTTTAATGGAGGAAACTGAAATATGGTGGAGGCAGGAGGATGGATGTGTCTCGCCTCAGTCTGGCAGCGGCAGGGAACCAGACACTTCAGTAAATACATTTAAAGAGAACCCGGTTCAGAGCAACATGTCAGGGATGTGTCGCACTGTGGTTCTGATGAACCTGAGGACGACGCATCGACCCACCGTGACGTCGCCTGTTGGTTGGTGAGCTGCTGGTCTGAAGCCAGTTTGACACGGTGTTCTGCGCCATCTTGGTTTTTTTTAAACCAGAAGTAACCATATTTGGAGGAGAGGGGGGTGGAGCCGAGGAGACTGCACGCCCCCACCTGCACCCATTGGACGGTACTAGCTGTCAATCACACTGTGGTATCCACCCCCCCAAGTCATTTTCTCACAGACTCCTATAGAAACTACCAGTGGAGTCGCCCCCTGCTGGTCACTACACAGAACACAGGCTTCAGACACTGGGCTTCACTTTATGGACCCAGCGTCTGTTTCATGAACAAATGAACAATATGAAGTACGTCTATCTACAGTTGGAGACTATATATTTATCTTTCTTTGATATGTTAATCTAGAATAAAGCAGTCGGTCAGTTCCCCATCATCAGAGTGTAAATGGATCTGAACAAAGGAAACAAGGAGAAACACACAAAGACTCGGAGGGAGGTGACCGGGCCGTGGGTACTAATGACCACCAGGTGGTGCTCCACAGGGGGGGGGGGGCTGTGGAGCTGTGGGACAGTGTGTGTGTGTCCTCTCCTCCTCTTCCTTCTCTTCTTTCTCCTTTCCTCCTCTTCCTCTTCCTCCTCCTCTCTCCTCTCCCTCCTCTCCTCTTATTTCTCCTCTTCCTTCTCTTCTTTCTCCTCTCCTCTCCTCTCCTCTCTCTCCTCTCCTCTTCTCTCCTCTCCTCTCCCTCCTCTTCCTCCTCTCCTCTCCTCCTCTCCTCTCCTCTCCTCTCCTCTCCTCTCCTCTCCTCTCCTCTTCTTCTCCTCTTCCTCCTCCTCTCTCTCTTTCTCCTCTCTTCCTCCTCTCTTCTCCTCCTCCTCTCTTCTCCTCCTCTCTCCTCTCCTCTCTCTCCTTTCTTCTCTCCTCTCCTCTCTCTCTCCTCTCTCCTCCTCTCTCCTCTCTCTCTCTCTCCTTCCTCTCCTCTCCTCCTTCCTCTCCTCTCCTCTCCTCTCTCTCTCTCTCCTCTCCTCCTCTCTCTCCTCCTCTCCTCTCCTCTCCTCTCTCTCCTCTCCTCTCCTCTCCTCTCCTCTCCCTCCTCTCCTCTCTTCCTCCTCTCCTCTCCTCTCCTCTCCTCTCCTCTCCTCTCCTCTCCTCTCCTCTCCTCTCCTCTCCTCTCCTCTCCTCTCCTCCTCTCCTCTCTCTCCTCTCCTCTCCTCTCTCTCCTCTCCTCTCTCTCTCCTCTCTCTCTCTCCCTCTCCTCTCTCTCCTCTCCCTCCTCTCCTCCTCTCCTTTCTTCCTCTTCCTCTCCTCTCCTCTCCTCTCCTCTCCTCTCCCTCTCCTCTTCCTCTTCTTCCTCCTCTCTTCTCTCCTCTCCTCTCCTCTCCTCCTCTCTCCCTCCTCTCTTCCTCCTCTTCCCCCTCTCTTCCCCCTCTCCTCCTCTCCTCTCTCCTCTCTCTCGGGATCAACCTGTTGTGTCTGCTCTGGGATCAGTTCCCTCCCCGGTCCACTGAGGGCGCTGCTGCCCGCTCACACTGATCCAGGGTCGGTAAAGATCCCCGGTGCTCCCCGCGCTCTGTGCCCGACTCTCCGCAGCTTCCAGTCGGCTCCGCAGGGACCGAGCTGCCGGTGCGTGTTCCCCAGCTGCCGGACCCGAGCCTCCTCCCCGCCCCGCCGCGAGCAGCCGTTCACCGGGGGACCGTTGGGATTATGCCCGTTTCCGAGCGGAGGAGCGATGTAGGGATCCAGCCCCGAAGCGGCCTCGACTTTTTCCAGCGGAGAAACTGCGGAGCAGGAGGAAACTTTTCCCTCGGAGCCGGAGGACGGAGCTCGGTGTGTGTCCCCGGCCCCAGCGGGTTATGAGCGGCCCCGCGGCCCGGGCTCGAGCGTGTGGAAGTTTGAATGATTAAAACCTTGTTCCGGAGGAAACCGCAGAACCAGGACATATTTCCACTCCTCAGGAATTCCGACGCCACAAAGTGAGCGGAGGACGCAGCAGGTAGCTAGCTAGCTCGTTAGCCACTTTCTGTGTTTATTCCCTTTCCCCCGTAGCTCGGGCGATACGCCCCGATCCCCCCGAGCCGAGCCCCGGGGGCCGGGTCGGTGCGAGCCGCCGGGGGCCGGGGGGCTCCGGGCGGGTCCTCGGGGTCCGGGCTGGTTTCTCAAAGTGTAAGTTGGCTCTAACAAGTGAACCCGTTAGCCCGCAGCTAGCGTCCCGACATGCCGCAGCTAACCGGGGGGGACGACCTGGGGGCGAGCGACGAGCTGATCCCGTTCAAGGACGAGGGCGAGCAGGAGGAGAAGAGGAACGTGTCCTCGGGACGAGACCTGGACGATGTCAAGTCCTCCTTGGTCAACGAGTCCGAGACCAACAGCAGCTCCGACTCCGAGGTGAGCTGCGAGGCACTTTGTGCACTTCTCCAGCGGGACACAACTGGGACACAACTGGGACACAACACAACTGGGACACAACTGGGACACAACACAACTGGGACACAACTGGGACACAACACAACTGGGACACAACACAACTGGGACACAACTGGGACACAACTGGGTCACAACACAACTGGGACACAACACAACTGGGACACAAGTGGGACACAACACAGCAGCACTTTAACACCATTAGCAAGAGAAAAGAGTAAAAACTAAAAGAGACTCCATTAAAGTCCCTTTGTTTGTTTTGAGCGGTGATTTGAAAACAGATCAACAGGTTCCTCAGGTGAAGTCCTCTGGAGCAGGGGCCCTGGACCAGGGGCCCCGGCACCAGGGGCCCCAACACCAGGGGCCCCAACACCAGGGGCCCCAACACCAGGGGCCCGTCACCAGGGGCCCCAACACCAGGGGCCCCCAACACCAGGGCCCCGTCACTGCTGAGCTTCAGACCTGCACTGAGCTGCAGACCATCTCCTGAGAGGCTGTATTAGAAAACCCAAATGTAGAAATCACTAAAACCCCAGGAAGCTGATGAAAGCTCAGCAGGAGATTCTCTGAGGGATCCACAGGGAGCGGGGGGGCGTGTTGAGGACTTTTCTAAACACGCCACAGACTAAAACTGAAATAACAGAAACATCTCAGGGTGCAAAGATGGTTCCAGACACGTAGAGGACGAAGAGGTCCAGAGAACCTTTGGTGATAAGAGCAGACGTCAATGTGCTGTAAACAAAACCATGTGGTGGTGAATCAATACGTCTCTGCTCCACTTCACCTTCTGTGAACACGTCTGACCAGAGAATCTCCTGCTGGGTTGTTCATGTGTGAAGGAGTCGGACCCACAGGATGAGAACAGCTCCGGGGCAGAACCAGGCGACGCAGTACTATGAAATCAGTTCTGTAACACACAGGCAGCCAGTGAAGGAGGTTCCACTCGGTCTTCACCTCCATCTTGTTGTGGTTAGTCAGACAACGGGCGCTTGTTTGTGTGATTGTGCCACAATCTCCTCACGATGCTTTGTGTGTGTGTGTCTGTGTGTGTGTGTGTGTTTACAGGCAGACAGACGGCCCCAGCTCCGCCATGATCTGGAGAAACAGGCTGAGACATAATCAGCTGTTTGAAGATGGTAAACACTCTAATTATTAAGATTAATTTCTCCTCATCATGTCTGTCTCCTCTTCTCTTAAAGCCTCGTTCGTGTCTTCCTGTCATTTACGTGTTCAGTGTCACTTCAGCTGCTTTCAGACACGACTGGACTCCGTGGAAACACGTGTTTGTTCTGAAATAACATTTTAAAACCAAAACAATATCTGTCAGACCCGTAAATGCGTCATCGTTAACACAAGTTACAGTTTGTAATTGTAGGTTTTTCTCCCAGCAGCATCTTCTCCGTCTGTTTAAATCCCCTCTTCTTTAAAACCTCAGCTTCACGGGTCAGTTTCTCATTGTGTTTAGTCCGCCCCCCCCCTAAAGATTGAAAATGAGGCCGACGATCTGCCGCTGTTCCCACGACCCGAGCCGAGCGTTACTCTCCGAGATGACGGACGTGCTCGTTGTGGGACTAACAGTCTTTGTGGTTGTTTCAGCGCTGAGGAGGCAGCAGGACGGAGGTCTCTTCCAGCCCTCGCCGTATGTTGGATATCCCTTCTTCATGATCCCAGACCTTGGGAACCTCTGCAGTCCCTACCTCGCCAACGCAGGCCTCCCGACAAGTGCCCGGACGGTAAGACGCTTACACGTGCACACAAGCGACCCGGGGGGCAGTGATGATAGTGATGCAACTACGTGTGTCCGTCGATGCTTCACGTGGATGAGAATAAACCTGTTGAGGTCAAAAATGAAAGTTTAGCCGCAGCTCTGAAAGCTGGCGTTTGTCTGTTTGACGTCACTCAGATTAATCCCTTCTCAGGCGTGACCGACGACAGCAGGCTCCAACCGCTTCGCACCGTGAACATGTTGTTCAGATTGAGACCTGGATACCTCTGACTCACCATTGTCTTGAACAGTGTCTGTTGTGCGTTGGCATTTGATTTGTGTGCGTGTGTTGTTATGATATGCTGCTGATGGTACGGGGTGAGACAGGCCTGGACACAGTCTGTCAGGAATGAGCTCACATCACGGCGGCTGCTGGGCTGCAGATTAGCTGCTGGAGCTGGCAGTCGCACAGCGGGGATCGACAGCGTGTTGCTCAACTTCCCAGACCCTGCAGCTTTATGGAGGCTCAGCTCCGATTAGACGGGTTTAGGGTGATGGTTTAATACAGTAACACTCATGGCCACTAATCTGAAAGTTGCCTTGTTGGCAGAGGAAGGAGTTTCAGAGTATTTTAAATAAATGTTATTGCAGTGGACACTTGAGGATGTTCTGCTTCTGGCTCGAGGCGGAGCTGAGGTCTCACGAGTCCAGCACTCGAGGATGTTTGTTAAGCTGCTTTCTGACGGTACCCAAAGTTCTGACGTGTTCCTGACGTGTTCCTGACGTGTTCCTGACATGTTCTGTCTGTGAGCTATAAAGCTATAAACACATTGAAGTGTTAATTAACTACGACTCTATGTCGTTCGTTAACTTTCTACTCAGCAGACTCCAGATTTTCTTTTCCTCCTCTAGTTGTTTTGAAAATCTTTCCTCTGCAGATTTCAGGCAGACGCACATGTCGGCTAAACACACAGCCAACCCCCCCAACACACACACACACACACACACCTGCATTCCTCAGCTTTGTAATACCCCCCCTCCCCCTGTGTTAGCAGGTCATTGTTGTCATTAGCAGCGTCTGAATGGTCCTAATGCATGACTCACCGGGGGGGTCGTTACATCTCGTTATACCTAACACACTGCCTGTGGCTTCTCCACCCACCCACACACACACACACACACACCCACACACCAAGTCCTGCTCCCGCCTGCAGCCCCCCCCCCTTCACAGCAGAGACGCTGTTTGCTCTCCAGCCTCCTCACTGAGCTCTTGTGTGTTTACGAGGGAGGAGGAGACGAGTGTAACGTCAAGGTAAACGCTGCCTGACACCTAATACAGGCTGTGTGCTGTGCTCACGCACCTGAGACAGGAAGCAGAGCTATATTCTCTGTCCACACTAACACACCTAAAAACACGTGGTCATGTGATGTAAACAGGAAGTAGATTGTCTCGGCAGTTGGTTGCTTAGTTACAGAAAATCCTCTGAAGGAGGAACAGCGATGGTGAAAAGTCTGATCGTCGACCTGCAGACGTTAAATATGTGTGAACTGCAAGAGATTCTCTGACCTCAGATTGTGGATCATTTAGTGTTTTGATTGCACACACACACATGCACACACACATGCACACACACATGCACACACACATGCACACACAGACAGACACACACACAGGCACCAGCCTTCATACCTGCTTCACACCGGAGTAGCAGTGAATGGCAGCAAGACGGAGCAGAGATAACTACGCTTTGTTTTCACTTTGTTTAAACAGGTTTTTGTTGGCAAATCTGACTGGTGTGTGTGTGTGTGTGTGTGTGTGTGTGTGTGTTCCTGTGTGTGTGTCACTGTGTGTGTGTGTGTCACTGTGTGTGTGTGTGTGTGTGTGTGTGTGTCTGTGTGTGTGTCACTGTGTGTGTGTGTGCAGTGCTTGTTTACTTAGAATTGGTCCCTTTCAGCCGACTGGACAATCCCAGAATTCCTCTGTTTACTCCACATTGTCTCCAAACTCTTAAAATACCAGGAGGATGACCTGCGTTAAACAACAACGCACACGCACACGCACACGCACCGCACACGCACACGCAACCCCAGCTCTTTCTGCAAAGTTGTTTCCACCTCGTTCATATGTTTTTCTGATATAATGTTAAATGGTTTTTAATCTTCTTTAGCTCTCATGATTCTTTTTGTGAAACATTCAGATTGTTTCCATTTACTTAGTTTTCACATCTGATGGTTGAAGTTTGTTTTACTCGACAGAAACAAACTAAAATAATAAACATCAGAACATTTAAACAACACAACTAGATCCAACGACACAAAGAAGAAGAGTCAGTGAAATTAATCTCTAATAAATGATGAGGTTGTGGTTTTCACATCTGTTTCTCTGTAGTGGCTTGAATATGGAAGAGAGAGTGGTGTGTGTGTGTGGGGGGGGGGGGGTTCATAAACAGCAGGAAGCCTAATAACTTCTCCTTCTAGGCGCACAGTGATTTTATGCTTCCCTCTGTAATAGACTGATTGTGCAGGGGTGTGTGTGTGCATTGATTTTCTTGGTATTTCTAACAGCTGGATCCATTTAGTGCTGTGAGCCAGAGCTTCCTCAGGCCTCTGAATGGGGGGGGGGGGGGGCATGGGGTGGGGTTGTGGATTTCTGGGGCGGATTTGGGGGTTGTGGTGTGTGTTGTTGTGTGTGTGTGTGTGTGTGGTGTGTGTGGTTGGTGTGTGTGTGTGTGTGTGTGTGTGTGTGTGTGTGTGTGTGTGGACAGCACTCCACTTGTGGGGGAGGTTTGGTGCGTGCACGTCTGAAGCAGAGGAGAACGAGCTGCAGAGCAACTTGAATTCTGACGATGGCCGCCTGGTTCCTTGTTGTTCGGACTGTGTCGGCACCAACACGCCTGAACCGCACGTCACGTGACCACTCGCGTTACCAACAGAACCAATCAGGAAGAGAAGCTTTACTGAAGTCTCAGTCCAACGATGGACGACATGTCGGGTCCTTAAAAGTGCGCCCAAATACTCTTGATCGCCCCCTGGTGTCTGGCTGCAGTATAGGTCATAACCCCTCCTCCTCCATGCGTGTGTGCGTGTTGTTTCCGCAGAAAGAATGTAAACATGTGTCCGATGAGTTATCTCACCTGGTGTCGGAGGTGCGTTCCCAACAGGAAACACAACATCCTGCACACAAACGTTTCCTGGTCGTCTCGGTTTGTCGCTGACGCAGGACTCAGCGACACGGCCGGAACAATAATTTACTATTTACTATTTTTATCTTTTTATTTTCCTTGAACTGAAACTATCCGTGTCTTTCAGATCAAACCATCATTATAAGTATGATTAGTGTGTAGTAGTTCGACCTGCTGACCTTCCTCCTCTCTCCACAGTACCTGCCTTTTCAGTGGCCTCTGCTGGACGTCCCTGGAAGAGCAACCATCAGAGACTCGGCTACTCCTACACAACTGGTAAGAGCTGGTTACACACACAACACACACACACACACACACACACACACACACACACACACACACACACACACACACACACTCGAGCTGCAAACTGAAAATCGATGTAAGTGAATAAATCCTTGTTCTGCTCCCTCGTCACGGTGAGAAGTGAAGAGGTCAGTGTCTCTGCACCACATGTTTCACCACAGTGTCGCCTCAGAGAAGAGACTGTGACACAAGCTGTTATTGTTCGTGTTTAAAATCCTGAAAATCACAAGTCCTGGAGTTTACGAGTGTTTTCTGTTGTTCACACGCTGAAGAATCTGCAGCTTGTTTGTCTCAAACACTGCAAATAGTTCCAGCAGCCGACCCGGTCAGGGCAGCATGACTGGGGTCAGGGATTCGAACCGGCCGCACGGTTATTTGAACAAGAAGCTCATAATAAAATAAGGTGGTTGAGTTGTATTTTGGCCTCATTCTAATCTCGGGGGGTTTTCACTTTCGTTGTCCTGCTTCAGTGACTCATTAGATTCGACTCTAACATCACAGTCACATGTCAGCAACAGGACGACAGCTCACACACCCGCTGGGCTGTGTTTATTATTCTTCACGGGTCTAGTTTGTGAGCTAAACGTGGTTTATTCCGATTTATTGGTAAATCAAACCACAAAGCATAACACAGACTTCTCTGAAGAAACTTCCGAACTCGCCTGTGATGAGTCGTGACTTTTACGTTGATCGGGTCGCGCACAACAAGGAGCTCGGTCAAAGATTCAACCTCGTGTTGGCTTCAGGGAATATAGGAAGAAATCCTGGGTATGTTGAACTCACTTCGTAGTTCAGACCCCAGGTGTGTGTGGGTGGTGGGGGGGTTGTTTTGTGTGTGTGTGTGTGTGTGACACCAAGACATCAGGTCATAAAACCCAGTATAACCTGGTGACTGGTCTGTGCTCGTGGTGGAAACCCGTGTGGGCCGTGCCAGCTCCAGTTCCTTCCAGTCTCCGTGTTCGGATACAGATAAATTAGCAGCCGTTGTTTAACTCAGGAGAAAAACTACCAGTGTTCTGAGAGATAAACGCCTGAAATGAAGAAATGAACAGAACTGAATGTTATCAGCGACGTTACGACTTCCCATCAAACAGCTTCCTGGAATATTCTAACTTCCTTAAACAGAAGCAGTCAATCATCACGAGCAGTCGCTCTGCTGTACGTTGGTGTAAAGCAAGAAAACCTGAATGAACCTGACTTTGTTTCCTGAATTTACAATATTTGATGTAAGAAATGAATCATATTTTAGGACGTTTCTGGAAAAAGAAGCAACTTAAACGATGTGTTGCATCTTTAACGGAACCCATGGACTGAGCACAGGGTTCTGAGAACAGCAGCGTCTCAGTCAGGTGACATCCTGAAGGTCATGTGACTCTGGACTTAGGGCAAACCTGACGTCTGAATATTGTTAATCAGAAGTCAGAGTTAAAAAAACACTTTATTATAACCAGAGGATTCACATCATAGCACCTGCAGAATAAAACAGAGCAACAGGTCGACTTATGGAAACTTAAATAAAAGTTCAAATCAAAAACTAAACTAATATATATATATATATATAAGAGTTTGTGTTACTGTCCCTCTCACATTCGCTTGTTGCTCTGTTTAGTACATGTGTTTTCATTAGTTCTCATTCTGGTGATCTGTGCAGCCTCTCTAAATAGTTGTTGTGCTTTTGGTTCCTTCTGGTTTTCGGTCTCACTCTGAACGTGATCGTCTGACTCTGTAGAAACTGAGCTTTGTTTTAACTGACTCAGTAAAAAGGTTGTTCTCTTGTTCGTCTCTCGGTGAAACAGCCGACACGACGGAAACGGGTCAGAAACAACTCTTGTTTGAGAATTCTGAACAAGAGGGTGAATTCTGACACCTGGTGGACAGAGGACAGCGCTGCAGTCTTAGTAATCACCACCTCTCTGTGTCTGTGTGTGTGTGTGTGTGTGTCTCTGTGTGTGTCCAGTCTAACAGTGTACCTGTAGTGCAGCACCCCCACATGACCCACCTCCACCCGCTGCTGTCCTACAGTCCAGAGGCCTTCTCCCCTCAGAGGGCCTCACCCGGCTTCTCTCCTGACGCAGGTGAGTGTCACACTTCATGCCTGCACACACATGTTTGTGTTAATGCAACAACAATAGACGCAGTGTGTGACTCGTCTGTGTGTAAATCTCAGGTGTGTCGAGGTCGCCTCACTCTGCCTGTTACCCTGTCTCTCCTGGAGCCATGACTCCGATCCCTCACCTGTTTGATTGGCTGTAAGTAAAACTCTCACACATACACACACGCACACGCACACACACACACGCACACGCACACCGCACGCACACAGTCTGAAAACCTGCTCTGTGTGTTGTTGTGTGTTCAGGCAGCGACAGCCCATGTATCCCATCGGAGGAGGGTTCACACCGGCTGCTCTGTCCAGGTAAGTGTTTGTTTTAGCATCTTGGCTTTGATATGTTTAATATCTCTACCAACTCAATGGGCTGATGCTTCTTCATTGTGAAACAAGTCATCCTCTCTGGATCGGATGTATTAAAGGAAACGTGTGTGTTTTGTTGTCAGTCTGGTGTCGAGTGGTTTCTCTCCACGCTTGGTGGCGAACCCCCAGTCGTCCATCCCCCACCCGGCCATCGTCCCCACGGGGGCGGAGCAGGAGCCGGGATGCAGCAGCCAGCCCAGGTACCAACATGTCCTCCAGGTTATTCTGTTCAATGTTCAATGTGCAGAGGGAAGATTCAAGGAAAACAAACCTGTCACTCTGAACTACTCGTAGAACTCAATGTCAACTACAACCATAGTTTCCCCTACAAGCTCCTCAAGGATCTGTAGAACCTCCTCACTGGTACCAACCTCCTCAAGAAACCAAAACGTTCTCCTGAGCACTAAATCTTTGACTCTTCAGTGATCATGTAACAGCTGTAGAACCTCATGAAGGAGGCTCCCACCTTCCTCACAGTCTGTAGAAGGTGAGATGACGAGTCTCTGACGCTGTAGTTCTCTGTGTTCCAGCAGAAAGTCGATGCCTGAAGCTCAACAGGAGAAAGAAGACGAGAAGAAGCCTCACATTAAAAAACCACTGAACGCCTTCATGCTGTACATGAGGGAGGAGAGACCCAAGGTGGTCGCTCAGTGCAACGTGAAGGAGAGCGCCACCATCAACCAGATCCTGGGACAGCGGGTCAGTGACAACGCACCGTTTGACTGTATCCAGGAAGTCTGTTAATGTGTGTGTGCTGACGTGTGTGTGTGTGTGTGCTGACGTGTGTATTGATGTGACAGTGTGTGTGTGTGTGTGTGTTGCTGACGTGTTGTCGTCTTCTCTCCACAGTGGCACTCGCTGTCGAAAGAGGAGCAGAGTAAATTTTATGAACTTGCTCGTCAAGAGCGACTCCTCCACTCGAAGCTGTACCCCGGCTGGTCGGCCAGAGACAACTACGTGAGTGACGAGCCGACCACAGTCCCTGTTCTCATCAGCTGATCCCAGGTCTAACGTTCCGTGTGTGTGTTGTGTTCAGGGTAAAAAGAAGAAGAGGAAGAGGACGAAGAGCGAGACGCAGTTTGAAGGTAAGAAGAGAATCGCCTCCGAGTCCGACCCAACAAGCTGCTTCTTCTCTTCACGGGAGAAACACAAACGACACAAAACGAGTTCCTGTGTGAAACGGCTCGGCTGGTGTCAGACCCCTAGTGGCGCAAAGTTGCATAATGTGTTGAATTCAAATCTTCCAAAGTAAAAGTCCGGTTCTTCTTCCTCCGCTAATAATGAACAGAAAAATCCCTCCCAGAAAAAAGTATTGGACGTTCTTCACCAGTTTTTCCTCCGTGTGTGATTTGATGATTATTGATTTTGTCTCGTGTGCGTCGCTGATGGAAAATGACCTGACGACATGTTTGTGATTGTTTCTCAGCTCCTGCAGCCGACGGCGATTTCTCTCCTCAGCTGAAGAGACCTCGCGAGGAGACGCCCCACGCCCTGCTCCCCCACGCCCCCCCACAGACTGCGCACACACACACCCGCCCTCACACCATCTCACACCTGACGCACACACACCTCTCCCAGGCCAGCCCCGCCTCCTCGCTGGACTCCCCGGCAACACCCACCACGGCGCTGGCCTCGCCCGCCGCCCCCGCCCCGACGCACACCGAGCACGCACACTCCTCCTACAGCGGACACATGTCGCCCTACGCGGAGCAGCTGCAGCCGCTGTCCCTCACCACCAAGCCTCACAGGTCCTCCCTTCCTCTGAGCCGCAACGCGTCACTTCTGGACCCTCCACGCCGTCCTCCACCTCCTCCGACACCCCCACCCCCTCGCCCCTCATGGCTGCTTCCAGGAGTTCCCCCCTTCCCCCCCCCCTGCACCCGCAGCCTTTCCTCGTCCCGCCTCCTACCTCCGCTCACCAATCAGCAGCGAGCGCTCCCGGTGCCTTAACTCAGTCGCAGCCGTTCTCGCTCAGAAGAACCAATCAGCTGTGAGGAGCCGCCTTCACCGTGTGATTCGTACAAGTGATCTGTTCGTCTTCGGTTTTTTAAAACTTTTTTATAGATGTATCACATTTTATATTGTAAAGGACAAACAATTGGTCAATATTTGACTCTAACTTCATCGAACTGTATTTTTTAGAATCTCACTTTTTCTAAAGCCTTTTTATGGACGTTAAGCTTGTGGTTAAACGAGGTGTGGTCACGAGGGTCTAACTGTTTAAAATCCTTTTTCACTTGGTAGTTGTGAGTGTTGCTTAACTTTCTGGTTCCTCCTCTGTGTTAATAAATATTCACTGAGTTCTGACCCGTCGTCTGTTTGCTGCTGGGAGTTTTATTCTGGAGGGTTGGATTTACAGGAAGTGAGATTGAGACGCAGACATGATGAACTTTGAACTTTGATTCATTATTAGAAATAGAAAGAGAAACCAACAGAAAGAGAAACCAACAGAGACACTGACAGTGTTAACATGTTCACACAATCATACATGTGTATATAATAACATGTCATATATATATACATATATATACATATATATATATATATTAGTTCAGAGGTAAGAGGTGGACATTTAAATAGACGGTTCAGATTTGAACACTTTACATTTATGGACATACTGAACAGAAACACTGCTCTGATGCTTATAAATAATTTGATCTATTAAAATATTATTAAATTAAAAAAATAACCTTGATAATAATATGAATCTGTGAGGAAACTTGTGGCCAAATGTCACAGTGGGTTTATTGAACAAGTTATTAAATGACCAGACGATTACATAAATTAAATAAAACGATGAATAGATGGAAATGAATCATACTTTAAAGAATTCAGCTCCTGGAAGAACTTCGACAGATACAAGTGTAAAGTTTTCGGGGGTTTTTTCAGCGTCTGTCAGTCATAAACATTTTTACACATTAATGAATCTGCACGAAAGCAGCTCAGAGAATTTGTGAGGATTTAATTTAAAGTAATTAGAGATTTGACGAGCTTTGAAATGTTATCACCACTGGAACCGGTTTTAACTTTAGGTGGACGACCGTTGACTCATGTGAAAAGCAAACACCTGAGAAACACCTGAGGGGCGAAGTGTTCCCGGAATGAAGCAAGAATCCAAACTTGCATAACTGAGTCAGCTTGTGATCCTGCAGCAGCACGAACAGGAAGCTCCATATATGGTCACAAAGGTGAGGCTGGAGGCGTGGCCTCACCTGACTGGACACACACAAGCTTCATCTTCATCAGAGCAGACAGAGGAGGAGGAGGATGCTGCAGTGGAGACGACAGATGGACCAGGACGGGCAGTGTAACCGGGCGCTGGTCGTGTCTGTGGCAGAGTTCGACCCCGGGGTGAAGCTGGGGAGGAGATCCGGGGCCAAGAGGGACGCCAAGAGGCTGCACGGGACCCTCAGCAGGCACGGCTTCCAGGTGGAGCTCCACATGGACCTGAGTGGAGAGGACATCTACCAGCTGTTCCTCACAGGTAGCACACACACACCACACACACACACACACACACACACACCACACACACACACACACACACACACACACACACACACACACACTTAAAGCTTCTAACTCTAAGTTCAACCTTAGGAAAGATGTTGTTTCTTAAATGTTGATGCAGAAGATGCTGATCTTTATTTTTCTATACACAAAGTTTCTTTTATCAACAAACAGAAATTTCCTTCCTAGATTTTCACTTTTATAACTTGGAATCTTTATTTAAATCACTCAATCTATTAGACAACTAAATAATATCTAATATTAATCTAATAAACGACTCCTCCCTGAAACTGTAGATGAATTATCTCTTCTGATACTTTACTGTATATCCACCTTCTTTTATTCTATTTCTATTTATGTTGGTTTTTTCTCTATGTACAATTTCACACTTTAAGTGAGCTGTCAACGTTATCTTACAATAAATACATACATAAATAATGATGGTAAAAAATCTGTTCTATATATTTGGTTGTTATCATTGAAACGTATGTTTAATATTAAACCTCTGATATATTTCTTGTCATAAAGGTTTGATAACTTCTCAGGAAACTTGTTTTACTCTAATATCAGTTTTGGCATCGGCCTTAAAAATCTGTCAGGCTCTAAAAAATTAATATAATATGTGCCGAGGACATTTGAATGAAAAGTCAGATCTATGCACTGATTAAAATAAAATCATGTGTTTTAGTAAATGTTCTTGAAAGTGAATCATCTCTGGGATAACCTCAGGTTTTATTGTCGACGTTGTATAAGAACTCATGACATAATCAGGTGCAGCGTTCACATTATGACATAACAACTTATGACTTATTGGAGTACATTCGTGATTCAGAAAACCAGACGAGCCTCTGCAGAACAAACACACGTGAGTACAGGCCCGTGTCTATAGGACGCCTCCACCCACTCACACCTGATGTTGTGTAACCACCTCAGACGCCAGGTTCAGTTTTACAGCCGGATGCACATGTGAGGAGTGGTCACATGACGCAGGCGTGTTCTTCTCCTGTCATGTGAACATCAGCTGAGTGAATTCAAACATCACCTGTTCCCTGGAGGAGTTTAACTCAGAGGATGTTGTTCCTTGTTACGATCTATGAGACAAACGGTGATTCCTGAATATGAGACTATACAATATATATAATAACGTCATATGATAATAACACGTTTAGGACAAGCAGTGAATGGGGCCCTCTCAGCTCGGGGCCCCATTCACTGCTTGTCCCCCTCGTCTCTCTGCACCACCTCCACGTATCAGAGACAGAGGACATGATGATTGACTCAGAGCATGAAGCTGGTGTCACACACGGAGAACACGTCCAGACTCTGGATCAATATCTTGCTGCAGTTTTTGACTAAAGTTAGATTTGAACTCTGAGTCGTGAACAAACAGAGAATTTGAGCAGATTTGAATGAACTTTATTCCGTTGGCTCAGTGGATTCTCATTAAAGACCAGAACCTCCTGTTGGTCTGTTCTGAGATCACCGAGCAACAGACTCGTGCTCCGTGTGACTCAGGTGAAGATCATCTCCTCACGCTGATATCTTCGTTATCATGAACCTCAGGAACTGACTGATGATCCTTCTGCTTCAGGCTGATAAACTCACACAGCATTTTAAATAACATCTTTTATAAACGTGCTTTGTACTTGATAACACACGTGTTGGTTGTCTGTGCTGCAGAGAGCAGGCGTCCCGTGAAGGACTGCTTCTTGGCCGTGTTGTCGTCTCATGGCGACGAGGGCGGCGTGTTCGGAGCGGACGGGGAACGTGTGCGACTGTCTCGTATCTTCTCGTGTTTCAACAACGAGCACATGGAGAAAAAGGCCAAAGTGTTTCTCGTCCAGGTGAAGACTCGCTGATGATTACAAGATCCACACGTTTCTTTGGACACGAAGGTGTTTGTGTCTCATGAGGACTCTTGTGTCTCTGCAGGCCTGTCGGGGACCCGAGCTGGACGATGGCGTGGAGGTGGATTCAGGGGATGATGTCACAGACTGGTCACAGGATCTGTGGGTTCCTGTAGACACAGCAGTGATGTACGCCACAGCACCAGGTGAGCGTCAGCCGGCACATTCCACTTTGATTAGATGAAGAATCCGTCCTCGAGCAGGAAGCTCAGGATTCCTTACAGCGTTCGAGCGTCGTCCTTGATCCAAATCAGTCGAGTTCCTCCACTGAAGCGTCTCAGCAGCTCCGAGGCACGTGCACACATCACTGTTGCTATGGTTACGCTGGCCGGGGTTTTCCAGCCTCTAAATCAGAGACTTGTGTAAACTGGTCTCGTTTTAGTTTGAAAACACGTGAACTCTGCTAGTTTTAGAGCTGCTACATCAAGAGAGGTTGGAACCGATCTTTTCAAAATAAAACGTAGTCGTATGGAGGCAGCCTGACTCGTCAATGAACCTCTGATGGAGGACAAAGTCTCGTTATGTATTTGAATGTGAACCTTCAGTCCTCTGTTTGACCCCCCCCCCCCCCCCCTCCGTCCTGTCCTCAGGTTACGGGGCCTTCATGCATCATCTGGGTTCCGTCTTCCTCCAGACGTTCTGCACCTTGTTGGAGACGGAGGGGAACCGGGAGCTGGAGCTGACCCGGCTGATGACCCGGCTGGCCCACAGCGTGGCCTACACCTTCCAGGCCAAAGGTCGCTCTCTGGGCGGGAAGAAGGAGATGCCGTGCTTAGTGACCAGTTTGACCAGGGAGGTGTTCCCATTCGCTGAGTCCCAGAAAGAGGGCGGGGCCGCGGGGCTTTCAGCCACGTCATTGGTCGGCTCCAAAACCGCCAGGAGTCGAACTCCTTCGATCAGTTAGCGTCAGATCGTGAGATGATCAGCTGATAGGGAGACTGTAGAACATCTAGTGGTGACTTGTCCTCGACTAGAGGTTTTATTCAGACAATGTGGGTGGAGGCTCTGGGGGAGAACTTTTCTCTCCCGCCTAAATACCACAAAGGAAACAGATCAACACTGGTCCTGATGAACTTCCTGTTTGGCTAAACCGGCCACCTGGAAGAGCAGGAAGAACCAGATGTTGGGTGAAGGCTGGACAGATGTGGTGAAGTGTTTTAAAGGCTTGGTAGCAGCTCATGTGAGAAGAGAACCTTCTGCAGCCGGACCAGGAACCTGGAAGCCTTCAGGTCTCATGGAGGATCAGACAGGTTCATGTTCACTGGAGGAGGACGGTTCACTGGTCCCTCATTTTTAAAACTCCATGTGTGTGTGTGACATGTAGTTTTCTTTTGTAAAATAATACCTCATTGAAGTGTTATTTATTATTTTTTGATGATCTAAATAAAAGTTTTCTTAAAAGTCAAAGTCTGTCTCTCTCCCATGTATTTACACCCCCTCACCACTAGAGGTCTCTGTGGGGAAGTCAGGCTCTGTGTGTAGCTACGTCATCAACCTGCGCCAGTAGCGGCAGTAAATAGATGGAACGTGACCGGTTCCAGTGAAACTTTTAACTTTAGACTTTTATTATATTTGATAGTTTGCGTGTGTTCGGGTTTCCCCGCGTGTTTCCGGTAGACCACCGGGTGTAAGTGACGCGTGAGTGACGCTGTGTGGAGCTGCACGTGCTGACGGTCACATCCTACTGGTTCACTCTTTACAGGGAAGATGCCACGAGGAGGTTTACCTGACAGGTGAGTGACAGCTCACATGTCAACATGTCAACATGTCAACATGTCAACAAGTCAACAAGTCAACAAGTCAACAGCTGAGTGACACTGAACATGTTCAAACACTGACACACACACACACCACACCACACCACACACACACACACACACACACACACACTGCTTCCTAACGTGTTGTAACAGCTGCTCTTCTCCATCAGATGGTTGGATTATAAATCCGTCGGTAAACGACTCGACGGGACGCGTTTCATCGCCTTCAAGGTTCCTCTCAAGCAGGTGAGCGGTCCGACCTGTAGCAGCAGCTTGATGTGATGAGTTTGATGCTGAGTGACGGGTCGTGGTTCTCTGTGTGGTTCAGGCTCTGAACCGCCCGCTCCCCCGCTCGGACGCCTTCGGCCCCTGGGAGCTGCTGGAGACGCTGAGGTCCGACAACCAGGAGCTGGGTCTGATCATCGACCTGACGAACACCACACGGTACTACAACCTGCAGGTGAACGAGGGAGGGCAGCGAGCCACTCACACAGATAGGCCACCTTTCTATTTGAATATAAAGTGTCTGTGTGTGTCTGTTGTGTGTGTGTCTGTGTGTAGGACATGCCGAATTGGCTGCTGTTTGTGAAGATCTTAACACGCGGTCATGAGATTCCCAGTGACACAACAATCCTGAGCTTCAAGCGCACAGTTCGCAGGTTTCTACGAGAAAACGCAGACAACGGTGAGAACACGTGAAGACGCAGGTTCATATTCAGTGTTTCACACGGGAGGAACCAACTGGAGGCCGCCACGTGAAACACCTTGTTCTTTGTATCTTAGCAGAACTTTAACACTTTAAAACTGGAACCTTTAGCGTGAGCTACGAAGGAGGAGTAGGGTTCCATGTGCACATCTGTCACATGCGCACGTTAACAGATGTTTCTATCGTAGACAAACTGATCGGAGTCCATTGCACCCACGGCCTGAATCGCACCGGTTACCTGATCTGCAGGTACGCACCGTCCGCCGCTCGCTGCTTCCTGTGCCCAGCCGGTGTCTAACAGCTGTTTGTGACCTGCAGGTATCTGATCGACGTGGACAGGATGGATCCTCAGCACGCCGTCGACTGTGAGTCGTGTTCTCACGTGTGTTCTCACGTGTGTTCTCACGTGTGTTCATGAGTTCTTTAAATGTTTGTGAATCTTCAAAACATGTTCTGTGTCGTCAGTGTTCAACTCGTCACGGGGTCATGATATAGAGAGAAAGAACTATCTGACCGACCTGCAGTGTGGACCGAAGAGGAGGTGACACACACACCACACCCAACTAACACACACACACACAGCACACGACAACCACACACTCACACACTCACTCACTCACTCACTCACTCCTCACTCTCTCTCTCTCTCTCTCTCTCTCTCTCTCTCTCTCTCTCTCTCTCTTCTTTGACTCGTCTCTTGTGATTTATTTTTAACAGTAACAAGGGGATTGACGAGTTTGAGACGGAGCCGCAGAGGGGAGGAGCCACGCAGCGACCACCTGACGGTGCAGCCGACTGTTACGACAGAGAGGACAGACGAGCGCCCTGTGGTGACTCCTGGGACTACAGGTGGGAGACGGGACGCAGCCAATGAAATGAATAATAATTTAAACAAGCTTTGAATAAAACCTTGTTCAGTTAATAAAGTTTTATCATTATGAAAACGTGAATCTGTTTTCGTGACGTCTCTCCTGCAGATCCTCTTCCAGAGGATTAAGCCACCGCCCACACCATCGCCCCCCCCACGACGCCCTGCGGCCCGATCAGAGGTTCCAGCCCCAGCTGTTCCACCCTCCGCCTCCTCATCACCAACCGACGCGAGCCCCGCCCCAGCCATATCGATGGACACCCGCTCCTCCCAGCCGTCAGGGGAGGGGACCCCCCCGCCCAGAGGAGAGTCGGTTCCGACCCGACCAACCCCCCCGCCCAGAAGGGAGTCGGTTCCGACCCGACCAACCCCCCCGCCAAGAGGAGAGTCGGTTCCGACCCGACCAACCCCCCCGCCCAGAAGGGAGTCGGTTCCGACCCGACCAACCCCCCCGCCAAGAGGAGAGTTGGTTCCGACCCGACCAACCCCCCCGCCAAGAGGAGAGTCGGTTCCGACCCGACCAACCCCCCCGCCCAGAGGAGAGTCGGTTCCGCCCCGACCAACCCCCCCGCCGTGAGGAGAGTCGGTTCCGACCCGACCAACCCCCCCGCCAAGAGGAGAGTCGGTTCCGACCCGACCAACCTGATCCGCGGAGGAGACAAGGCCAGCAGCCTCGCCCCGTCTCCCGCTACACCCCCCGCTGGAGCAACCAGCCCAACTGAGCGGACACTGGTCAGGTCACCTGTCCTCTGGTCTGGTCACATGACCTCTGGTCAGGTCACATGATCACTGGTCAGGTCACATGATCACTGGTCTGGTCACATGACCTCTGGTCTGGTCACATGACCTCTGGTCAGGTCACCTGACCTCTGGTCAGGTCACATGATCACTGGTCTGGTCACATGACCTCTGGTCAGGTCACATGACCTCTGGTCTGGTCACACGACCACTGGTCAGGTCACCTGACCTCTGGTCAGGTCACATGATCACTGGTCAGGTCACATGATCACTGGTCTGGTCACATGACCTCTGGTCTGGTCACATGACCTCTGGTCAGGTCACATGACCTCTGGTCTGGTCACATGACCTCTGGTCAGGTCACATGATCACTGAACGTTTCAAACTGATTTTTATATTTTCTCGCCGAAATGACAACGTCTCATTTTGGTCGTTTTAGTTTTCATTTGTTCTTAAAAACATGTTTTAGCTTAAAATTTATTTTAGAGGCTGCAGCTTATTTACATGTTCAGCACGATAAATGTAAATTATCCTTTTCAATGCATTTTAATAGATTTTTAAATTGGAATTAAAACTGACGTTCAGAACGTTGTGTTCACGCTTGTTGGTGCGAACCCGACACTTAGTGCTGCAGCGGTCGTCATGACGTAGTCGGCTGATGTAGCATTTTAGCTAACGATGCTAAAGAGAAGAACGCAACCCAGGTTCCGCCCACCAGCCGACTCCACCTCCTCGTTCATCTGATTGGCTGGTTCCTCCACATTTACAGTTGAGTTGAGCTCAACTTCAGCCGAGCAACACGACGCAGCGACAGTTCGTCAACGAATGACGTCGCCACGTTCAAAGTGACTGAGCAGCGTCTTCTACGTGAACGTGTGTTACAGCAGAAATCAAAGACAGACGCTGACTCTGTACATCTGGAATTAAATCAACACTGTGACTGAGCAACAGCGCCCTCTGCAGCCGAACGCAATGAACTGAAACGCGGATGTTACCCACGATCCTCTGCTTCCGGAACCAGAAGAGCTGCGGCTGTATCAAATCCACCAAACTCCGTTTAGAATTCTTCTTATTTTAAAAGTTTCCTGGTTTTTAATGAGTTTTAACCGATCGACAGTTCGGCTTCACTGTGATTGGCTGCAGACCAGCGATGTGATTGGCTGCAGACCAGCGATGTGATTGGCTGAGAGGTGTTCACTGCTGCTGCTTCTTTTCCTCGTGACACTAGCGTGAAGAGCGACGTGCTGAAGTTAACGAGGCTCCATCAGCTCGGATCTGTGCCTTCTTCAAACGGACCTGCTCGTCAATGTCGGGCAACGCTTTGAAGCAGATTTTTTTATTTTTCGTCTAAATGCGATTTTTCTAGGTTTGTCTTTATGTGTAATTAAGTCTGTGACTAACGATCGTCTTCATCACTGATTGTTTCTTCAGTGAATCGATGACAATGGAATCGAACGGGTGCTCGTCGCCAGGCTCCGCCTTCGGTTCACGCTCATAGAAGACGCAGCAGATATTTACACGTGGAACCAGAGAAAAGTTTACATTTTTTATTTTATAATGAATGTTAAAATTGTTGGTTATTACATTTATTCCAATCGACGGATCGATTAGACGGCCGATTGGATGGATGAAAGCCGACTAAGTGTTAGATATGATAACTCATCATGAAAACTGATGTTTGTGTAAATGTCAGCAAAAAAACATTTGAACGATTTTTTTGAGATGGAACATTTTGAAATAAAAATTATACCAAATGAAAAACCTCGTTGAATTTATACATTTATTATCTGACGATTGTTCTTTTTATCTCATGTCTTCATTTGTTGAGTTAATAAATCATTTATGTTTGTGTGCATGTGAGGATCATGAGGATGTTTCCTGAAGATGCTGAAGCCTCAGAGAAGCTGAACATTAATCTGAACACGTCCTCATTAATACAGATTTATCCTTTTATTCTAAATTAAAGGCTGAAATAAAACTTGAAACAAACTGAAGCTAAGTGTCAGCTGAGTGAACGTGGTTTGACAGCAGCCGTGTGGGTTTTATTCTAGCAGTCCGTGCACGTCTCTGTCGTGCACGTTTCTGTCCGTGCACGTTCTTTGTGTTTCTGTGAAAGGTTGTTATTGTCTGAACACATCAGCTGTGAAATGTTTAATTATTTAATCTGTTTGTGTGCATATAGAAATAGAAATATCTATATATATTTATATGCATACATGGTCTGAATGTTTCCTGTTGATGCCTCATGTATCACAAGAAATATACATTTAATACGTCTCAGTCTGTTTTTATATCAAATAACTGATTCAAACCAAACGGATCAGAAACTTGAACAAACATCAGAGAGAAGAACTGAAACGACAGAAACATCTTTACTAACATTTATTTAACGTCTACTTTGATTCTTTAGTTTGGTCCATGTCCCGTCTGCTAACATGGAGGAGGAGGGTTTATGAGTTATACTGCAGCCAGCCACCAGGGGGCGATCAAGATGATTTGACTTCACTGTTGGGAGCTCTCAGAAGGAGGAAGCCCCTCCCCCAACCTGCCTCTGATTGGGTGTCAGTAACAAGAGATATGATTGGTTGAGGTTTGGCGGAGAAGGGGCGGGGCTTCTACCACGTGAATGACAGTTGTCTCAGGTGTTGCTGCCGTGATGTGTCACTCAACAGGTTAAAGTTAGTAGTTAGTTAGTTTAGTTAGTGTGAGTTAGTTAGTTTTCCAGTAGTTACGACCAGAGGAGGCGCCAACACGGACCGGAAGTGTGCTCCGGATAATCTTCATCATGGAGAAAAAACAAATGGGGTCAGATAAAGTGAATGTGTTACTGTGTGTGTGTGTGTGTTGTGCGTGTGTGTGCGCGCGTGCACGTCTACATACTTCACGTGTCATAAAACATCTGTGTGTCTTTAGGAAACTGTTTAATCCTGCTTCACTGTGATTGGTCCATTCATCTCAGGCTTTTCACAATAAGAGCTGCTTGTCTTCATGTAAATCAGCTCTGAATGAGTTCTCTCAGTTTGTTCTGTTGTGTTGTTGAATCACGAGTCATTGGTTCTACTGGTCCATTAGAACTGGTCTTAGAACCCTGTAGGTTGATGTTCTCCAGGTCCCAGTGCGGAGGTCAGGTGTTTGACACAGGGACTGGTTCAGTTTGATGGGATTGAACTGGGAGATCTGTGACTTCCTGTTGTGACTTCAGACCTTTGACGTGTTTCTCACACGACTCTGGAAGATCTGGACCTTTTCTGGAGTTTCAGGATCGTGTCCAGAAGCTCGTGTCTTCTTCTCTACGCATTTTAAACGTGTCTTGTTTTGGACAATGGACAGATTTACTTTTTAAGTTTTGAGTGTATAAACAGTAAATGATTTATATTGTGTGAAAAGTCCATCGCGAGGTTTTCATGTTAAATCCTCAGAGTTAAATTAAACTCTGTCATTTATTTTTATATAAGAGTGTAAAATGCTCAGAGCAGTTCTGGAGCTGTCCACAGAGAGGCGCTGTTGGTCCATGTGTGATCCTGCAGTTCATCTCTTCTGTTTGGTAATAAAATTCAACATGAAGTCCCACCCATACTTTCTATGGACCAATCAGGAGTCAGTCTCAGCTGCCAATCACGTCTCCTCCTATTTTTATATCAAATAACAGAAACTTGAACAAACATCAGAGAGAAGAACTGAAACGACAGAAACATCTTTAATAACTTCTATTTAACGTCTACTCTGATCTTAGTTTGGTTCATGTCCCGTCTGCTAACAGGAGGAGGAGGGTTTATACTGCAGCCAGCCACCAGGGGGCGATAGAGACACTCTTCTTGCTTGGTATTAGTCTGCTACGTCTCCTAAATGACAAATTTATGTTTCTGAAAATATTTAAATCTGAAGCTTATGTAGCCACACACACACACACACACACACACACACACACACACACACACACACACACAACCAACAGGAGGCTGAGAATGGGTACTTGTTACTTGTTTCGTCCTCCCTCTTCGCTCCTTTCCTCTCTCTCCTCCTCTCTCCCCCTCCCTCCCCTCCTCCCCCTCTCCCCCCTCCTCTCTCCTCTCCTCTCCTCTCCTCCTCTCCTCTCCTCCTCTCTTCCTCTCTCTCCTCCTCTCCTTCCCTCCTCCCTCCCTCCCTCCTCCCTCTTCTCTCCCTCCTCCTCTCTTCCTCCTCTCCCTCCTCCCTCTCCTCTTCCTCTCCTTCCTCTCCTCTCTCTCCTCTCCTCTCCTCCTCCCCTCGTCCTCCTCTCCTCTCCCCCTCCTCTCTCTCCTCCTCCTCCTCCTCCCCCTCTTCCCCCTCTCCCCCTCTTCCTCCTCCCCCTCTCTTCCCCCCTCTCCCCTCTCCTCCTCCTCTCTCCCTCCCCCTCTTCCTCCCCTCCTCCTCCCCTCCCTTCTCCTCCTCTCTCCTCCTCCTCCCCTCCTCCTCTTCCTCCCTCCTCTCCCCTCTCCCTCTCCTCCCCTCTCCTCCCCTCTCCTCCCTCTTCCCTCCTCCCCTCTTCCCCTCTCCTCCTCCTCTCTGGTTGATGTATATGTGAATGGACGACAGTGAGGCAGTGATGCTGATGGATGTCGGCAGGTTTGTGGCGTCTCTGTCTCTCTTCACTGTTCTGATTGCTCACAGTGACTGGTCCTCTGCCACAGCGTCGCTCTGTGTGTGTCGCTCTGTGTGTGTCGCTCTGTGTGTGTCGCTCTGTGTGTGTCGCTCTGTGTGTTACTCTGTGTGTGTGTGTGTTACTGTGTGTGTGTGTTACTGTGTGTGTGTGTGTTAGTGTGTGTAGCAGTCGGTCACTGCAGGCTCCTGCCTGGTGAGGATTGTTTTTCAAACCTTCAGTGTCTTTAAACACAGACTTTTATTGTTTCTTTATTTGCTGTTAATAGAATTTCCTTTCACTCATTTTGAAAACGACAGTCGGTGAAATGAAATCACTGAGCTCAGAAATCAACATCACAACGTTTCAGCTGTTATTCTATTAAAGCTCAGGACTGTTGTGTTGAGGAAACTCTGGTTTAACGAGACTGAAAAATATCAATGTTTCTAAAAAAGGTAACTCACTTTAAATTGAAATAATAATTAGTTTTTAATGTAATTTAACTTTTACACATTCTTCCATCAAGTTAACTGGAAATCTGCTTTTTCTGTCGTCCTGTTAACTAACAGGCGAAGTGAAGACATCAATAATAATAAACTCATTAAACTTGTTATTTTAATTGTTTGTATAACTTCACTTAAAGCATAAAGTGCAGCTCATTGTTTGACATAGAACTAACATTTAAAAAAAGGGTGAAAGAAATGTTGAGATTCCAATAAAAGAAGCAGATGGTTCGATCATTTCAAAGTAAGAGCATGAAATAAATATTGATCTGTTTTTAAAACTTGGCAACTTGTTGAATTTCTAATTGTTCAGCGGGAGTTTGTTCTAAATCTTTGAATAATTACAGAAAACGAAACAAACTGAATAAAGTTTACTTGATATTTATTTTGGCATCGTCTCCAAAACATCTCTGTGAACCTGCTCCAGCACCGTCTCTCTGGCCGTGGGTCAGAGAGACTGAGCAGCGAGTGTGTGTGTGTGTGTGTGTGTGTGTGTGTGTGTGTGTGTGTGTGTGTGTGTGTGTGTGTGTGTGTGTGTGTGTGTGTGTGTGTGTGTGTGTGTGTGTGTGTGTGTGTGTGTGTGTGTGTGTGTGTGTGTGTGCTTCTCCTGCACACGCACACACACGTGTTTGTTTCTGAGTGCATTTAAATGTTCTGCAAAAGCAGCCAAGGAACTTTTAATTAGACTCAAACCGGCACGATCGCTTCATTTAGTGATTCAGTATCGCTCTTAATTATCTGTGGCATTATCATCCCAGTGGAGCAGTGTGTGTGTGTGTGTGTGTGTGTGTGTGTGCGAGTGTTCAGACCAGCGTCGCTATGCTTGTCAGGACCAGTTCAAGTTTTAGCCTTGAGGCAGAAATCCTGTCTGGTCCTCACAAGTTCCAAAGGTTGTTTTAAGGTCCAAGTTAGAATCAGGTTTAGATTAGTGTTAGAGTTGTGTTAGGCATAATGTGTGTGTGTCTGTGTGTGTCTGTGTGTGTGTGTTCCATCAATAAGCAGTCTAAAGGGTAGATAAACACACGCTTCCTGCACAGGACTAGAATTATTCATGAGCCGTCACAATGTATCACACAACACAAAAAATAATTGAAATAACAACGTTAAAATACTCACGCAGGCTCCCACAGATTAACACACACACACACACACACACACACACACACACACACACACACACACACACACACACAATACATGATCTTAATCTGTGTCTCATCAGAAGAAAACTTTTCCACTCCAATCTTTTCATTACTGATTATTTTCTTCATTTATCAGTTATTTACGAAACAAAGTGAAATGGTGGAAAACGCCTGAACACAAGTTTCCAATCTTTTATTCTCATGACGACAAAGAAAAGAATCAAATCCTCACATTCATCCTCTCGAGCTGCAGTTTCCTGTCTGATCCGGAGTATTCTTCCAGAACGTCGGTCCGAACCCGGCCCGTTCAGACCGACTCAGGTGCCCACACTGATCCACACCACCACATGTTGTTGCTATGGTTACGCCCGGCCTCACACGACGCAGGAGCAGATTGTGTAAATGCTGCTGGTTACAGACGTCACGATACCACGACAAAAAACACAAATTCACTTCAACACAAACTCCTTTGAACCACAGAGACTCTGTCGCCTTCAGGTTATAAATACAAACCAACACAAAGCAACCAACCACTTCCTGTTTCTATCCCATGACCAGTGTATGTGACTGGTCACGTGACGCGTGTTGTCAGTGTGGATGGAGGTCGTGAAGCAGCTTCTCCACAGAACTGAGTCACATCCGTACATTTCCTCTAACGACCTCGTCTTTGTCCCCGAGGTCACGCAGCGGAATGAATGGATTGAAAAGACGTAGACGTTTATTTCAAGTGGAAAAACACGGCTTCGTTTGTTAATGCACCAGAGCTACTGTACATGTAACGTCTATATATTCATATTTAACAAGTCACGACATGATCTGCCAGTTAGTTAGTGGAGACGTTCGACTCTAATTGGACTCGCTGCTCGCTGCTCGCTCTAATCAGCCTGCGAGCCCATTGATCTGCATGTCTCCCAGTGGCCGTGGAGTGGAAGTGATGTTTGGCTCGTGCTCTGTGTCTCTGGACCACTGGGCCACAGCATCAGAGATCATGCGTGTGGAATCAGTCATGTGTCCTCTGAGCAGGATCCACATTAATGTGCAGGATCCACTTCTTACAGATATTAATCTGAAGTAAACCCACTGGTCTGCGTCATGTCAACAACACAGTCTGTCCATTTGTATCTGTGCACGTGTTCCTGGATCAGGAGGTCGAGCAGTGCGTCCGGTGATCAGACGTTTCCTGGTTCGATCCCAGTCGATCCTGCTGCCGAACGTGTGTGTGAAGCCTCGTTCATTTGCCTTTATGTATAAAAAGAGATGCGTCCGTTTCAAATGATGAAACCAGCGCTGCCCCACACGTGTCCTTTACGTTGGATGGTTGTTTCAGAAGACGTGCACAAATATGTCTGAAACTAACGAAGAGTACAGCACCGACCGACGGCTCCGTCCGGCTACTAGCTAACATCGAGCACATGAGCCTTTCATCGGTAGCTGCACCTGTTGATGCTGCGAGAGGCCGAGTAAGTGTCGTAAGAGCCGAGGCTCAAAGACGCTAACGTGGAAAGAGGTCACTCAGATAACAAATCCTTCGTAGGTTGTTTCTCTCTCTGAGAATAAGACCAGTGGAACCAGTTTGAACCTTCACTCCGCCTGTGTTGAGGCAGATGGACCCATGTCCTCCCTCCGGTCGGGGGCCTTTCCCGGCCGTGTCCTCGCGGCGTGCGGCGCAGCGTGACCAGCGAGTCGATGTCAGACCACAGAGGTCGTGATGTGTTCGTCACAATCAACTGGATCGTGTTACAGCTCCGATGGTGTGTGTGTGAAAGAGCACCGACTAAACAAGTGCTTTTATTTATGGCCCCGTGTGTTTGCCTACATTACTAGTGCTGTGTGTGTGTGTGTGTGCGTGTGCGTGTGCGTGTGTGTGTGTGTGTGCGCTCGTGCATGTTGGCCCGCCTGTGAACCATATGCATTAGAGCAGAGTTGAAGCTGATGATGACGGAGCTCAGCGTTCTCCTGCCTCCGTCTCCCATCCCCTCGGGCCGTCCTCCTCCGTCCTCCTCCAGCCTCCAGCACAGGAGCTCTGTGTGTCGGACAGACTCATCCAGGAAGCGACAGACTCTGGGATCTGTTTCCAGTATCTGTCGCTTCCTGGATGAGTCTGTTTGAAATCTGCTGATCCTGCCGCTCGGTTCTGTTGGAGGATCTGTGTGTGACGAGAAGGAAGAAGGACGCCACGTGTGGACCAGACACATTTCAGACAGACCGGCGGCGTCCTCCCTGGTCTGTCCCCGCACGAGGAGGACATAACGGAGCAGAGGGGTGTGCACGGAGCAGCTGAGCACACGTGCACACACAGCTGGGTCTGTCGGAGGTTGTTATCCAGCCGCTCGCTGTCATTATTCAAACATGAAGCCGCTGCTGTCGGCAGCAAATGAGGTCTCGTTAGGAGAACACACAGAGGAGGAGACGAGGAAGAGTGAGGAAGAGTGAGGAGAACACACAGAGGAGGAGACGAGGAAGAGTGAGGAAGAGTGAGGAGAACACACAGAGGAGGAGACGAGGAGGAGACGAGGCAGAGTGAGGAAGTGAAGAGTCGTCTCTAGATAACCTCTTCTCTCCTCGTCTCCTCTCCTCGTCTCCTCTGCTCACATCTCACTGCTCACATCTGATTCCTCTCCTTATTCTGATATGTTTCCTCTTCCTGTTTCTCTCTTCCACTTGTTTCCTTGTATTTCACCTAGTTTCCTCCTTGCCTTGTGTTCTGTCCTTGTGTTCTGTCCTTGTCTCCTCTCCTTGTGTTCTCTCACCTACTTCACCTCCTCTCCTTTCCTTTCCTTGTTTCCTCAGTTATATATTGGTTTTCTATGACGGAGAATCAGGTCAATGTTGAACACAAAAAAACGTGAGATTTAGTAAGAGTCACACTTTTAATAAATGGAGGAGAGAGCTTCACTTGTTCAGGTTCTAATGATCACGTGGAGCTGATGAGACACAACATCCAGGATTTAGTTATTTCTGAAACTAAAGTTTGACTTGACAAGAAGCTGCACATTCCTCATCTGACGCAGAGAAGCTGATCTTCTGATCTTCTGATGTTCACATCTCATAACGTTCCCTCTGCTCTGCTTCTCTTTCCCTTCGCTCCGTCCCTCTGCTTCTTTCAGGCCAAAGTAAAAGTCACGGACGATTTGTTTTCTGCTGGTTCACGAGACAGATGAAGGATCTGGGAAATAAAAACCAGATTATATGTAGACTAATAAACTGAAGTCTGTGTTTAGTCTCATTTGTCCTCAGGTCTCTCTAAACTAGGGAACACACACACACACACACACACACACACACCCCCCCCCCCCCCCCCCCCCCCCCCCCCCCGTGGTGACTCAGGCCTGAACACTGATTACTTGCCGGCTCTTCCTGCCGCTGCTGTTCCCTTCAGCCACTGACTCATACATCATCGCAGTGCTTTGGTTCTTTGTGTGCTGCTCTCTCTTCAGCAGAGTTACAGTTAAGTGGGCTTTAGAAATCAATTACCATCGATCTCCTGCCCACACACTGTGGAACAGTTATTGTATACGAGCATGTGTCTGAATATTTGCAGAAGGAGCTGGTTTAGATGATTAAATCGCTGATGGGACTTATTTTCTGTCGAGTCTTGTAATCCAGATGAAGTCCATCGCTCATGTCGGGGGGGGTTGGACCTTTTAAACACTTGCACGTGGAATCTGTAGAATATGGACGCAGAGTTCAGTCCATGTTTTTATATCTATATTAATATCATGTGACCAAGACCGTTGTAAACACCTCACATGTACAGCTATTGGCAAAATGTGCTGATATGAGGAAACATCTGGGATTAAGCTCTCCAGATGTTGCACCTCTGGGCCCCTGGGGTCCAGCAGATGTTGCCCTGGTGTTGACTTATTCACACAATGGTTTGGAGTGAAAGCAGCGATCGCTGCTCTGAGCCGATCCCGTCGGGTGGAAGCTGCCGTGGACCCGTCTCTCTTCTCAGAGTGGAGACTGTGGTTACTGCAAACTGTTCACACTCCGTCAAGTGTTTGTCTTCTGCTGCCGAGATAACAGCTGAGAATAAAACATGCACTGAGAACAGATCTGTCACAGGATGGTGACGCTGCTCCAGGAGATAAAGAGCTGCTATCTACGTATGTGTGTGTGTGTGTGTGTGTGTGTGCGTGTGTGTGTGCGTGTGTGTGTGTGTCTGTGTGTGTGTGTGTGTGTGCGTGTGTGTGGCTTTATTATAGTAGTTATAGTTGTTTCAACTGAATCCATATATTTGTGTCTTTGTTTTAAAAGTGTAACTGCAAACGTCCCGTTGTTCAAACAAACAGAAAGTGACTGTGTGTGTATGTCTGTGTGTGTGTGTGTGTGTGTGTGTGTGTGTGTGTGTCTGTGTGTGTGTGTGTGTGTACTGCTCTCGGAGCTGCAGTCTGTGTGATTGATGCTGGCAGGTGTCTCTCCCCTCACGAGCACGCTGACATCTCATTCCCGTCCAAGTCATTGAAATCCAAGGCTCCGCTGGGCGCCGGCGGCCCGGGGATCACAGGCTGAATTCTAAAGAAGATGGCCGCCGTTTGCACCCCCGCTCAGCGATAAGATCACACGCCGATGTGACGGAGAGGGATCAGAGCTGACATGTCCCTCACCTCGGCCGCGCTGCGACGCTGTGGCCGGCGGAGCGCGGATAAAGAGAATCCAGAGCAGAGGCGACGGGTGATGAAGCCAACAAGAGTAAAGTAGAAACAGAGCAAACAAAGAGTGAAACGTGTTCACACACTCCTGAACCTAAACTTAGGAAATGTACCTTCAGTTATTTTTCATCCCTTTCACTCTTCCTCTTTCCCTCTTCCTCTTCCTCTTCCTCTTTCCCTCTTCCTCCTTCCCTCCGCCCCTCTCTGCCGCTCGCTGCCACCGACACTGCGATGGATGGGTCTGCTGGTTCGTCTGCTAACGAGGCCAAAAGCCGCGTAATTGCAGGCAAATAAACATCGACAGAATGACTAATGTCGACCTCCCTCCTTCTCATGAACCTTTTAAATTCTCTCATCTGCTGTTCAACATCCTGTTCTCTGGCTTTTCCATCCTCTCTGCTTCCTCTCTCCCCTGACCTCATCTTCTACCTCACACCGATGAGAGGCAAGAGGCCAAAGCTGCTGAGGTGTGTGTGTGTGTGTGTGTGTGTGTGTGTGTGTGTGTGTGTGTGTGTGTGTGTGTGTGTGTGTGTGTGTGTGTGTGTGTGTGTGTGTGTGTGTGTGTGTGTGTGTGTGTGTGTGTGTGTGTGTGTGTGTGTGTGTGTTCACCTCCTCTACTCTCGTTCTGCTGATCCAGCTGTTTTCTCTTGTAATATGCAGATGCTCATCATATGCTTGTGTCTGGAATGTGTTTCCCTCTAATAGCTACACAGCAGCAGGTCAGACGGGGGGGGGGGGGACATGCTGATAATAGAGGGAAATATGTAATATGAAGGAAGTATGTGACACTTTCCGAAGCCCAGTTCAGACTTTGTCGGAACAACTTCCGGAGACGAGAGGCCGACGGCTCAGAGGTTCGTGATCTGCGAGGGGGACGTCCCAGGTTTGATTGACAGGAAACATGTGGGCGGAGACAGTGAAAGAGCAGCGTCTCCTCAGGGATTCATCCTGTCAATCAAACTGGTGACCTCTGATGTCACAAGTCGTCTTCTTTAACCTCAACGACCGTGCGATCGCAGGATGTTGGTTTCTGTAGCTGAACATGTTTTATGTTTTTTATCATCTCGGCCGTTCTGACTTCTGAACCTTTTCTTTAGATTTGTGATTTTACGACATAATAAACATTGACTGTGCAAATATCCGTTTTAACGCGCTGACGTCTAGAAGCTGTGGTTTGATCGGGCCGGTTCTACACACACACAGTTCTAAGCTATAACGTGGAAGAAGCTGTGTTGGCGGATTGTCAAAACATTCATGAAGTTTTTACCATCCACCGGCAGAACTCAGCGTAACGGCTTCTTCAACCTTCGCCTCCTGTCCTCCTCCAATCAGCACGAGTTATAAAACATCTGGAACCTTCTTTCTTTGTTTCTTTACTTCCCTCCAGAACTGGGAGGAGATTCTGGTTCCATCGCTCTGATCACTTTACAATTTCTCTCCTCAGAATCTCCTCCGTGCTCCGACACAGAATCCCAGGAGACTCCTGATTAATTAAATGATACTTCAGGGTTTCAGTATTTGCAATTTAATTTCCGTTTGGTGCACGGATTTAATTACTACAATACCCATGAGCCTCAGCGGCTGTTGCCGTGGAGAAGACGGTCGTTAGTGAAACACGTTGTCGCTGAATTCATCCAAAATCAACCAGAACCCAAAAGGTGAGATGTTTTAAAAGAAGCTGGCTTCGCTTTCCGGAACATGAGACTACGACCATTTTTATATACGACAAGGAGCGGCGTGGACGGCAGGCGTAACCGTAGCAACAGTGACGTGACGCTGTAGAGTGGGTGTGGCCTAAGATCACGGTGCTGTGTCGCCAAGTTAACGTGTTGAAGATACAGGACGTGTGAGATCATTTAAAACCAAGGACCTGCCCTCGATGAGAAGTAACCTATGAGACTGTGATGTGACGTGATGTGGTGTGACGCCTGTGTGTGTGTGTTTGTGTGTCTGTGTGTGTGTGTGTTTGTGTGTCTGTGTGTGTGTTGTGTTGTCCCGGCCCACAGGGGACTCCAGGGTGACGTGGGTTGAAACACAGGATGATGATTCTGCTGCTGATGCCGTCACATTTCACTTCCCACAGGAAAACACACAGAAACAACTGTGTGTGTGTGTGTGTGTGTGTGTGTGTGTGTGTGTGTGTGTGTGTGTGTGTGTGTGTGTGTGTGTGTGTGTGTGTGTGTGTGTGTGTGTGTGTGTGTGTGTGTGTGTGTGTGTGTGTGTGTGTCACCATCTTGACATTTACATGATTTCTAATGAGTTCATTATGAAGATGGAACTCGTGGTGTTATTATGTGGAGCCTGGAGCAAATGTTCATTTAATGAAATTATAATCATAATCAATAATCATCAATACACTAAATGATGATCTTTTTTTATTATAAAACTCAACTTTAACAAATTAATTTTTTTTAAGATTATATTTTATGAGCAGGAAATTAATAGTTAAAAAAAAAAAAAGGTTTAATCAGAGGCAGGTCAGGTAATTAGTCATTTAATTCTCACAGTTTAAATATGCAAAATTAAAAAGAGCACAGTATTAGACTTTGATTCTTTTTTAATTAGATATTTTAATTCCTCCATAGAAACGAACCCATGAACAACAGGAGGTCTGTGGTTCAGGTCCAGGTCAGAAACATTTAAACTAATCAAATGATCTCCGTTGATTTGTTGTTGACACATTTAACAAAACGAATCTGGTCGAAAACCTCCTGTTTTAATTCAGCTCTGAAATATGTTGTGTTTCATAACATGTATGAGCATCTCCCCTCTTCATCATGTGAATCCACGTGAGCTCGTCTCCTCCTGGACCTCAGGTGTGACGCCTGCTTCCTGTGAACTCTGCAGGTTCACATGCTTCTATGCAGATTGGGTTCAGATACAGGACGTGTGGTTAAAACCCTTCAAACGTTCCATCTGCAGACGCCGTGTGAGACTGAGGCGTTTCAGAGTCGGTCCTCGATGCACGGCCGCGTCCTCGGGGCGTTCGAGTGATTCAGAACCACGTGAACACGGGAAGATTCTGTTACGTGACCCGACCGGCTCATTAGAACCAGTGGAGCTTATTGACTGATCCAGTGAAGCTGTTACAGTGAACTGAGTTCTGCCCCTGGTGACACTTCATTAATCTCTGGCCTCTGGCTCCGCCCCCCTGGGGGGTCAGTGGTCAGAGTGGGCTGAACTCAGGCCTTTAACTAAGAGTCACTTCTCAGATCCCAACACAGACTGTAAATGAAAGAGACGTAGACTCCAGGGGCCTTTAGGAGTCTGGATGTTCTGCTCCGAGGACACGGGGACGGATCTGGACGGCTCCATCGTTTGGAACGGACACATCTCGAGCGTCTCGGCTGCACCGTGAGCGTTAAACGTTACAAACCGTTTCCTCTTCCTCTCCGGTTCTGATCCGCTGCTGCTGCGGACACAGAAGGTGAAACAAGGAGAAACGCTGACATTCATAACTGTGGCCACACAAGTCAGCATCAGCAGCGCACTGCGACTGCAGGACGTCTGTGTGCGTCACTCGCAATTAGTGTGTGTGTGTGTGTGTGTGTGTGTGTGTGTGTGTGTGTGTGTGTGTGTGTGTGTGTGTGTGTGTGTGTGTGTGTGTGTGTGTGTGTGTGTGTGTGTGTGTGTGTGTGTGTGTGTGTGTGTGTGTGTGTATCAGCAGTAACATAGGCTGCAGTGTTCTGTGGTCCTGGATCAGATCCCAGTCACTGATGTAAACTGCCGTGGCAGCGGAACACAGGACGCCACAGCACATCACGGTGACATCATGGCCGCGCTGCCACCACCCTCCACACCAATGAGAGGCCAGCGCCTCGGAGGCCAGCGGATGGATTTGACTTCGGCAGTGAAGCGTGAACCGGCCTCAGTTTAGTTTCAGCTCAGAACATAAATACTTTTAGGAAAGAAAAAGAAGCGAAGGATAAAACTGCCTCCCTCGTTGTTTGGTTTCCTCTGGTGACGCCTGAGGTTGGTATCAGGACCGGTCGGGGAAACTCTCCTCCCTCTGCAGGCTGTTGTCACCTCGGCTGATCGGTTCCTCAACGACGGCGTCTTAACGCAGACGAGAGGAAACATCAGTGAACGAGACTCTGATCGACGCCACGTGTGATAATGAGCTTCTCTCTTCTTCACGACCTGGAGCGTTTACATGCGTCTGGTCTGAGGATCGGTTCTGACAGTAGCTGCTTTCTGTTGATATGAACTCTACCCGAACCCGACGGGCTGTGACAGTTTGTGTGTTTGTGTTTAGCTCCGTTGCTGCGTTGTGTATCTGTGTGCAGCGCTCTCTGCTTCATGCTCGCTCGTGCTATCATCCCTGAAGTTGTTACCGTCCACGTAGACAGTCAGAACTCATAGTTCCAGCTGCAGGATGAACTTGTGTCTGGCATCAATGCGATTGTCTCTTGCGCTGTCGGTGAAACAATTTAATTGAATTCAATTCTGTGGGAAACCCTGATATGATTTGGAGATTTCTGTCCGTGGGGAACTGGACCGGAGCTCGGGTTCGAGTCTCTTCTGCTGCAGCTCCGTCGAGTCGGTGGCGGCTGCTGCTCCTGACACAGCTCATGTCAATCATCGCCTGCCGCCCTGAGACCGGAGTCGTACTGTACTCATCACGACTGACTCCTGGAGTCAATGAATATTTATCCAATGTGTTTGTGTTACTGAACTTTGAATGTCACAAGCTCCAGAGAGACCTCGCCGGTGCCGAGGAATTCACACCGAGCGGGAGCGATTATCTGCCCATCGGAGAATCGGAGCCCCGCGGCTGCACGCCATTTACCAACAAATGAATTTGTCAAGACTGAGTGATTTTATTGATTGTGGGGCTGATGAAGAGGAGGTTTATTGAATGGGAGCGTGAGTGTTGAAGGGAGAGTGAAGAAGACGAGGGGCAGCACTGTCAGAGTGAGAGAGATGTTAGTGGTTGTGACAGCTGAGCGAGAGAGGCAGAGATGAAGGGAAACAGACACGAGTGAAGATGACAGCTCGCAATCAGTTCCAGTGTGAAGCAGAGAGCATGCTGGGAACCACAGCGGCGCCTGGACAGTTCTCTGTCAACACGCACAACACACAAGTCTGTCAACACGCACAACACACAAGTCTGTCAACACGCACAACACACAAGTCTGTCAACGCACGCAAAACAATTTGTCTGTCAAAGCAAATACATTGTCTAAGTAGGAGTTTGGAGCTGGTGAGTCAACAGGTGAGTGAGACACCATCAGCTGCTTCTGTCACTGAGCGGCTCCGTCAGGAAGATGGAGCCTCGGTGAAGGTTCGGTCGCTTCAGAGGAGGAAACAAGGAGACGACACAGAGCTGTGAATAAAGATGGACGACATGACGGCTTCCTGAAAACCAATCTGCTTTACGTAATAAACGTTAGCGAGGGAATGTAACGGACATTGTAAAAGTCGTAGAGAGCGTCGTAAACACAGCAGCTAACTTCTGTTGTGACGCCTAAATGTTTCTACACACGCACACATGCACACGCACGCACACACACACACACACCTGATCATTTAGCTGTACGGCTTCGAGCAGCGCAGCAGCAATTACCAGCCGCCTCGCAGGCTCGTTAATGATGTAGGCGCTTCTTCCTCCGTGGCGTTGGAGGGTAAACAAGGTGGAGGAGAGGAAGAGAAAATGTCACCTGCTATTTGTAACCGAACAATTACCCACAGGCTCTATTATCGGAGGTGAGGGATTAACCAACTTCTTATCCGCGAGGCCTCGGCTGCTGACGTGCACAGTCACACACCGTGAACACGAGAACGAGGAACGAAGCCCGAAGAACCAAACGACTAGAAGCTGTAAAATAACAGAGCAGCTCATTATCTCTGTTTCCAGAAACATTCACCTTCTCTCAACTTCTCTGGGCTTAGTTCAGTCTCATAGAAATTAGGTTTTATTACAAATAGAGCAGCACAGCGTGTGCGTTTCCGTAGGAAGCGTAATTGTGTTTTCTTTTAACACAAGCAGGAGATGTTCATTTAGGTGGTGAATGCATTGTTATGGAATAGAGTCCAACTAACTGTTTGTGTTTGTCGATATGAAAACATTTAATTTATAGAATAAGCTACGCAGAAAAGATTTTTTTTCTTATTTCAAATTCTATATATTTGGTTCTATTATTTATTTATAATAAAGTTTACGATTAAACTGTAAAATATCAAACCTTAATTACTTTTCTTTGTCTTAATCGTTTATCTGAGGAGTCACTGTGTTTTAGTCTTGGCCTCGTTTGGGCTCGAACAGCTGATTCATCCGTTTCAAACGAGGTCGCGTCACTTCCCACGTTCTTCTCTACGTCGTCTTTCGTTGGCATGGTTGTTCTTCAATACCTCCACTAGAGGGCAACAGAGTCGAAAGTGTCTGACAGCGACAGACATCGTGACCAGTGGTGTGTGAACACGTGCAGAAATACAGATTCAAATAACGTAGTTCAACAGACTCATTTCTGTAAACACATCTAACGTTGAGCTGAAATGAATCTGAACACTGAAATGATCCGAGAAAATATTCACTAAGGCCTTTGAAGGAAAATATCCTGTTAACTGAGTAAATGTCAAATAATCCTCTGTATGATGAGGAAGGTTTCCATGAAGATAGATGGGAAATACACGCACGCACACGCACACACACACACGCACACACACACGCACACGCACGCACGCACGCACGCACACGCACGCACGCACGCACACACACGCACACACGCACACATGCACGCACGCACGCACACATGCACACACGCACACGCACGCACGCACACATGCACGCACGCACGCACACATGCACACACGCACACACACGCACGCACACATGCACACACACGCACTCTGAAAGCCAGAAATAGGCCAGTTAAGTCCGACCCCGGGCTGCCTGCAGGTAGGAGACTGGAAAGTCGACTTTAAATTTAGACTTCCTGCTCGAGTCGCAGCCGATCGTTTCCTCAGTGAGAGACGGAGTTGTGTCTCGATAATGTTTCATAGTGAAGAGAAACTTATATATCAACTTAACTTGTAAACAAATCCCCAGCTTTATATAACTGTCATATATAAAACCTCTGTTGTGCTGTGATATGATATACAAACTAACGATTACCATGAGATCGTCTTCTGTTTAAATCTCTTTGCTAAATTTGGTTTTAATTCGTAATTTGATGATTTAAAAAAAAACGGGCTGAGACGTCATGATTGACAGCTGAGACTGACTCGAGATTGGTCGAGCATTTACGTGGGCGGGACCTCGATTCCTCCCCCGCTGCACAGAGTAGACGCCATCGCCACGAGATGGCAGCGTCAGTATCCGAGACGCTTCAGCTTCGTCTGTGGTCGTCTGTAGTTCCATCCTCTGCCCGTGGACACGTGGACACGTGGACACGCTGCTGCAGGAAGCAGCTGAACATGAATCACATGAATCGCATGAATCACATGAATCACATGCTTTTTATATTTTTAAATTGGCGAGCAGGAGCCACTTCCTCTTCAGTGTAAGGACGTGAAGCGAGGGAGGGGGGGGGGGGGGGGTCGTGTTGACAGATTCAGGTTAAACTGCAGAGTGAAGAAACTTCCTTTTGATTTGAATCCAACTGTTGTGTGTTTTTGTGGCGCAGATGTTGTGTTGCTGCACTCGGCTCTGAGGAGGAGGGAGAATCTGGCTCCTCCAGGTTTCAGGAGCAGAACTTTTCATGTCCTGACGCTTCCTCTCCTGGCTGGTCGGATCCAGAGCAGAACCGACCAGTGTTGTTTAAACAGGATTTAACGCAGGTAAACACGATAAACTGTCAAATCTAAATAAAATATAAAAACTTGTTCTGCTATAAAAATGGGACCAACAGACATTAATCTTGCTCAGACTTTGGTTTGGATATTTCTGGACTGACAGTTTGATAAAGGACGTTTGTCTGAGGAATGAAGATTAATGCTCCAAACATGGATCTGATTCCTCCTCCTCGTCGTCTGACACCTCAAACCTCTCGACTGAAATCCTCCCCGACCACTCACACGCCTGATACCTCACATCATGTGACCACTCACGTGCACTGAGCGTGCGCTTCCTGCTTTAGTTTGTGTATGGTTGTGTTGTTGGTTGCATGCTGCCTCGCAAGGCTTCATCCTAATAAACAAACTTCACCACATGTAAACTGTTAAACACTGAGTTTAACTGAACAGCTGTTCAAACAACGGACGTCCACTACAGGCAGCGTGACTGTGTTGTCGTAGCGATGACAACACAGGCAGCGTGACTGTGTTGTCGTGGCGATGACAACACAGGCAGCGTGACTGTGTTGTCGTGGCGATGACAACAGGCAGCGTGACTGTGTTGTCGTGGCGATGACAACAGGCAGCGTGACTGTGTTGTCGTGGCGATGACAACACAGGCAGCGTGACTGTTGTCGTAGCGATGACAACACAGGCAGCGTGACTGTGTCGTCGTAGCGATGACAACACAGGCAGCGTGACTGTGTTGTCGTGGCGATGACACTGAAACAAATCAGCTGATGACGTATTTATCTGTATGACTGGGAATCAAACACACGTGGAGCTTGAAGCAATTTAAACTCACTTCCACAGCTTCTTGTGAGAGATGGTGTTTACCTGCGTCTTCAGGGCCACATCCATCTTTAGCTTCCTGGTACATACAGTAATAATAATAACGTTACAGCAGCAGCAGCAGCAGCTTCTCTGAGATTCTTATAATCTAAACCCAAACCGGTCTGAGCCGAGCAGAGTGCACGAGGCGTCTGGAGACTTGGAGAGCAGACAAATTCAAACTCCATGCTCAGTCTGTGGAAGCCAACCTCATTAACAGTAAATATGATGTTTGCCCTGTGGAGAGTCGCCGGATGTGGGCCAGGGGCCAAATCCCCCGAGTCTCTGTCTGCACACAGCAGGAGGACATCTCCTCAGAGCCAACCACATTGTTGGTGCATGAGTCATTTCTCTTTTTAATTCAGAGATGATTCAGCTCTTCTTCAAATCAAATGAACTCATTGAGGTAAATAACGGATCAGGACAGATTCTCCTTTATTCTGCTGAGGGACTTGGAGAAGAGCAGCAGAGGGACTCTCTACTCCATCAGGAGGTCGTTGTGTTGTCAGCTCGTCTTTCTCAGCATCATCACAGACTGTCTGAGGAACGTTCTGAGACCAACTGGTTCTGTTCTGGTTCAACGGTCGATGTTCTCAGGTCCAGACGTCCGTAGGTTGATGCATCATCTGTCCAATTCTTGTGGACACGATATCTTGACCAAATTTCAAGAGATTTGGTCCAAATGTTGGATCTGAAAGGTCAAGGTTGATGTTCTGCTCTTGTGAACACGAAATCTCAGAAACACGTCCAGGGAATCTGTTCAAATTTGGGAAAAACATTCACTTGGACTCATAGATGAACTGATTAGAATTTAGTGACCAGAGGTCGAACCTGGTTCCACTGTCACTTCATCTGAAGGTTTTACGTGTAAGAACCTCTGCAGCTCAACATGTTGGTGTCTTCTTGGCACTGGAAGGAGACGTGTGCTCAGAACCGTCACAGAACTAATGCAAATGGCTGCAGCGTCTGAGAAAGCAACTGATTCTCTTAATATTCCTCAGATAATGAAAACACGATGGAAGGACTTTATTAATATTCAGTGGAAATGGAAGGAAACAGGTTTTAACAGCAGGTTCGGTATCACTGGAGACGATGTGTGTGTGTGTGTCAGGGTCATTGTGAGGATTTCACACTCGCCTGGTTTTTTAATGTCTGAATTTTAAAAACCCTCCATCTGCTGTGAGGTGCAGCAGAAAGAGAGAAGGAAGCAGTGAGTGTGGAGACAGAAATCAGCTGCTGGCGTTCTCCGTAGCTTCCAGGTCTCCAACACCTCCTGACACATGATGTCGTCGTACCTCCTGTCTTTACAATCTGCTGCAGCTGGAGTTCATCTGCAGCTGCTCGGACATGAACCTCATGTTCGTCTGCCGTCGGAAAAACTATAAATCTATCCAGAGAAACAAGAAACATTTTAATGCCTCCACAGCAGCGACAGCAAGAGACCAGAGGAAACTGTGGGCTTTGGGTTGGTTGTGTGTGTGTGTGTGTGTGTGTGTGTGTGTGTGTGTGTGTGTGTGTGTGTGTGTGTGTGTGTGTGTGTGTGTGTGTGCGTGTGCGTGTGTGAGAGAGAAATTGACCTGAGCCCAACTCTTATCTCAGATTGCTCAGTTTGACAATAACCCATCCAGACGATAATAACACAGCTTTTAAATCTCTCTCCTCTACTCTCCTCTACTCCACCGACTCACTCTCTAGTGTCTACTCCCCTCCCACACCCCCCTCTCTGTCTCCTCTCTCCCTCTCCCACCAGGTGAGTTAACTTCCACCAGGTGAGTTAACTTCCACCAGGTGAGTCTTTTCCACCAGGTGAGTTAACTTCCACCAGGTGAGTTAACTTCACCAGTGAGTTAACTTCCACCAGGTGAGTTAACTTCCACCAGGTGAGTTAACTTCCACCAGGTGAGTTAACTTCCACCAGGTGAGTTAACTTCCACCAGCTGAGTTAACTTCCACCAGGTGAGTTAACTTCCACCAGGTGAGTCGTCTTCCACCAGGTGAGTTAACTTCCACCAGGTGAGTTAACTTCCACCAGGTGAGTTAACTTCCACCAGGTGAGTTAACTTCCACCAGGTGAGTTAACTTCCACCAGGTGAGTTAACTTCCACCAGGTGAGTTAACTTCCACCAGGTGAGTTAACTTCCACCAGGTGAGTTAACTTCCACCAGGTGAGTTAACTTCCACCAGGTGAGTTAACTTCCACCAGGTGAGTTAACTTCCCCCAGGTGAGTTAACTTCCACCAGGTGAGTTAACTTCCACCAGGTGAGTTAACTTCCACCAGGTGAGTTAACTTCACCAGGAGTAATCCCAGGTGAGTTAACTTCCACCAGGTGAGTTAACTTCCACCAGGTGAGTTAACTTCCCCCAGGTGAGTTAACTTCCACCAGGTGAGTTAACTTCCACCAGGGGAGTTAACTTCCACCAGGTGAGTTAACTTCCACCAGGGGAGTTAACTTCCACCAGGGGAGTTAACTTCCACCAGGTGAGTTAACTTCCACCAGGGGAGTTAACTTCCACCAGGGAGTTAACTTCCACCAGGTGAGTTAACTTCCACCAGACGCTCGTCGGCAGCACGAAGCTGATCCTGTGCTCAGGTTTCCTCTCGGCTCCGAACGTGGGACACGCACACGCTCTTCAATTCATGCCGACGTGTCTTCGCATCAGTTCCTGCTGCTTTGGTTGCATTTGTGTCTCGTCACGACTTCTCAGTCTCACACACACACACACACACACACACACACACACACACACACACACACACACACACACACACACACACACACACACACACACACACAGATAGAGAGAGAGACCTCTCAGTCTGTGGAGGGGCGTCATTGTCAACGTTGTTGTTTCACAAAGTTATGTTAATTTTTATATCCAGCTTCTACAAATTATGATGCTGGGTGAAGTGTGTGTGTGACGCTGGTATATGTGAGGAAGTGAGGAAGTGAGGAAGAGAGGAAGAGAGGAAGAGAGGAAGTGAGGAAGTGAGGAAGTGACACTTCTCTCTCTTCATGAGGCCGAACAACTATTTAAAGTCCTTAATTGAAAGCATTGTAAAGCTTTTAGCTTGTTGCTCCGACTCTTCACACAAACACACAACTTTGGCACAAACGTTCACTTGGACTCAAGGATGAACTGATTTCATTCGTCAATGATGTCAATGATGGATTGTGATTATTTTATGAGAAATTTAAATGTTTGGGGCAAAAGTTCATATTGGAACTTGACTGAATTGTTCAAATGTTGAAGTATGTATTTGAGACGCAGCCCAGACGGGCTGAGGGGATTCATCTCCAGATCCAGCAGCGACAGCCTCACTAATTAACATACTCATCATGGTTTCTGGTTAATTACATAGACGCTGCCTGCCAGGGTCCAATTTGTCTCGCAGCTTCAGAATGAACTGAGTTTCTTCCACTCCTCATATTAAAGTAAAGAAACCTGTAAGTCAGTGTTTTGCTCTGTCGTGGTAGAACTGTCCCTCCGCAGCACTGGGCGGACTCCGGCTGTGTTGGTGGACCGTTAAAACACCAATAAAGTTGTTACCACCCTCAGCAGGCAGATCCCTGTACTGCCTTTAACTCCTCGACTCTTTTCTGGTCATTATGACACCATGACTCAGAAACAGAAGAGGAAACTGTGACTGTTGGTGGAGGGAAACACTTGTGTGTGTCTGTATGAGCGTCAGCGAGAGCGTAATAAGTTCTGTTCTGTGGAAGGTGGCTCCCACTGTTGTGAAAGAACGAGTGTAAATGAAGAACAAGAGAAAGATGAAGGTGCAGTCGACTCGCAGGGAGGTGCAGGCTCATCACAGGAGGATGATGGATCAGTGACGCAGGGAAACTGCTGTTTTAGCAAAGCTCTTTGTCTCTTCAGTCCGTCTGCTCAGTGGAAGCGACGCTACGCTTGTTTCCTGCAGCACAGTCGGGTTGAATCATCCGGGAGGGAAGTGAGATGCTCTGATTGTTCGTTTGTCAGATGAGGAAATAAACATTTCATTTCCACACAGAACAGTGAGTTTCATTCCTCACGGAAGAAATAAATCAACAACTTCAGTTGAGAACGTTGGAATTTCTGATTAACACTGATGTGTCAGAGGAGCCACTTCCTGTTGGTAAGACGTGATGTAGCAGGAGCACAGCTACAAGTTAATGTCCTTTAGAAACACGAGGAAACACATCAGCTGCAGAGATAAACAATAAAATACTAAACAATATAAATGATTTAGAGAATATTCATTATCTACATTCACTGTTCACTGTCGTGCACAATCTCGTTTCCTGTTCACTCCTGCATCAAGATGTTTTCACTCATGAACTCGGAGGTGGAGTCTGGACATGCTGTGTCAGGTGTGTGTCTGTCAGGTGTGTGTGGGTCAGGTGTGTGTCTGTCAGGTGTGTGTGGGTCAGGTGTGTGTCTTTCAGGTGTGTGTGGGTCAGGTGTGTGTGGGTCAGGTGTGTGTGTGTCAGGTGTGTGTGGGTCAGGTGTGTGTGGGTCAGGTGTGTGTGTGGGTCAGGTGTGTGTGGGTCAGGTGTGTGTCTGTCAGGTGTGTGTCTGTCAGGTGTGTGTCTGTCAGGTGTGTGTCTGTCAGGTGTGCGCGTGTTGAGCTGGTATCTGCTGTGTTTAGCGTTCTCACGCTAACCGGTTTAAACAGGTGACATCAGGCGGAAAAGCAGATTGAGCAGACGACGGGGGGGGGGGGGGGGGGGGCGTGATGAGCGACTGTCAGCAGGAGATTGTGTTTGGCTTAGATCCCTGTGTGTGTGTGTGTGTGTGTGTGTGTCTGTGTGGGTGCACATATGATTTTGTTCATTTCCTCTCTCCTTTATGAGCTCATGCCAAAGTAAGCTCATTACCATCACACGAGCCGAGGCTGGAATTCAGAAATTCATTAGCTCCACGATTTGCATATGTATGTGTGTGTGTGTGTGTGTGTGTGGGGGGGGGGGGGGGGGGGGGGGGGGGGTGTTTACGATACTTGTGGGCTCCTAACACCAGGAGTGAGCTGTACTTGTGGACAAATTCAAATTCAAATCCACACGACAGAGGAATCCGAGTGGAGCCAGAGATCACTGTACCATCTATTAGCCTCGTTAGCTTTCCTTAATTAGCCAAACCTAAATGACCAAACCATGTCGACGCCCCTTTCTGGGCGTTTCAACACAGAATGACACGTGTGATCAAGTCCACGTGTTTCTCTCTGTCAGAACACACACACCAGCTGGTCCAGAGCGATGACGTCAGACTGAACAACGTTTACTCCAACGCTGCAGGAAGGAATTTAACAACAACCTTTCTAAATAGGTTGAGTTTGTGATTGTTACAGCTCCGGTCCTCACAAAGCTAGGTAACCAGTGATGGTGTGTGTGTGTGTGTGTGTGTGTGGTGTGTGTGTGTGTGTGTGTGTGTGTGTGTGTGTGCGTGTGCGTGTGTGTGTGTGTGGCGCTGCAGGCGCTCTAACCCACTCCTACCTGCTTCTCCGTCACGGCTTCTCTTCCCTCTTGTGTGGCTGAATTGAAATGTTCCCCCCCGCTCTGCTGAAGGTTTGAGCTCCAGACGATTCATGTTCAAAGAAGTGAAGCCTGAGAAGCAGAGACGGACAATTACTGCAACAAAGGCATGACCGACAGGGAGAGGAGCTTTAATTGAGTTAAAATTGGGTTTCTGAATGAATCATTGTGTTAATTTCAGAGTAAATACAGTTCTGTGTGAGCAGCGGGCCTCCGGCTCGGGAGAGGGGCGAGAGCAGATCTTCCTCGTGGCCTTTCCTGCTCGCTCATTCCTCTTCCAGCAGCGGATTCGTTTCCGTCCCGCTCTTATCTGCGATAACGCCGTGATCTGCTCCGCCTGAGGTGCAATATCCAAGATGAAGCTGAGAGAAGCGACACGTCCTGCGTCCGAATCCGCCCAGTGAGTCAAACTCTGCTCGGGCTCCTGAGTCTGGCTCGAGAGCACTTCAGCAGGGTTAGAGTGAGCGTTGCTATGGTTACCCTTCAGCTCTGGAGTCATTCCAAAGGATCATTTCAGCAGGTTCCTTTGCATCTTTAATCACCTCATGAGTCATATGTACAGAGACAGAGATTTAATTTCCTGTAATGATTCCTCCTGAACACACACACACACACACACACACACACACACACCTGATGATCGTCATGAGAAGCTGGATCACGCAGAGGAGAACACAACAACAACAACAACAACAAGAAGAAGAAGAGTCACAGTTCACAGTCAGGTGAAGAGAAGACGTGATGTTCTTCTGGATGTTGTCGTGTTGCTTTGCAGTAGAAGCTGATCCTGGTCCAACATCTGTGTTTCATGTAAACTGGAGTCCGACCCATTATCAGGCGATATGAACCTTTTATGGACTTTGATATCGATTTTCTTGAACTTGAGAGAATCCTACAAATTCTGTTAGATCTGGGTGGTCAAGGGTCAAAGGTCAAGATCACGACGGACTCACAATTCCTGTCTTTGTTTGTTTGTTTCTTGAATCTGTATCAGGATCAGTCTGAGCAGATCCAGATGTGTGGAGCTCGTGTTTGGCTGAGGACGAGGGAACCGGCTGTTCAGGGACAGGGATCGTGTCTCAGTCGAGTCACTCAGGTCGTCTGAATGTCCTTGAATGTCTCCGGTGGAGTTTGGATTAATCTGGACTCTGCTGAGAGCTTCGAGTGTCTGGACGTGATTCAGCTGCAGCTCACATCTGGGTAAACACCAGCAGAATGCAGAGAGGAGCACGGAGCAGGAAGTAAACACAGGGTCTGATGAGAACCACTTTATTCTAGTTCCCTTTAAAAGCTGATTATTATACTCAGAGGTTCAATTGTGGCGGAGCTCCGTCTCATTATCATATCATCTTGTGTTTTTTAAATCGCTGAGCAAATGTAATTTTGTTTCAAACTTAATCAATCTCCGTCCACACTGACACAGCTGATCACATGTCCACTGGTCATGTGGTGTAAACAGGAAGTAGGAAGTCTCAGTTCCTGTTCGTTCAGACTGAAACACAACCTCCGAGTTTTCAAACTAAAACGAGGACGAGAAAGTTGCTGTTAGTCGAACAATCACGTTCACATGTTCAATAATAATAATAATAATCCACGTCCGCTGTTCAGGGACAGAAACTCATCCCGGTTGATTTGGCGGAGGAGCTCATCCTGTGTGTGTGTGTGTGTGTGTGTGTGTGTGTGGTGTGTGTGTGTGTGTGTGTGTGTGTGTGTGTGTGTGTGTGTGTGTGTGTGTGTGTGTCAGGGGTGGAGTGTGTGAATGTATGTGCAGATGTTACACAGCGTGAACCAGATTCCCGGTGTCAGGATCCCCCCCCGTCACGTCCACCCCCCCCCCCCCCCCCCCCCCCCCACCTGTGCTCGTCCTTATCAGCGGCTGAAAGCTGCTCGCCGTATCGCCGCCACTTTCTCTTTCTGTCTTTGTTCTCTGTCCCATCTCAGTCTAACAGGATTGTGCTTCTAATCACTTTCACCCCCCCGACCTGTCTCCTCTTAATACCCCCCCCCCCCCCCCCCACCCCTCCTCCACCTCCTCCACCTCCACCACCGCTGCCCAGCGTTGGTTTTAACTCGCTCCCTGTTTCAAATTCACCTCCAGCGTTTCCTTCAAAGACAGAAGTGAAGAAGTGAGCGCTGCTGCTGAGTCGTCAGTGAAGAAGATAATTAAAGTGAAAAGGTGACGCAGGGTTTTCCAGTGTCGCTGCCCCCTGCTGGAAGTTGGTAGGACTAATGAAGTTCCGCCTGTTTCCTTCGGCCTGATTCACGCATCAGATCTAATCACAATAAAACTTCTCATTCATATTCAACTAATCTGCTAAGAACTGTGCTAAAGGAGCTGATGCTACTTATACAGAGAGAGAACAGAGTCATCTTCAGCTGAACGTTCAGTGAGATGGAAAACACTGAGAAGGCTCTTTGTGTTTCTCTTTATGATTTCCCTGTTTCCATCAGTAACACAGATCGTTACAGAACAACATCCTGAGGAAACAGCAGCTCCTCACCGAGAGGACTTTTTATTCTAATATATTCAGAAGGTATGAAACTGGAGCTTCTCTGCAGGAGTGGATCTGAACCTCTCTCAGGATGTAATTACATTTCAGTGCAGCGGTTTGAGATGATTGACTGTTGCATGTAGCAGCCGGCGCTGCGGTAACAGGCCGGGCGCTGTCGTCACGCCGCCGCAGTGACTGACTGTTAATGAGCTGCTTTCCCCCGAAGCTGAACTCCCTCTGCTGACGAGTGGAAATGAGACAATTACAGTTTGATTATCACCTGGAGACAAACGATGGAGATGATCTCCTCCTCTGTCGTTACGGAGCGTCTCACAGATAGGACATGTTGTTTAAATGTGAGAGGACACAGACTTCAAATCTGAAGTTCTGTCCTAATGTTTATATCAGTTATGATAATGTTGTAGAAACCAATTACATTTAATTAGTATTTTTCCTCATGAGGAAGTTGTGGACATAAAACATCCGCCGAAATAAAATCAGAGACGCAGCTTTTCTAAACCATGACAACAAGGTTGTGGAACAGACCAGAGATCAGATATTCAGTAAACGTCTTTAACAGAAAACTTCAAACATTTCTCTTTAACTAGATCTTACTTTCTCACTCCTGCGCTTTAGTTATGTTACTTAAAATCTGCTCTCTTATATGAATTACATTTTAAAACTCACTTTAATTAAACTGATGGTGTTGATTTAATGTCAGCAGAGAAGAGAGGAGGACCGAGGGTAGAGCCTTGTGGGACACCTTTCCTCAGGACCACTGGAAACCACTGCTCGGTTATTACACCGGTTACCATGACGATCTCTGTTTTGATAACGTTCACGTCCACACAGATCAGATTAATTACGATATTCATGCTTTGATTCATCTATATTTTCACAGATCCACCCTCTGTGTTTCTGTTCATGATCCCGTTGTTATTGTCTGGTTATTGTGCTTATATCAAATGTTGTGTTCTTTCACACCTGAGCGCACAATCACACACAAACAGCCCGGACACACAACCAGCAGCTGAGTGAGCAGCGACTTCCTCAGCCTTTAATTAGTGGTTCAGAAATTAATTTGTTGTGCTCTGTCAACAGAGCCAACAATGATGAGTCTATATGTAAACAGCTGATACTGTCCACACAAACACAACCCAGTGAACACACGGCGCTCGCCAGTGCAGACGCCACCGCACACGCCTGCGTGGCCCCGAGAGGCCGCCGCACACGCCTGCGTGGCCCCGAGAGGCCGCCGCACACGCCTGCGTGGCCACGAGAGGCCGCCGCACACGCCTGCGTGGCCCCGAGAGGCCGCCGCACACGCCTGCGTGGCCCCGAGAGGCCGCCGCACACGCCTGCGTGGCCACGAGAGGCCGCCGCACACGCTGCGTGGCCACGAAGGCCGCGCACACGCCTGCGTGCCACGAAGCCGCCCACACGCCTGCGTGGCCACGAGAGGCCGCCGCACACGCCTGCGTGGACCCGAGAGGCCGCGCACCCCTGCGTGCACGAGAGCCGCCGCACACGCCTGCGTGGACCCGAGAGGCCGCCGCACACGCCTGCGTGGCCCCGAGAGGCCGCCGCACACGCCTGCGTGGACCCGAGAGGCCGCCGCACACGCCTGCGTGGCCCCGAGAGGCCGCCGCCAGTCCCATCTTATTAGAACACCTGATCCCGGTCTCCCACTACTATCCTCCTTAATTCAGCAGCGCTCTGAATCCTGATCTGCAATCTGTTCTCATTACACTTGTTCACTCCCCCTCCCCCCCTCTCCCCCCCCCCCTCACTCCCTCTATCACTCCCCCCCCCCCCCCGCTCCCCCCCCTCAGGTGGAGAGTGTAATTGCTGTGGTTTAACCGGTGCTGTGTTTGATCTCACGCTTATCCTCTGAAGCCTCTCGCTCATGAAAGAGATGAAGGAAGGAACGTATCTCCCAAGGAAGGCCTGCTGTGTGTGTGTACGTGTGTGAGTGTGTCTGTGTGTGAGTGTGTGTGTGTGTGTGTGTGTGAGCGTGTGTGTGTGTGTGTGTGTGAGCGTGTGTGTGTGTTGAGTGGGAATTGCTTCAGTCTGCTCAGATTTTTTTAAGTAATTGAATTACTGCAGCAGCGGCGGCGGCGCAGCAACTTCAGGCCAAAACCCACAAATCCCTTCCATCTAAAGCCGATTCCTTCCCGTTTAACCTCCGTGTGTTACACGAGACGTGAAGCCGTTCTCTCCGCTGCCTTTTATTAGATCCTCATCTGCAGCCGCGGGCGAGCCGTGCACACAGGAGGAAGTGGACTCGTCTGTAATGAAGACGATGAAGAGGGTTTAAAGACTCTTCATTGATCTGAGCTGAGACTCAATACGTCAGAAGAGACAGTTTCCATACGTGCAGCCAGGAAATCCATCAACGCCTCCCTAATCGGCCAGATGTTCACGTTCCTGCTCAGCAGAGATGAATGTGTGTTTTCAAAGTTGCACAAACAGAGAAGTAGAGACTGATCTCAGAGCAGTTAGCATTGAATCTAATTTGGTTTTATTGGGTGATTTGCAACTTAATTGATTTAATTTGACTTTTAAAGATTCAATCTTAATTTAATGCTGATTCCTGATTGGTCAGGTTGCTGCTGCTTCAAGTAAACAAAACAAATCATTAGTTCATTAAAAAATGATTAATTTAATCATTTATTCATGTTGGCTTTACTTACGCTGCTTCCAGACCTGCACTGAACTCTGGGTAATCTCCTGTCATTCTCCTGAGGGCTGATTGTGAGAAGACACGTATCCGAGGCTCCAGAGATCCTCCTGAGATCCTCCTGAGATCCTCCTGAGATCCTCCTGAGATCCTCCCGCCAGCCTCCAGACTTCCTCCTGAGATCCTCCTAAGATCCTCCCGCCAGCCTCCTGAGATCCTCCTGAGATCCTCTGAGATCCTCCAGACTTCCTCCTGAGATCCTCCTGAGATCCTCCTGAGATCCTCCCGAGATCCTCCCGAGATCCTCCCGAGATCCTCCCGAGATCCTCCTGAGTCCTCCTGAGATCCTCCCGCCAGCCTCCGAGGACAAACTACACTAATGTCTGAATTAGCTGATGTGAGAACAGCAGGATTCATCACAAACCAGAGGCTGTGATGATGAAGTTTCAAACACGTGACAGATACAAACCTGGAACAACAGAAGGACAAATATCTCTGAGCCGTCCTCTGAGAAGACGCAGACGAAGAAGATGTCAACTTGGAAAGACGACAAGGTGATAAGAGCCAACATCGTCAACGTGTGGAAGACAAACTGCAGAGAAAGTCCATCGTCTGGATATTCTTCTGAGAAACGAGGCTTCACATCCTGACGTTAGCACCGAATCATCCTGTGTTTGTGTTCGTCAGTGTTGTGTGTGTTTGTGTGGAGCTGCACAGCTGTGTGTGTTTGTGTGGAGCTGCACAGCTGTGTGTGTTTGTGTGGAGCTTTGAGGACTCGACTGTGTCCAAAGAACAGAAGAGCGAAACAACAAACAGGTTTCCAGAAGGATTTGTCTGTTTGAGCCGTATTATCAGAGTGATGGCTGCCATTTCTCCAAGCTGACACCTGTGTCTCATCTCCACCTCACACAGTGCACGTCTGTGTGTGTCTGTGTCTGTGTGTGTCTGTGTGTGTTTGTGCGCAGTGTGTGGGAGACTGACAGACGGCGATGATTACAGGTTGGCAGGAATTTAAATTCAGGAAAACAGGACGGGGAACGCAGAGCGGCGAGTCGGAGGCGTGATGACAGAGGAGGGAGAGAAGCTAAAGTACCGAGTCACTGATTGATGCGACCACGAGTGTTAATCACAAACCGTATCGCTGAGTCGCTCGCTGTCGCGCCGCACTCATCAGAAACAGGAAGCACACAGAGGAAGAAGATTTATGATGCGTTCAAATCTACTTTGTTTGTTTTACCAGCAGAATCATGAAGGTTGACCAGGTTCTGCTGCTCCACACGTCTGATGGCTGATTAATGATCCCACTTTAAGTTGCCTCTTAATTTTCTAACAGAAAAAATAAACCACTGATGCCAAATGGAAACGTAACAAGATGTACTTACCCAGAGCTGCTGTCAGTGACATCACGAACTGTGAACCAAGAAAACACTAAAAGAAAACAAACCCTAGTGTGTGTGTGTCTGTGTGTGTGTGTTTGTCTGTGTGTGCGTGAGTGAGTGTGTGAAAGGGAAAGTGGGTCAAGGATGTTTGTGCGGATGTGATTAACTGTTGTGAAACGAAACATGAATAAAACAACGTGTTTAACTGTAACTTTGTAACGACACAGTTTCAGCTCCGAGACCCAGATTCCACTAATGACTGTACAGGGATATCACACACAGACACACACACAGACACACACACAACACACACACACACACACAGACGCACACACGCTCTGTGTTCCTGGAGAGTTCCTCTGCTGTGTTTTCATCATGTTCTCACAGACGTCACCTCGGTGTAAATAAGACAGAGGAAACACGACACACATCTGACACACACTGTTCAACACTTATTACTTATTACACTCTTCACTCGCAGTGTCTACCTGACGTGAAACATCTGTTACAAGTACTGACACACACACACACACACACACACACACACACACACACACACACATTACTACATATTGCAGGGAGAATGATAAATGTCGTGTTGTTATGTTTAATCTATTCTTCACCACAATCTCCTCCTCTCCTCTGAATAATAAACCAGTGTGTTCAGAACCTCATGAATCAACTTTACGTCAGCCCTGACAGGTGAAGTGTGGCATAAGGATACGCATTAAGACAAAGCATTGCATTATGGGTCTTTTTAGGCATCTATCTAATAATTCTAGAACTCTCTGTGTCTCTCACATCTGAAGAATCGTGTCGTGTGTTGTTCAGAGTCCAGTGAAGTTCAGTGTTGATTTGGACACGAGACACGAGGACGTCCGGGTTCTGTGGAGGAAGTCCACTTCACTTCAGCACGTTGAACCCACATGTGAGGAGAAGCACGACCGCGACACACTAACACACCTCACTGTGTCCGGCCTCAGGAGATGAGCCCCCGACACATCCCATGATGCACCAGCACAGCTGTGATTGGTTCTCCTCTCAGGAACAAGCAGCCTAAAAACCACGTTAACGACGGCTGCATTCCAATTAGCTGCTCCAGCTCAATGACTCATCGCTGCTGCTTCACTGGATCAGAGACGCTTCATGCTGCTCACCTGCTTTTCTCCTGTGACATTACAACATCATCACAGATAGAATTAATATCTTTATCTTCTTTTATCTTTTATTCTACACGTAATCCAGCAGATTAACAAAGTAAAGTGTCGTCATCACCTATGTGGGCGGAGTCTACCTATACTTGACTCTGATTGGTTTGTAGACGCGTCTGACGTGGGTGTGTTGTCAGTTGGGGGGGTAGTGTGGAGTACTACAGTACTACAGTACTACAGTACTCCACAGTACCACAGTACTCCACAGTACTCCACTAGTTCAAATGCACCAAATGAACGTCCTCGCGGTTCCAACATTATGTCGTCGGAGGTGAAGACTGGAACAGAACCTGGTTCAGTTGGATCCAGACCCAGAACTCCTCTTCTGCTCTGAGGAACCTTTCCACCTGAACTGAAGAGTCTGAAGCTCTGAACCCAACCAGGTGTGAACGAGTCCTGACTTTCAGACTCTCCTCCAGAGGACAAACCACAGCATCTCTTCACATTCTGTGTCTGTACATATGAAATGTTCAGATACTTTCATCAGTGTTCATTTGGGTTTTCTGGGTCTTCACTTACTTCCTCGCTCAGTAAATTCAGATCATGAACGAAGTGACAATGAACTGTTTTTTCTTCCTGCAGCACAAAGACCTTCTGAATGTGTTTCCTCCACCACATTAAGTTCTGACTGAGTTCCTCTGCCTCATTGTGTGGAAGCGGTTTGAAGATACGTGATGGAGCAAATCCCTCCGCCCAGTGAGCTATATAAATATGCAGGTAGAATACATATTTACATACCATTCTGTTTCCCTGTATTCAATTTATAACCGAGAGTTATCTGTGAACTATTAGCTGAAACGTTATCCCTCCTCATTTTCTGCTTTGTTGAGTCTCGCTGCCGGCGGCTTCCACCGAGCAGATGTGAGCAGTCGTTTATCACCGTGTCACACGAAGGGGAAACACTGTTGATGCAGTTCGTATGAACTTTGCTGAAGCAACATCCAGGTTCACATACAGGAACACGAGCGGTTCGTTCATCCTGCTCACGACAAACGTGTTTCAGGAAACCTCGAAACCTCCAGTTCACATACAGGAACACGAGCGGTTCGTTCATCCTGCTCACGACAAAGTGTTTCAGGAAACCTCGAAACCTCCAGCTCACGCCAAGCGTCTGCATGTTAGCGCTGAGCTCACCGAGCCGTCAGCACGTCGGCAGACTCCCTGTGTGACGCACTTTGAATTATCGGTGTGTTTGAAAGGTGCAGCACAAATAAACCCCCCCCCCCCCCCCCCCCCCCACCACCCCACCTCCCCCCCGCCTGGGCTGGAGGGTGAGGGAGGTGAGACAGAGCGAGAGAAAGGAGGAAAAGATGGGAGTCAAAGGGAAGAGAGAGGGGGAGACTTCCAGCAAGCAGATGAATGATCCTGTATTTCTTATCATGTTCTTGCACATGGTGTGTGTGTGTGTCTGTGTGTGTGTGTGTGTGTGTGTGTGTGTGTTCTAGCTTGCCTAATTCTCTGTAAATCAGTCCCCCCCCCCCCCCCCCCCCCAGTCCTCACACACACTCGTTCCCTCCTGTCCTTTGCTCACAGGCTGATGTTGTTGTATTTTCACAGCGTATTGAGTCACTATTGTGCATTGTGTTAATGTTGCTGACAAATTACAACATGTAAACAGTGTGTGTGTGAACGCTGGTCCCTTGGCAGCCGGATAATGGAGCCGAGATTCTGCTGTTTATTGAATATTTCTCAGTGGATTCAAGCTGGAGGCGAGCGGTTCTGTCGTGGCTGTTGTGTAGAGGCAGTGGGGGAATGTGTGTGTGTGTGTGTGTGTGGTGTGTGTGTGTGTGTTGTGTGTGTGTGTGTGTGTGTGTGTGTGTGTGTGTGTGTGTGTTTAGAGGACGTGTCCTTTTGGAGGTGTCTTATTTCCAGGCACGTCAGGATCTCTATGCTCAGTATCAGATCAACGGTTCAGATGAAAACACTGGAAACACGAGAGCACCGGATTTTTTCATGGAAATAAAGAAGTATGTTTTTTTAGTAAAGTTATTTTTGTTATCTTTATTCATACAGCACTTCTCAGGCAAAGTTGAGAAATGCTTGACAAATTAAAAAAAACTTACCTTAATAAAACATAGAGATTTCAATAGGATAGAAAATATGATTTAAGATCATATAGAACACAGGTCAGATGATTTCAGGGGTTTGATAAGGGACTGTTTTTATTTTCCAGGTACCACAGTCGGCTCCAGGATCAGTGTGTGTCTGCCCAGTCAACAGGAACACATAATGATGGCATTATGATCACACACACACACACACACACACACACTGTGACAGGACTGGTTCAGGTGAAGTTTCCCTGCAGCACAAACTGCTCTAAAAAATCAATAATAGGTTGTTATTTGGCTGCAGGTGTGTGTGTGTGTGTGTGTGTGTGTGTGTGTCTGTGTCTGTGTGTGTGTGTGTGTGTGTGTGTGTGTGGTAAATCTGCCACACAGGACTAAACCATCAGTGTGGACACAAAACAGTAAATAAATGATAAAATCCGTATTCATGTTGTCAACAGACTTAATATAAACATGATCAATGAGCGTTTAGGAAGATGACTCTTTCTTCTTCCTCTTCCTCTTCTCTTCTTCTTCTTCTTCTTCTTCTTCTTCTTCTTCCTCTTCTTCTTCTTCTCCTCTGTGTTTATCTTCAGCTGCACAGTTGTCAGTTCTCCCTCTCGTCTCCCTCAGGATTTTATTCTTCCCTCGTTTCATCAGAGTAGAAACGTCTCCTCTTTCTCTCCAGGGGAACGTCACCTGTTTTCATGTTGTGTTTCATTGCTGTGTTTGTGCTTCTAAATAAAACCTGTGTGTGTGTGTGGCTGTTTGTGTGTTGACAACATACTAGTGTTAGAGCAGCGTTATACATCACTACTCATACGTGTGTGTGTGTGGTGTGTGTGTGTGTGGGGTGTGGTGTGTGTGGTGTGCGTGTGTGTGTGTGTGTGTGTGGTGTGTGTGTGTGTGTGTGTGTGTGTGTGTGTGTGTGTGTGAGAGAGATGAAAAGGGTCAGTGTTCTTTTGAAGCCTGAATTTCTCCGTCACCTACAGAACAGAGCTGGGAGCGAGGGATGAAACCGAGAAGAGGGAAGAGAAGAGAAAGGTGAAGATATGAAGCAAAGGGAGGAGGAGACAAGGAGACAAGGAGAGATAAGGAAAGAAGGGACGAGAAGAGAGGAGGAGAAAGAAGGAAAGAGGAAGTTCAAACGAAAGAAGAGGAGTTGAAATGAGAAGAAGCCAAGAAACAAAGAGGAGGAGAGGAGGAGAGAGAGAGGAGAGAGGACGACAGAGGACGAGAGAGGAGGAGAGGGGAGAGGAGGAGGAGGAGAGAGAGGACGAGAGAGGAAGAGAGGAGGAGAGGAAGAGAGAGGAGGAGAGAGGACGAGAGGAAGAGAGAGGAAGAGAGAGGACGAGACAGGAGGAGAGGAGGAGAAGCCGGAGGAGGTGAAGTTATGAGGATGAAGAAAATAAGGAGAGTGAATATAAAGACCTTTCAATCTGCCACTTTCTATATGACAAACTCTACATTATCTGAGTGTTTACCCCTCTGGCCTCCCCCTCTTCCTCCCCCTCTCCCTCCCGTTGTTGCAGATCAACCTTCAGCTTCTCGTCTTCGCACTCTGTGGTTGTGTGTAACGTGATGAGATTGAGTCTCTTTTATGGAACTTTTCCAACTTTTGATCTAATCTATCAAATAGTGCTCGTCTCGTTTCTCCAGAACCATCACAAGCTCACACCAGTCGTGTTCAGGATCCAGTGAAGTTCACGTGTTCAATATTAATAAACTGAATAAACAGCAGCAGGTTCTTTATTCAGTACATTACATTATACAGTTTCACAAGTAGAGTTTCTGGTATAAATACTAATAGGGTTGTGTGTGTGTGTGTGTGTGTGTGTGTGTGTGTGTGTGTGTGTGTGTGTGTGTGTGTGTGTGTGAGACATTGTCAGGGAAAAAGAGGCTGTGTGTTCAGAACGTGTGTATTAACTGTTTCACAGTATTAATCCTCAGAGACGCAGGTCAGAGGAAACATTCAACTCTCAGCTGATTTTTCTGCTGAGCCCTAACAACACACACACACACACACACACACACAGACACACACACACACACAC
>CM031687.1:705000-755000 GCA_006182925.3 Reinhardtius hippoglossoides
CTGTCTCTGTCAGACAAATATAAACTTCATTATTCCGTTTGTCGGGGGTGTCGGCTCTCATCAACCACAGCCTGGACTTCATCCCCGGAGCCTCGCTTGCACTCACCTCACCTGCTGGCTGATTATGGAGCCGCCCCCCCGTCCCTCAACGCTGGGGCGGCGACACCACAGAGAGTCCAGCTGATATTAAACATTACAGTAAATATCAGACATGGTTTCATAAGCAACCTGCTCCGTGCAGAGGAGACGAGAGGACTAAAGAAAGATGGACGACATGAAAACCTCCAGAAGTGAAGCACGGAGTCTGTTCAAACAAACGGATCAGAGCCTGAATCGAACTGGGAGAATATCTGCATGAACTAGACTGATGCTGAGGACGAGAGGGAAGGAACTGTGTGGAATAAAGAAGGAAAGCTGTAACGCAACACACACACACACAGACACACACACACACACACACACACACACACACACACACACACACACACACACACGTGCACGTACGGTCCGTAGATTGTTTTATTCTTTAAGTGGTTGTTCCTCTTCTCTATCTCTCTGAGTGTGGGTCAGTGTGTGAATGTGTGCAGGTTTTGATCAGCTCCACGATGCCTCATCATGAATCACTGGATCAGCGCTCTGGGTCAAACAGGAAGAGGAAGAACACCTCAGATGTGTGAAAGGTCAGAGGTCAGAGGTCACAGTCAGAAAAGAGCATCTTACTCGAGCAGATTGGAGCAGCTCTCACTTCACTGTGCTTCACCTCCAGTTTCCACACGTCCTCTCTTTAAAGTTTCATTTTCAAACCTCTGAGCTCTTTCTATGAAATCTCTGTAAACAGCTGAGCTGCCACGTCAGGAGAAGAATCACAATCATTTCATTCAGATGCAGTAGCTAGTTAACTGCTCCACTGATGAAGACCTGTGAACCTCCTGACAGGGTTTAAAGGACCTTTACAGGAATCAACAGTTTATATGGATCAAAAAGCTCGGGACAGAATCGCTCCTTTATAAATGCTGTTTAAATAATTTGGTTATAGTGATGAGGTAATCTGTTTACAGTGATCATTTGGGCTCTTTTCATTTTAGGGCTGTAAAAAATGTATTTAGAGTGGACACGGGAGCACTGTTCTCCTCCTGGACCTGTGGACACGGGAGCACTGTTCTCCTCCTGGACCTGTGGACACGGGAGCACTGTTCTCCTCCTGGACCTGTGGACACGGGAGCACTGTTCTCCTCCTGGACCTGTGGACACGGGAGCACTGTTCTCCTCCTGGACCTGTGGACACGGGAGCACTGTTCTCCTCCTGGACCTGTGGACACGGGAGCACTGTTCTCCTCCTGGACCTGTGGACAGGGAGCACTGTTTCCTCCTGGACCTGTGGACACGGGAGCACTGTCCTCCTCCTGGACCTGTGGACACGGGAGCACTGTTCTCCTCCTGGACCTGTGGACACAGGAGCACTGTTCTCCTCCTGGACCTGTGGACACGGGAGCACTGTTCTCCTCCTGGACCTGTGGACACGGGAGCACTGTTCTCCTCCTGGACCTGTGGACACGGGAGCACAGTTCTCCTCCTGGACCTGTGGATACAGGAGCACTGTTCTCCTCCTGGACCTGTGGATACAGGAGCACTGTTCTCCTCCTGGACCTGTGGACACGGGAGCACTGTCCTCCTCCTGGACCTGTGGACACGGGAGCACTGTTCTCCTCCTGGACCTGTGGATACGGGAGCACTGTTCTCCTGGACCTGTGGACACGGGAGCACTGTTCTCCTCCTGGACCTGTGGACACGGGAGCACTGTTCTCCTCCTGGACCTGTGGACACGGGAGCACTGTTCTCCTCCTGGACCTGTGGATACGGGAGCACTGTTCTCCTGGACCTGTGGACACGGGAGCACTGTTCTCCTCCTGGACCTGTGGACACGGGAGCACTGTTCTCCTCCTGGACCTGTGGACACGGGAGCACTGTTCTCCTCCTGGACCTGTGGACACGGGAGCACTGTTCTCCTCCTGGACCTGCTGCTGGTGGAGTTCTCCTCTTCTGTGTTGTTGATTCAGCTTCTAAAGCTTCACGAGCTGTGACATTGAGATGAACGGCGCTGCCAGTTTGGTTCTGATAGAACCGCTCAGTCCTGAGGGATCCGGCACAGGTCACTCCATCCCGTTGGGAGGACGCCCTCCTTCAGGTTCTGGCTTTGTTTGCCTTTTCTGACTTTTGGCTTGAGCCAATATATACTTTTATTTTTTGGATAACATTCAGTTTAAATGAGCATCTTTCCGTCCGTCAGAGCTCCTCATCTGACAGCTCCAGCTCTTGTCTGTTCAGATGTCAGGAGATGTTATTCAGACTCTGGGGCTCTTCCCTCCAGTTTGGTTTAGGTGGAAATACTTTGGATTTCCAAACTGGTCGAGCTGCATGTTTGACAAATGAGTTCAGACAGAGGATAAATCGACCTTAACTCTGAGAGACTCGCTCTAGATGAACTGAAAACACTCGGCAGCCGAGAATTAAGGCTCCTAACAACCCATAATGCACCAGTTTCTGTAGAGCGCCACGTTATACTGGTGCTCTCCGTCTCCGTCTCCGTCTCCGTCTCCGTCTCCGTCTCGTCCTAAATATGAGACAAACGGTCTCAGACAGTTTCCTCTTACGTTTGGTTGAGATCCTGGAGTGAGTTAGTTGATATAAGAGGAAACGTCACATGAGGAAGAAGAGTAACGTTCAGCTGCATGTTCAGTGTAAAGAACACTGGCTGATGTGAAGTCCCATTTTAAACTACGATATGAAAGGATCTTCACAGACAAGGAGACGCTCACTGATAAACCACGTATGTACAGAGCTGCTGATCAAGAGTCTAACATTAGCACGTTAGCTAAGGTAGCTTAGCTTGTGAGCAGAAGTTTATCCGAAGCTAGCAACACATTGTGATTTCTGATGTGTTTTGACGATTCTTTAGATTTCCTGTTCTAACGTGAGCACCAGAAAGGGGCGGGGCTCATTAACATAATGAGCACACCAGTGGAGACGTTTGAAAGAAGAGATGTTTTTCAAGATGTGATTATTAAGAACAGAGTTTAGTTTTCAGGGTTTAATCAACGACAGGAGAGGATCTGTAGACATCAAGCAGTCAGTAGTGATACACGTTCACAATATGGTTTCAGTTGCTTACAAGAGTCAAATCCTCACACACACACACCACACACACACACACACACACACACACACAGAGGACTCACTCACACAACTTTACACTAACAGAATGAAGTGAAATCTACACTCTTTCATTGAGACTCTTGGTCTTTTAATATTCCACATTAAATAAAGTTTATACAGAATGTGGACAAAACAAAAACCAAGATAAAGACCCGCAAAAAGCACACTGGTGAACAGCATGAGTGTGTGTGTGTGTCTGTGTGCGTACGTGTGTGCGTGCTTGTGTATGTGTGTGTGCGTGTGGACCCTGTTTACCCGCTAACGAGGTCTAAGGGGAGGTTGACGGAGTGTGTGTGTACATGTGTGTGTTTGTGCTCGGTATGTGTGCAGTATACTTGTGTTGCCGCAGAGAGGTGGAGGGCAGTGATGAACTGAGCTGACGACACTGTGGGAGGATCTGTCCCGTCTCCGGCCTCCGAATCCCGTCTCTCTCTCAGGCTGCTGACTTTAAGACTGGGGTGTGTGTGTGTGTGTGTGTGTGTGTCTGTGGTGTGTGTGTCTGTGTGGTTTTGTGCTTGAGCCAAAGTCCCTTTGCTTTTCAGCCCAGTTGTCTCAGATCCAAGAAGCTAGAGGAAGCGAGTCGGAGCCGAGCGGCACCAGAAAGCACACGAACCCTCCAGACAGCGAGCGCTGGCAGAGCAGTGAGATCCAAGAGCCTGAGCGTCTCTGTGCTTCTCTTCTTCATCGCTCTGCCGCTCGGTCCGTCGCACAGAGTCCACAGGCTGGCCTCCTCTTCCTCCCTTCTTCTTCTTCATTGTGTGAGTGTGCGTGTGTGGTGTGTGTGTGTGTGTGTGTGTGTGGACAGCGGATCTGAATGTCCTCCAGAGTATTTCCTTCTCCTCGAAAAGGCCGGTGTTGATGTTTGGACGTCTCCCATTTGACATTTTCCCGAAGCGAGCGGCGCCGAGTCACGTGACTTTCATGGGGTCTTGCCATTTAGGACTTTGAATGTGTGTGTGTGTGAGAGAGAGTGTGTGTGTGCGTGTGTTTGTGTTGAGTTGTGTGTGTGTGTGTGTGTGTGTTTGTGTGTGTGCTTCAGTTCACATTAATGAGATGTAGAGTAGAAACGTTGGCAGGACGGACACACACACAGTCACAGAGATGTGGTGGAGGAGTGGAGCTGAGTGGCGGCTGCTGCTCTTCGGACCTGCGGAGTCCTGAGAGTCGATTGACTCCTGAGCCAATAGAGCCTGGGGGGGGGGGGGGGGGGGGGGGGGGGGGGGGGGGGGGAGGGAGAGAGAGAGGAGAGAGAGAGAGGAGGAGGAGGAGGGAGAGAGGAGAGGGGAGGGGGTGGGGGAGAGAGGAGAGATAGCAGGAGAGACAGGAGACGAGGGTGGTGGGGGGACAAACATACTTACGAGATTGAGACTCATCCAGTGAAATTGATCCAATAGATCATTTGTACATTTACCAGAAATTTACAGTTATTTTCTACTAAAGTTTTCTTCGTATAAATAGAGAAAAATAATGCATCAAAACAAACATAACTAACATCGATCACACTCTACGATGTCCCCTTGTTCTTGTACTGTCCTCAGACCTGACCTGCAGTATGGACATGTTCCTCACATGTTCCTCACATGTTCCTGACATGTTCCTGACATGTTCCTCACATGTTCCTCACATGTTCCTGACGTGTTCCTCACGTGTTCCTGACATGTTCCTCACGTGTTCCTCACATGTTCCTCACGTGTTCCTCACATGTTCCTCACGTGTTCCTGACATGTTCCTCACATGTTCCTCACATGTTCTGTATGTGAGAACTCAAAGAGTCAGTGTCTCTGGACCTTCTCCTGAGGCCCTTTGTATATATCTTGAAATGTGTGTACGAGCTCTGGAAGTTACGTGTTCGGAGGAATCAGAGGAAACGTCTCAGTAACACTGGAAACTTCACTGATGATTTAATTCAGTAGCTGGATGTAAACTCCACTCTCTCAATAAAACTATGATTATTATTATGACACAGAAAGTGGTTTGTTGCCTGTTGACACGACGACGGACCTGTTCACCACCTGTACATCAACATCCACCACATGATTGCAGGGGAATCAATTTGCCGCCACCCCCTCATGAATGTGTGTACTTTTTGCTTCAGTAATGTGATTTTAAAGTGTGCGAGCACCGAGAGGTGTGGAATCCAAGCTGCTCACCTCTTCACACTCGTACTCCTCCGAGGGGACGCACTTCTGGCCTCCATCCTGTAAGACAAGGTGGAGCGAGCGCATCAGAACCCACCTCGCTCAGCTCGTTAACGCTGCCTTCGTTACAGAAGAGCTGCTGTGACTCTTCTGTTGTTAATCACAGGGAGATGTTGTGAACAAGCTGCAACTCAGACACACTGACAGAAACTGTGACTGAGCGACCATCTGCTCCGTCTCCGCCTGCGTCCCGGCTCAGACGTCGTCAGTCACGATCACACACGGTCTCTTCCGTCTCCTTTCAGCTCTTTACTGTGACGGCTAGTGGCGGGATGATTACTGGCTGCTTGACAAATGATTGCATCTGTTATCTCGACCTTTATTCATGTGTCCTCGGATTATGAGAGGACGGATTGTAAGTGAGTCTTTAAAGAATAACTACGCTCCAACTTTCAACCTCCCTCTTCACTTCTTCGCTCAGTTGATGGAATGTTTAGATTTAAACTCCAGATGTTCTGAGGGATGAAGAGCGAAGTCATGTCTGTGCAGAGCTGAGTGGAACAGGGAGTCGTCTACGTAGCGTAGTTACCAATACACAACTAAAGAGCTGGTTTTGCAAAAAAGTCGAGCATCGTCCTGAAGCTTCACTTTGATTTTACTGCTCCGCTAACGTCGAGCTGAAGCTCACAGATCAAACTCCTGAGGAAGAGCCACCTTCACGTTTCAGATGATATCGGTAACTATGGAAACGTGTTTTGTTCAAAGCTGCGTCGATGAAGCTGGCGCACTAATCCACGGAAGCTTCTGGCTTCTCCTCAGGGCGACTGCAGCTAAGCCTCATGGGTATTATAGTATGTAGAGATGTGCGTAAAGAAAAACGCTGATTCCTCAGAAGTGAAGTATAAATAATTCAAAGTGTTGGTCAGGATGTGAACCTGCAGGATCGTTACAGCAGCGTCCTGCCACACGTTCAGCAGATCACTCATATTAATGAGAAACAGAAGCAGACCTGTTGTTTCAGCAAGAAGGAGAATCACTGAAGGCATTGGAATGCAGAGCAGCAGCGTCAACAGAGACACACACACACACACACACACACACACACACACACACACACACAACGCACACACGCACACACACACACACACACACACACACACAACCACACACACACACACACACACTCACACCACACACACACACACACACACACACACAGCATCATTTATCTGCATCTTCCATCAGCCTCTTTGTCAGCGCCTCATTAGCATATCTCCTCCCGTCGCCTGGGTGGGAGAGCCAATCAGATCTTATCGCTCGACGAGGAAGAAGAAAACTCTTTTCAGTGACGGGGAAATCGTGGAGCGCCGCCTGGAAGCGCCGCGTGTCGGATCATTGTCATTTCCCCCGAAATACACAAGTGCAAATCCACAAATCTGCACGGTGTGCACATAGAGCAGGTTGTTATAGTGATGATTAAACCGTGCGGCTGAATCATTATCATATTGACTGTTGCTGCGGTAACCTCCCGTGACACCGGACGCCTCTGCAGGTCTGATTCCTGTAAACTGGCTGCTCAGCAGAGCTCACACAGAAGTGATAGCTACACTCATGTGCTTTGGAAAGGTGATACCATTCACAGAGTCTCAGCCGCGTGCACCAGGTAATATCCAGCATCCAGAGGGACTCTGCTCCTACTCCTCTTATCTGCTCCTCTCTGATGTCACTTCATCTCTGACCACGCCACAGTGGTTTCATATTTACTGGAAGCGCTCGCCTGCACATCCCCGTGTTTAGAGATGGGGTTGAAAGTGCTGACAGATAGAACTTTGCCGTATTGCTCCATGAACCCGGCCAGAGCTTTTGTCACTGGAGCTAAATTGTGAACATTTGTCACAATAAAACCGAATCCTCTTCCTCTGGGGCTGTGAACTCAGCAGCTGACGGCCACGCGAAGACTCACTGGTCAATCTGAGTCTGTCTGTCTTCTACATGATGTAGAGACTCAGAGTCAGACAGAGACTCAGAGTCAGACAGAGACTCAGAGTTAGACAGAGACTCAGAGTCAGACAGAGACTCAGGCGACAGGAAGTCATGATACTACTCCTGCGAACCCAGGATCTACCTTCACTCAGCGCCGTTAGGTTGTAATAATTATTAACATCACATCATTTATACCAGATGATGACAAATCAACAAATTAAGCCCGTTGCGGCGCCAGAGTCGCTGAATTCAAACAGTTGACCTCAAAATTCAAAGTGAACAGATTTAATGTGACGCCTTCTTGTCTCTCAAACAACTTACAAACAGAATAATCAGCTTCTGAGTTTCTATATTTCTTCCTTCAGATGCACTTTGGGATCCGTGTAACAAACACTTTCCTCTGAAGGAGTCTGTGATACGGCCTCTGCTCTCTGACTGGAACATTTAAAAAATAATAACAGAAACAGAAGCCACTCAGAGCTGCGAGGTGAAAGGTCACGTTATGTTTCTGTAATGAAGAGAACTGACAGACGTCCTCCAGCCTCCTGCACCATCTTCATCCAGAAGAAACAAGCAGATGGAGTCTAATGATGATTATTATAATTATTCCTAAATGCAGTTTTCATTATTCTTCATCAATAACCTCATCATCAGAAGTTGTTTCTAAATATTTCCTGGTGTATATTAATGTGAGAACATGAACTGTGCATGAGAGTTAAAAATGCAGCTGTTTAATGAAAGTAGATCCAGTCCCATTATAGGTGGAAATGTTGTATAATTCATCTCTTACATAACGGATAGAAGCTCCTGTTGGCCTCACACCTCCTCTGTGTATAATGGATGTGCTTCCACATCCCAGGCTCCAGGCAGGAGGACGTTAATGTGTGTGAAGGTGAAGAAGAGCAAAGCACATGAATCTGTTCAGCTCCGACCGGCTGCTCCTGTCTGTGTTTGTCTGCAGCTCCGTGATGTAGAACAGACAAAACCGTTGTTTCATCCACTTTCGTTACCAACAGAGTGAAGATGAAAAGGTTTAAAGCGTCCGGGTGGGACGATATTACATAACCGATTCTGTCTCATGATTCAACCTGAAGAAATCACAGTTAAACACAAGGTTCATGAAACTGAAACTGAAGACACAAACACAGGTAGAGGACCTCACCTGCAGGTTGGCACAGGTGGAGAACATACACGCACTGTCCATGGGCTTGATTGCGTTGCCGTGTAGAGCGGGAGCAGGTTTGGAGATGATTGGCGGCCGGGCGGGGGGGAAGAAGGTGGGCGTGGGCTCGGTCACTCGAAGAGTCCCTCCCTCCGAGCCGTACCCAAACGACTGGATGGCGTTTTCTGTGACGATCAGAATCAGAGCCTTTAAAAAGCTGCCACTCGCTAACACTCACATTCCACAACCAATTAAACTCATTTGACTTCGTGTCTCTGTAATTACCAGAGCTGCACAAACAGATCTGCTGGAGTATCGTTAACTCATTTACATAATGACTTCCTCCACATTATGAACATTTCTGCAGGATTTAAATTGACAGTTGATGAAGAAACACCTGCTGCCTCCAGTTAAACTCTGACCTGTTTCTGATCTGCTCCTCTGTCTTCATATATTTAATCCCCACGTGTTTGTGTGTCAGTAACACAACCACACACACACACACACACACACAACACACACACTCACTGAGGCAGGCGTTGTGTGTGAAGTCGCGGTGGAAGGCCTCACACTCTCGCTCCTCACTTCCTGTGCCCCTGCAGGTGCACCACAGGCTGAGCGTGATGTTGGACGGGCTGCTGTCGCTGTAGTTCGGGGTCACATCCGAGCCTGAGAGACAGACGAGCGAGAGAGAGAGAGGAGGGGGGGGGGGGGGGGGGGGGGGGGGGGGGGTGGGTGGTTTTAAGAAATGCATAAAAACAGCATTAACTTCACATTCAGTCAAATAAAAGAAAATTCTGTTAACTGCACATTTAATAAAACGTTCTTTGCAATGTTTAAAGGTTTAATACTAAATATTTGTCCACGTAAAATCATCAGATCTGCAGTTTTATCTTTATTCTGAGGGTTTCTTCACGTGTCTCTGACAATGTTACAGATTTATTGATCAGTTTATTCAGAAAGAATCATAATGAACGTTTTTTTAAAGCTGCTAACAAGCTTATTTTCAGTGTTTGAACCAGGATCGGGTCGGACTGACCGATCAGGCCCACGTAGGACATGAGGCAGCCGTGGTAGTTGTCGTGAGGGCAGCTGGTGACGGTGTGAGGCGTCATCTGGCAGTTCATGTGGAAATCAGCGAGTCGAGACCTGCAACAGACAAACCAAACAACATCTCATCACCTCACAGCTTCCTGAAGTTTCATCTAACACTCGGCTGATTGACTGAGGAGAGATTCTGTCATCGTCCCACTAGTTCAGTTGTTTGGTAACTTCGGGGACATCAGCGGTTAAAGTTAGTCTGCAGGGAATGAATGTACGTCTATGTAACGTTCCCAGAGAGAGAGAGAGAGTGTGTGTGTGTGTGTGTGTGTGTGTGTGTGTGTGTGTGTGTGTGTGTGGTGTGACACGTGCATATGTGAAAATGTTTGTGTTTTTCTTGTCTGTCGACTGCAGAGGATGATTTAACTTGACAGGACGGAGCATTGTGCATTTGACTTTCACAAGGAGGTCAGTGTGTGTGTGTGTGTGTTTGTAAGTGTTTGTATGTCTGTGTGAGTTTGTCTGTGTGTGTGTGTGTGTGTGTGTGTGTGTGTGTAGTTGGGCGTTGGCCTATTTGAGTAATCCTGCCGTTGAAGTCGGCTCTGGACAAAAGACGGAGACAAAGACCATAATCCACAGCGACAAACGCACATTTTCCTCCAGTTGCTCTCTCGCTTTGTGTTTCTCTGCGTGACACACACACACACACACACACACACACACACACACACACACACACACACACACACACACACACACACAGTGACACCTTCATGTTAGCGTGTCAGGGCCGATTACAGTGTGAGACAGTGACTCAGACGCTGTGGAGTTGTGTCCATGTTTTAAAAGAGGTGTTTTCACGTGACTGAGTTAAAGGGACAGAACTCGCCATGTTGTGTCCTGCGGCCTGTCCTTCTGTCCTGCGGCCTGTCCTTCTGTCCTGCGGCCTGTCCTTCTGTCCTACGGCCTGTCCTTCGTCTGCGCTGTCCTTCTGTCCTGCGGCCTGTCCTTCTGTCCTGCGGCCTGTCCTTCTGTCCTGCGGCCTGTCCTTCTGTCCTACGGCCTGTCCTTCTGTCCTGCGGCCTGTCCTTCTGTCCTACGGCCTGTCCTTCTGTCCTACTGTCCTTCTGTCTGTCCTTCTGTCCTACGGCCTGTCCTTCTGTCCTACGGCCTGTCCTTCTGTCCTGCGGCCTGTCCTTCTGTCCTGCGGCCTGTCCTTCTGTCCTGCGGCCTGTCCTTCTGTCCTGCGGCCTGTCCTTCTGTCCTACGACCTGTCCTTCTGTCCTGCGGCCTGTCCTTCTGTCCTACGGCCTGTCCTTCTGTCCTGCGGCCTGTCCTTCTGTCCTGCGGCCTGTCCTTCTGTCCTGCGGCCTGTCCTTCTGTCCTGCGGCCTGTCCTTCTGTCCTACGGCCTGTCCTTCTGTCCTACGACCTGTCCTTCTGTCCTACGACCTGTCCTTCTGTCCTTCTGTCCTTCTGTCCTGCGGCCTGTCCTTCTGTCCTACGGCCTGTCCTTCTGTCCTACGGCCTGTCCTTCTGTCCTACGGCCTGTTCTTCTGTCCTACGGCCTGTCCTTCTGTCCTACGGCCTGTCCTTCTGTCCTTCTGTCCTACGACCTGTCCTTCTGTCCTGCAGCCTGTCCTTCTGTCCTACGGCCTGTCCTTCTGTCCTACGGCCTGTCCTTCTGTCCTGCAGGCCTGTCCTTCTGTCCTACGGCCTGTCCTTCTGTCCTACGGCCTGTCCTTCTGTCCTACGGCCTGTCCTTCTGTCCTTCTGTCCTACGACCTGTCCTTCTGTCCTGCAGCCTGTCCTTCTGTCCTACGGCCTGTCCTTCTGTCCTACGGCCTGTCCTTCTGTCCTTCTGTCCTACGACCTGTCCTTCTGTCCTGCAGCCTGTCCTTCTGTCCTACGGCCTGTCCTTCTGTCCTGCAGCCTGTCCTTCTGTCCTACGGCCTGTCCTTCTGTCCTACGGCCTGTTCTTCTGTCCTACGGCCTGTCCTTCTGTCCTACGGCCTGTCCTTCTGTCCTACGACCTGTCCTTCTGTCCTACGGCCTGTCCTTCTGTCCACGACCTGTCCTTCTGTCCTACGGCCTGTCCTACGGCCTGTCCTTCTGTCCTGCGGCCTGTCCTTCTGTCCTGCGGCCTGTCCTTCTGTCCTGCGGCCTGTCCTTCTGTCCTAGGGCCTGTCCTTCTGTCCTACGGCCTGTCCTTCTGTCCTACGGCCTGTCCTTCTGTCCTGTGGCCTGTCCTTCTGTCCTAGGGCCTGTCCTTCTGTCCTGCGGCCTGTCCTTCTGTCCTGCGGCCTGTCCTACTGTCCTGCGGCCTGTCCTTCTGTCCTGCGGCCTGTCCTTCTGTCCTACGACCTGTCCTTCTGTCCTACGGCCTGTCCTTCTGTCCTACGGCCTGTCCTTCTGTCCTGCGGCCTGTCCTTCTGTCCTACAGCCTGTCCTTCTGTCCTGCGGCCGGTCCTTCTGTCCTACGGCCTGTCTCTGCTGTGACTCTGCTGTGACTCTGGTGTGACTCTGGTGTGACTCTGGTGTGACTCTGCTGTGACTCTGGTGTGACTCTGGTGTGACTCTGGTGTGACTCTGCTGTGACTCTGGTGTAACGCTGCGGACCAGTACATGTGGGTGTGAAACCAGCTCCTCCAAACTGGGAGCAGAGTCAGAGTTGAACTCGTTGGACAAGTTGATATAATATCTCACAGTAGCTCTTTGATCGTGAGGGAAGCGGTGACAGATGAAGGTCGGAGCGAGATGCAGCGGAGCTCCGATATCTGAGTGGTTCAAGCCGCCGCCTCGGAACCCAGCAGATCAAATCCTGCCTGAGCTTCTCATTCCCCCTCGGGGCTCGTTAGAGATTCATCCAAACTAATCACAGGCTGAGAGAGAGACTGAAGACGTTCTGTACTTCCTCTGACCCGACGCCTTTCCTCTGATTCCACACGAGAGGACTTCAGCCCCAAACCAAACATCTTTCAGTGGAGCTCCGAGGTTATGTCACTGACGTTTCTACAGCAGAGGGAGTTCGGCGTTCACATGTGACAGCTGCAGGCTCATTTCAAGGACTATTTCAGGGTTTTAGGTTTGAGTCGTTTCCAAATCCTCAACGTGTGCGTGAAGTTTCCTCCCAACGTAAACGTGCGCTTCATTATAAAACTGTACAAACACCAACCATCAAGCTAACGTGTTCTTTCTCCTGCTGGTTTCAAGAATCAGCTTCAGATTCGTTCTTCAGAGAAACGTGTGAAAAGCATTTCTACACTGAAGCAGTTTGTTTAACCTCTGTGCTTGTGTGTGTGTGTGTGTGTGTGTGTGTGTGTGTGTGTGTGTGTGTGTGTGTGGTGATTAGCTGCTTTCTTGTGTCTTGATGTTTTCTTTAATTAACAGTCCCTGAGTGGGACCGCTCATTTGCATATTCACATATTATCATAGTTTATGAGCTGCCGCCATCGGGAGACGTCGCCCTCGGTTACTCCTCTGCCTCCATTACTTCCTGCTCCATCTCCTCGGGGGTTGTCTTCCCTTATTTCCCCTCGAAGACTCGTCTCTCGCTCCTGTAAACCAACCGGACACATTCAGACGAGCACGGAGGGAATGAGATGAATACTTTTGTGTAAACTCACACACACACACACACACACACACGTGGCAGTAAGTGAGAGGGTGTGTTGCGTTGCCGTCGTCCTCTGTGACCTACAGAAAGGAGGCAGCTATTTCCATCACGCCACCACCTCACCTCACTGACCGTGTAATGGAGCGATGCGGTGGCGAGATTGGCTTCCTCGTCTTAAAAACACCACTCAGCTGCTGGCGGCTCTGGAAACGCAGTTTAGCTCAGCACGGCTGGGCGAGCGGGCGTGTGTGTTTGCATACATACACACTGTCATTAGTGCGGCAGCGCTCGGTTTGATGGGGTCACGGGGAGCCTGACACATCCTCACATCCTCCAGATGTATCCCGACGCCTCCGACGCCTCCGACCACTCGTACCATCAGAAGTCTGTGTCTGACGCTGCTGAAGGTTTTAAAGGGTCGGTTCACACGGATCACTGAAGTTTATATTTGGATATAAAACTGAAAACAAACCGTAAATAAAGATCAACTATCTCGCCATGAACGCTGCCATCTTGTGGTGATGATGTCAGAGTCTGCGCAGTAGTGATCGCAGAGCCGCGGTATCAAGGTGCCGCCCATCACACGCTCTCCACCAATCAGGAGTCTCAGCTGAAGAATAAAGTTTGTGTGATATTTAAATGTGAAGCTTGACGTCCCAGTAACAACGGGCTGTGAACTGAACAACGAGGCTGTGAACTGAACAACGGGCTGTGAACTGAACAACGGGCTGTGAACCGAACAACGGGCTGTGAACGAACGACGGGCTGTGAACCGAACAACGGGCTGTGAACGAACAACGGGCTGTGAACCGAACAACGGGCTGTGAACCGAACAACGGGCTGTGAACCGAACAACGGGCTGTGAACCGAACAACGGGCTGTGAACTGAACAACGGGCTGTGAACTGAACGGCTGCAGGATCTTTAACAGGCGGAGAAAACATTCAGAACACGTTTCTCCTTCAACTCAAAACTTTAACAGTAAATCTCTCGTCCTTCAAACGGCTTCTAAAGTCCAGACAGGAGACGTTTCCAGGGGGGGAGGTTATTTAATCACGATTAGCGGAGCGTCGTCGTCTCTGTGATTTTAATAAAGTGCAGGAAACTCTTCACTTGCTTTCATCTTCCTCGTCCTGTTTGAGTCCCGGTGAAATCAACCCCAGGTTATAATCGTCCTGTGTGGATTCAGATCGCTGGTAATTACGAGGAGGAGCCGGAGCTGAAGTCTGCGTCAACCCACAGGAAGGTCGTGAAGGTTTTTGTTCTCAATTCATAAAACACGCAGGTCTAATAACTTCAGTCTTCTTAGTTTCATTCTCACATCAGGAGAATCCCGACCTCGGTGCGACCCACTGAGCTGAAACTGAGCTGACAGCATGGATCAGGCCGGGGACACCTCGGGATGGAAGAGCTGGAGAACATGGCTGTGGACGAGTGGGATGCACCACCTCCGACCCCAGAGGATGATGGACAGATGATTCATGTCCTTCACACTTTCTCACCAGTTTGGACACGAAATTGATCCGAAGTCATTTTACTCTCATCTTTAAAAAGTCTTAAATGCATTATATGGAAACCTGCAGGAGGCGGCACGGTGGTGCAGTGTCACTGGCCCTACAACAAGGTTCTTCGTTCGAATCCTGGTTTGGTCTGTGTGGAGTTTCTCTGGCTTCTTAGAATGGAAGGAAGGAAGGAAGGAAGGAAGGAAGGAAGGAAGGAAGGAAGGCAGGAAGGAAGGAAGGAAGGAAGGATCGAAGGAGGAAGGAAGGAAGGAAGGGAAGGAAGGAAGGATCGAAGGAAGGAAGGAAGCCTCTTGCAACCACAGCCTCATTAGAATCTAAATATCAGTCGTGACATGAAACTAGAATGTGTTTTGTCAGTTTTGTATTTAAATGAAAACATGTCAAGCTTTAGATATCAGCTGTTGAGAAGTTAAACTGAAACAAACAGATTATATTTGATTCTCTTGATTCTAATCTTTATCCTGTTGGAGTTTAGATTTCCTCCGAGCGGCTGTTTCCTCCGGTTCTCACTGAAAATGAACAGCACGTGGATTTGAAATGCAAATTGATTTTTTTTTATTAAGAGTCTTGGTCCAAAACCCGTTTCCAGCTCTCTGGAGGTTTCTCTTGTGGCAAAGACCACATTTAATTACGCTTCCTGTCAATCAAAGCGGTCCCCGAGCAGTCACTTCCTCCCATCATGCTCAGCGGGAGACGGGCCGCCCTCCGAGGCCGGCGAGACCCAGAGGACCTGCGGGAGTCCTGTGATTATGCGGCTCTCTGCTCGCCGTCTGAGGTTAATGGAGGCTGAAGCCAGAAGGACGAGTCTACTTTGCCTTTTACAGGCAATTAAACCTCGTTCATGCTCCGTGCGACTAAATGGGTCGACTAACTGAGGGAGGGGCGACCTGCTGATTGGCCGGTGGGTTGGCGGTGGGTGGGCTCTGCTGCTCCTCCGTGTTAACGTTATTGATTTATCTCTTTTCTTCTGTTAGTCACACACACTCGCCCAAAGAGACGCTGAGCAGGAAACACAAAGCGGCGTCGCACAACCAACACAACTCGCACTGTTGTGTTGGTTGTCATCTGTAAATGAAAGTGTCTTAAGTTGTAAACCTTGACCCTGAGACTGAGCTTCACACACACACACACACACACAGACACACACACACACACACACACACACACACACACACACACACACAGCAGCAGCAGCAGTGTGTGTTTTCTCATCCTGATCAACGTCTCAGAGATTTAAAAGAAATGAATTGAAGTTGTTTTCTCTCCAGGTGCGAGACACAGAAGAATCACTGGAGGTTCTCAGAGGAAGAAAAGTCTCTTTTCACTCGTCGCTCTAATTACTGAAGATGTTCAGGCTTCAGAGAAAAGATCCAGAACAGCACGAGACCTCGGCCTCGACCGTGAAGCCGAGGAACGACTAGAAATACTGTGAAATGTGCAGCAGCAACAAACTGAGGACGTGAAACGATGTGAGTGACAAAGAGCGAACAAGGAATTTTACACAAACTATACATTTCTCTCGTCTCTCAAGCTTTTCTTCTGAGACCGGATCGCGGGCCAGAGATCTCAGGACTACACACAAACAGCCGAGGTCTCGCCTCCACTCAGGTTCAGGGTTAGGATTCAGCTCAAACTGAGCAAGTTACGAGCGTCGAGCCGTCGATGTGCTGCTGCTTCAGAGGTTTAACTCAAGGTTCTTCAGCCTCTCGTCCTCTGCCTCGTCTGAACCTCCTCTGGTCTTCATCCCGCTCTTTATCCATGTATTTATCCAGGGAGAGTCAATCAATCAGTCAATCAATCAATCAATCAATCAATCAATCATCTCTGCTCTGAAGGGGACCAGAGAGAGGGGTGTGTGTGTGTGTGGGTGTGTGTGTGTGTGTGTGTGTGAGTGTGTGTGTGTGTGTGTGGTGTGTGTGTGTGTGAGTGTGGTGTGTGACACTTCAAGCTCCTCTAACCTTTACAACCAGACGTTATCAATCAAACATGTAATTTTGACCCAAGTGTCTCCAGATTTCAAATTAAGCACTTGAGCAGCTGATTTCCCTGATTGGTTCCCTCTCTCAGATAATCAGTGAAACGAGCAGCTTCCCCCCCCCACAGCGGGTCGCCCTCACGTCTGATTGGCTGCTGAGAGCCTCGCTGCTCACCTGCAGAGAGCGTCCGAGCGGCAGGTGTGTCGCAGCTCCAGGCAGACGGGCCTGTGCCTCTCCTGGTGGGAGCAGGACGGGACGATGGTGCGGCGGCGCCGCTCGGCACACGCCTGGTCGGGGCAGGAGCAGAACAGCAGCGGGTAACTCAGCTCCCACGGAACCCGCTCGAAGAACTGCCGCAGAGCCTGAGACGCAGAGAAACACTTTTATTTACATGTTCAACCAAAGAAACGTTTAAAAGACAGGTTCTGATTGGATGTTTGGAGTCGTCATGGAGACAGATCTGTAAACAGCTCAGTGGCTGTTGTGATTTAAAGTTTAAACATATAGCTCCACCCACCTTCTGACACCTTTTCCGGCTGCACGGCTCCTGGTTGGCCAAGGATGACTGCGGGGGCGTGGCCTTGCTGCAGATGGAGTTGTAGGCAGATCGCAGACGCTTGCACGTCTCGTTGAGGTTGCACGCCTTCGCCGCGTCCAGGCAGGGGTTGCAGGGTTTCCCCGCTTCAGAGCAGGGGCTCATCTTCAACAAGGACGAATCTGAGAAGAAGAGAGAAGAGAAGATTTAAACACGTTTCGAGTCGTGGACAGAAACTTCGTGCGGTCGCTGTTTCAACAGGCGGCACAGCTGATGACCTGTCCCCGTGTTTGACTGAAGACAAAATCACTTTCTTACAGTGATGACTGCAAAACTTTTGCCGGAAAGTCACAAGGTTTCTTCAAATGCAGCTGACAGATGTGTCCTCTGACAGAAGATGTTTAACTCTGCTGGACTGAAACTCCACAACAGAGCTCCTCAGTAACAGAACTAAGAAACACAGCGTCTCTGCTGCTGCTTTTAACAGACGTGACATGTTGTCTGACACACACACACACACGCACACACACACACACACATGCACTCACACGTGGACACCACTGATCCAACACATTCAATTAAACGTGTCTGATGGGAGAGACGTCTGTAACCTTTACTTTGAAAAGCCCTTTAATTTTGTCATGGTGACATTTCACTGAGTGAGCTCTGTTTGGGGGGTGGAGCCTGACTGAGAGCTAGAGGACACGCCCACATACAACTGCCACCTGCTACCATTGGACGGGACTAGCTGTCAATCACACTGTGCTTTATGGTCTGTTTGACTCTAAATGATCATCAGCTGTTTGAAGAACACTTGAAACTAGAGACTGAGACGTTATGAATCCAATCTTCACATTCTGGACCTGGAGGTTATCTCATGTTTCTAAACAGTCTGTGATCTGGTCCATATTTCATCCAGCTGCTGAACATCTGGAAACCTCAGCACGTGAAGCCGAGTCTGACGAGAGCAACGGCCTCTCTGCTCCTCGTCGGTTTGTACGATCCAGGATCTGTTCCCTCAAGTCCTGCAGCGCTCATCAGAGTGAACTGAGAGACGGAGAGAGAGGTGACGGAGAGGCCACCACTGAGCTGTCATCACCTCCATCTGTGATGTCACTTCCACTTACATACAAGTGTGTGTGTGTGTGTGTGTGTGTGTCATCTGCAGTATCAGTGGTTAGAGCTTCACACTATGTTGTTTCCCCTGCAGATAACCTTGCAGCTTCTTCTGACTGAACACACTCAATACCAGTGAGGAGGTGAGAGCTGAGTCCACAGAGACTGAACTCCTTCACTGAACTGATGGAACTGCAGATCCAAGACGTTTCACCTCTTCATCCATTTCACATCTGAAGAAGGACCTGGATCAACGAGAATCTGCAGAAACGTGTTCCCTTGTTTTTAATGGACTGGTGAAGAGATGTTCCCTGAACACGTCGTCAAATGTTCTGCTTAACAAGTTCTCAGCAGTGCAGAGATTCCTTCATTTAGATTTCTGGACATACGCAGTTAAATCCTTGTGCTCGTTCTCTCACTTCAGAGCTGGCTCTGTTGGGACGTGGAGAATGAGCCTGTTCCGCTCGTCCAGCAGGAACAGGATCCTGGTGTTACTTCATCTCTTCCTCCCGTCAGGAGCTTCCTCTGCTGGGGAGGGGGAACAGGTCTCCTTCACAGAATCATTCAGAGTTGAGTGACAGGATGGACTCTCTCACACCTTCAGACGTTTCAGTTCAGACTGAACCAAAACACCAGGTGTGAAACAACGGTCCCAACTCCTAGTGATACCATCATGACGTTACCATGGCAACCAGCGCTTCATTCATCTTCTCCATTCAAACAGAAAGACTACCACCCCCCCCAACTGACAACACGCCCACGTCAGACGCCGTCTACAAACCAATCAGAGTCAAGTGTAGGTAGACCACGCCCACGTAGGAGATGACCACAGGACGAACGTTTGTCAGACTAAATTCTTTCGTTCCTAAATTACAAAGTGAAACCAGAACCAGAACCAGAACTAAGAGATCAGATGAAACACGTGAAGCTTCAGACTCTCAGAGAGGAAACGACCTCAGTTTAAACATTAGAGACTCAGGTCAGTGCACGTGGAAACCATCTGAACTGAAGACGTGCACGTGTGCTGGTGGATCCATCGGCCTCGTTCTGTCATTGGACTCAGTGTCGGTGTTTAACCGTCTCAACCTGAGGCGTCCTCGCCCTCCTGCCCCTCGTCTTTAATACTTAGCCTGGCTCGCTCCACCTCAGAGAGAAGAAGAAGAAGAAGAAAAGAAGAAGAAGAAGAAGAAGAAGAAGAAGAAGAAGAAGAAGAGGAAAGCGTTTGAAAGAGAACAGATATATATATAGAGAGAAAGAGAGAAAGTATCCGGGGCAGGAGAGCGGGCCAATTAGAGAGAGGCCCTGGGTTGTCCTGTTATCTTTCTCATACACAACCTCAACAGGATACACACACACAAAGCTCTGCCCTGGGGTCTACACACACACACACACACACACACACACACACACACACACACAAGACACACACACACACAAACCCTTCACTCACATGATGTTTTATTAAAATGCTCCGTGCTCCAGAGTCCGTTCTCCATCACACGCTTATACAAACACACACACACACGCGCGCAGACACACACACACGTGCACACACACACAATGAGACATGATCTAACAAGGTCAAAAGCAGAACTGGAGGGAGGAAGTGGGCGTGCGAGGGGGAGAAAGAGAGAGAAGGGAGAATCAGAGAAGAGAGGTGGGGAGGTGTGGGGGGGGGGGAGGCCACGTTGTGACAAGGAGACGTGAAGAAGAACTGGAGGCGGTGGAGGCGGAGTCAGAAGAACACTGAAACGTCCAGGAAGAGCAGATCTGGAAAACATCTGGATCCGACCTCGGACAGACCCAACTCACAGATACTGTTCAGGGGCCGAGGAAGATCTAATCTGTAATCTAATATAATCTCATGTAATCCAGACACCAACATATTCTAATCTCATCTAATCTAATCCAGACACTAATCTAATCTGTAATATTATACAATATAGAACACAAACAACTTAATCCAAACATGAATCTAACACACGTAAACTCGTAAATCAACTATTTTTAACGTCAATGTGTAAAAACAACAAAGGCTCATTTGTATTTGTAGATTTTTTGTGTTACACAGTTTGATCTCAGTTCCGACAGCAGGAGACCTAGAAGGTGTGAACGCGTGTCAGTTGTGTTACAGCGACCATGTGCTACACTGTCAGTTGTTGGTTGAGCGACAGACGCTGAGACTGATTCAGGAGCAGTGACGAGACTCAACCTGTGCTTCATATGGTTGTTCACACCAAAGAGACTGAGTCCTGAAGGTTCTCATCCTCTTCTCCTCAAGCAACACTTCAGGAACCTCATCCCGAGTCTGAGGTTCAGTGACACACGAGAAGGAGTCACAGCTTCCACTGTCACGATCGGCTGCAGCAACAGTGAAGCTGAACTGAGATCAGTTAGAAACACGAGGAAACAGATTCTCTCTCCCTGCGGCCACGTGATTGGTTGATTGAATGTTGCCTTTGTGTTAACGAGCGTTTCTACAGGTCGACTCTCTCTCTTCTCTCTCTCTCTCTCTCGCTCTCTCTCTCTCTCTCTTCTCTCTGCTCTGTCTCTGTCTCTCTCTCCCTCTCTCTCCTCTCTCTCTCTCTCTCTCTCTCTCTCTCTCTCCTGTGGATAGATGATCTCTCTTCTTTCTGCTTCCATCTGCTCTTGTCTCACATTTCCTCTTCTCTTTTCTTGATTCTCCTCATCTCAACTCTCCATCCGGCCCTCCTCCCCCCACAACCCTCCACTACCAATCCCAAACAGCAAGACTGACCCCTCAGACTCACCCCACCACACACCCCCCAAACCCCACAATCCCCTCCCCCCCTACACCCTCCCCCTCCTCCCTCCTCCCCCCCTCCCCTCCTCCTCCCCTCCCTCCTCCCCTCCCCTCCCCTCCCCTCCCAGCAGTAAAAGAAGCAGATTGATGTGTGGTGTTGATGAGGGTCATCAGCAGTAAAGTGCTCGTGTGTGATTAAGAAGCAGGAAACAAACATCACCACATTTGGAGCAAATCAATTCAGACAGAAAGACGTTAAATATTTCTGTGATATTTAAATGTCAACATTAAAGTTTCCCTGCTGAGTTTTTACCACTCGTCACCGTGACAACGTTTTTTATGACTCGTCTGTTTTTTTTCTTTACAGAATCTGAACCCAGAACTTCCTGGATATGAACAATAAATTATAATCATATATATGTGACTGATATTCAAAGAATCATTATTTGTTCCCCTCCCAATAAATCGCATATTACAAACGATGTTTAACCTTTGCTGAAACTTTGCACAAAATTCAGATGTGCGAGAAATTTACTCGTGAAATGGCTTTCACCCAATTGACTCCATAGCGCCCCCTGCAGCACATTAATGTTTCATTAGTAGAAGTTGAGCTAATCGTAAGTTTTCCTTCGACAACCTTATCCCCATGAAACAGGAAGTTCCACTAATGAGATAACATGTTTGATGACCTGGCGTGACCATGTTTACATGCCAAATACATAATCACAGCACCACCTACTGGCACCAGGATGCACCTGCAGCGTTTAACTCCTTCTGTGTAAAAGCAAAACGTAGAATCCAGCTGTGAAGAGAAACCTGCAGCAACGACACTGCAGCTTTAATTACTGCTCTTTGTTTATACACATTGTACGCTTCATTATAAGTGAAATGTTTTCACACACACACACACACACACACACACACACACAGACACACACAGTCAACACTGTCACGCAGAGCCTTTGCCTCCAATCAATTTGCTGCACTCTTGTCTGAAACATACTTTAATGTTCCACTGCTCTTTCTTCTGCCACTGCTATTTAACACACTTCTGTATTATCCTCTTATCTCTCCCTCCAACACACACACACACACACACACACACACACACACTCACACACACACTCACACAGACACACACACACACAGGCTCATCCTTGCTTTGTCTTTATCTGCTTTGACCATTCTGAGACTTTGACTGTGGATCTTCACGTCATGCTTTCAGATCGCAGTCGATCGGTGATGTGAGAGCCAAACTGACTGTCGCACACACAGACACACACACACACACACACACACACACACAGACACACACACACACACACACACACACACACCTCCAGTGCTGCATAGTGTATGTGTGGAGATTGATGTCTTGTTTTCTGAAGGTGTTATAGGTTGGATATTGGAAATAATTGAAATGTTACACATCACCTGCACTGCCACACTCTGCTGGTGTGTGTGTGTGTGTGTGTGTGTGTGTGTGTGTGTGTGTGTGTGTGTGTGTGTGTGTGTGTTGGATAGAGACACCAACACAGAGAGAGAATGAGAAAGTGCTTTTGAAGTTGCATTGGTTGCAGCTCTCCTGCTTTGACCATGTTTGTACTTGTGTTGTGTTAATCTGACAGAGCAGAACCCAATTTACAGAGCTGCGAGTCTATTTCACAGCTGTTTGACCACACACACACACACACACACACACACACACACACACACACACACACACACACACACACACACACACAGTGTAAATGACAATGTATTGCTCGGGGCTTCTGACATTTAAACACTCCCCAGAAACATGTGTGAAGCCGACACAGAGTCGGAGTGAGAGTGTGTGTGTTGGGCAGCAGGTCCACTGTGCTGTGACCAATCAGAGGGCTGCTGATGGAGGGATAGAGGGTCAGACGGGTGAACGAGTGAAATGTGGTGAAACATGATGAGGTGCAGCCGCTCTATCACTTCAGAATATCTGTGGGAATCCAAGATTCTTCAACAGGGAAATAGAATAAAAGAAGAGATCAGAACTGAAGTCCTCACATGTTCCTCACATGTTCCTCACATGTTACTGTGACGTGTTGACGAGGTTTCTAACACGTGACGGACGTGAAGCTGGAAGAACACAAACATCTCAGGATGAAGAAGAGGAGCCGTACACGTAGAAGACGAAGACGTCCACTTGGAAACACGAGGAGGTTCCAGATCTTCTGGTGCTGAGGGCCGACGCCGGTGTGGACGAGCTGTAAACAACAACACTGATCTTTCCACAGCAGAGTTTATACGTCATGTCCGGCCTCCTGCTGCTCTACAGGCTCCGCCCCTGCTGCTCTACAGGCTCCGCCCCTCGCCTGGATGTTCCCACATGTTCCTGTTTGAACGAGTCGGACCCGACAACCTGCTGCTGCTGCTCCACAAACACTAACTACACAGTCCAACACTTAATTAATGACTCGCTGTTCTTTCAGGACGAGCGAGATGAGCAGTGTTTAAACGCTTTGAGCTATAAATAGCGGGGAAGGAGACTCGAGTGTAAGCGACGCCTCAGCGTTTTGGGAGGTTTGTGTGTAAACCTGGGATCAATCAATCAAATTTTATTTGTATAGCCCATATTCACAAATCACAATTTGTCTCATAGGGCTTTAACAGGGTGTGACATCCTCTGCCCTTAACCCTCAACAAGAGTAAGGAAAAACTACTAAAAACCTTTTAACAGGGTAAAAAGAAGGTAGAAACCTCAGAGAGAGCCACATGTGAGGGATCCCTCTCCCAGGATGGACAGAAGTGCAATAGATGTCAAGTGTAAACATGACCAAGACAAAGGCCCTAGCAGCATTGATAAGGGCAAACAGGTGAATTGGTGGACTAATGTCACCAACGGTCAAGTATCTGAGGAGAAGCACTCCTCTCCGCATCAGCAGTCCCGCTGCAACCATAGTCCATGGACAGCAGCCAGCAAGATCACGATACACCATCAAGATCGGATGCCACTATAGTCCACAGTCACTGTCCACCGCCGCCACCTAGGATCCATCGTCAGCTGCCACCTCGGTCGTGGTCCACCACCACCATCGGACGCCAACACGACAAAGGATCCGCCTCTACCACCACGATCAGCCAGCACGACACAGAATCCGCCACACTGGATCCACCACCACGATCCTGATACACGATCCACAGATCCTAATCCATGATGTGGCCACAGCTGCGGCCCCGGATCTGCGGACGATAGGGCAAAGGGACTCCGGGGAAGAAGTCAAGTCAGTAACATGTATTGATGGGATATGAATTACATTGATGTAATAACAGTTTGAGAAGTGGAAGGAGAAGCAGGAAAGAGAAGCTCCGAGTGTCATGTGTCCCCCGACCTTCTTGACCTATAGCAGCATAACTAAGAGCAGGTCCAGGATAAGCCTGGACCGGCTCTAACTATAAGCTTTATCAAAAAGGAAGGTTTTAAGCCTACTCTTAAACGTACAGATGGTGTCTGCCTCCCGAATTGAAAGTGGGAGATGATTCCACAGGAGAGGTGCTTGGTAGCTGAAGGTTCTGGCTCCTACTCTACTTTTAGAGACTTTCGGGACGACAAGTAATCCTGAATTCTGGGAGCGCAGTGCTCTAGTGGGGTTATATGGTACTATCAGCTCTTTAAGATATAGTGGTGCCATATTATTAAGGGCCTTGAAGGTGAGGAGAAGAATTTTAAATTCTATTCTAGATTTAACCGGAAGCCAGTGTAGTGAAGCTAATACTGGAGAAATGTGCTCTCTTTTTTTGGTTCTTGTCAGGACACGTGCTGCGGCATTTTGGACAAGCTGCAGAGTCTTTAACGATTTACTGCTGGAGCCTGATAGTAATGAATTACAATAATCCAAACTGGATGTAACAAAAGCGTGGACTAGTTTTTCTGCATCCTTTTGCGAGAGGACATGTCTAATTTTTGCAATATTACGCAAGTGAAAAAAGGCTGTCCTAGAAATTAGTTTTAGGTGAGAATTAAAGGATAAATCAGGGTCGAAGATCACTCCCAAGTTCCTGACTGTTTCATTGGAAGCAAGGGCAATGTCGTCTAGCGCAGCTATATTATTAGATATTGTATCTCTAAGGTGTTTAGGGCCAAGTATTAGAACCTCTGTTTTATCTGAGTTTAATAAGAGAAAATTGCGGGTCATCCAGGTTTTTATGTCCTTGAGACATGCTTGGAGTTTAGTTATTTGATTACTTTGTTCAGGTTTTATTGACAAATATAACTGGGTGTCATCCGCATAGCAGTGGAAATTTACCGAGTGTGTCCTGATAATGTTTCCGAGTGGAAGCATATATAATGAGAATAAAATTGGGCCGAGCACAGAGCCCTGTGGAACACCATGGTTAACTTTGGTGCGCACAGATGACTCATCATTAATTTGCACGAATTGGGAGCGATCAGAAAAATAGGATTTAAACCAGTTTAGGGCGGTTCCTTTAATGCTAATTAACTGTTCCAGTCTCTGTAATAAAATGTGATGTCGATAGTGTTGAATGCTGCACTAAGATCTAACAGAACGAGGACCGACACAAACCCCTGATCTGAAGCTATTAGAAGGTCATTAGTGACTTTAACCAAGGCTGTCTCTGTGCTATGATTAGCTCTAAACCCCGACTGAAAGTCTTCATATATATTATTTTCCTGGAGAAACTCACCCAGCTGATTGGCTACAACTTTTTCTAGTATTTTAGACAGGAAGGGGAGATTAGATATCGGTCTGACGGGTGATTAGCTGCAGACGGGCGATGGGAAGTGAAGTTTATCGTCTCTGACCTTTAAAGATGAGAAATGGGTTGTGGCTCAGACAAACAAAGGAAAAAAGGTTTTCATGAAAGTATGGCTTCACACACGCACACACACACACACACACACACACACACACACACAGACACACACACACACACACACACACACAGACACACACTCATGGGAGCATTACCTGAGATGATGGATGCGTGTCGGTATTCCTCGGAGAAATGGATCGGCTCGTACGGAGACGTCTCGTAAAACTCTTCCCCTGGAATACAACAGAAAACAGACATGTTCAGCTAGTGCACACACACACACACACACACACACACACACACACACACACACACACACAATGCTAGGTACACACATGACGATATACCTCCACCAAGACAGGAAACTAGAATCATGAGTCATGAGGTCACTGAAGTAGAAAGACTTATGGTGAGTTTTCTGAAGATGACGTGTTATCAGGTGTTTTGTGAAGTGACTGTGACCTTTGAAGAAATGTGTTCGAGGTGTTTCTTCTTCACGAGACGTCGTGAGAACATTTTACCTCCGTTCACAATGAACCGACACAGATTCTCTCCTTTTCACACTGTGATCATTCAGGCAGTGATTTGTCTTAATCTGATCCGAGGTCTGTTTGCGAGCCGCCCGGCGTCACGTGTCGTGTTCCCTCAGCTCCTGTTCCCTCAGCTCCTGTTCCCTCAGCTCCTGTTCCCTCAGCTCCTGCTCCGCTGCCAGGGAACGCTGTTCGCTCTGTTCCCTAATGCATCAAGGACGAGAGACCAAAGCCTCTGAGAGCGACGGCTGTAAATCACTGAGCTCAGTTTGTCTGCTTGTGTTTCTGATTCTGTCTCTGAGCTCAGATTCTCTTCCGTCTGTCGTCAAATCCCCGTTTCATCCGTCAATATTTTACAACTCAAACTTTAGTCGCCTTCTACAAATATCGTTTTGCTGCGAGATCTCGACAAATTTACATTTTTCCAGCTGAGCAGTAAAAGAAGTTGTAAAGAAAGCGTCTGTCAGACGGAGCTGTAATAAGAATTATCACCTTATACCGAAGTTAATTAAAACCTTTCAACAGCAGAACAATTCAGACTTTAGAAGAATAAAGAAGATGAAATAATTGAAGATGAAACAGAATAATAACAGTCACAGAGAGAATACATCTTTTCACAGTAAACTTTTCACCTGAAGTTTTCTGGGACTTTTTTCCAGATTGGTGACGATCTGACGGTTTTTAGATTCTGATTGATCTTTATCTAACTTTCTCTGTTTGATTCTAACCTTCTTCCTTTAATCTGACGAATCCCTGGGTTTACTTTAAATCATTCTGTATTTACAGATGATGTATTGTCAGGCGTCCTTGTGTGTTTAGAAAGCACTAATTCATTCAATATATTGTATTTTCGTGTATATTGAAGACACACTTCAGCTGTGTGTGTGTGTGTGTGTGTGTGTGTGTGTGTGTGTGTGTGTCTGTGTGTGTCTTTGACATATTACGTGTTGTTTACATCCTGATGAATCCGCCTGCAGCTGCTGAGATATGAGCTTATTGGCCGTTGACCTTGTGTTTGACCGACTCTGCTTCCTTCAAAATAAAATCACCTCCTGCATGTGTGAGAGGTTTTTATTGATCAGAAAGCTATTCTCCATGTTATGAGTAACAATTATATCAATATATGTTCTATTATTACAGAAAAGCCAACAGAGGGGATGTAAAGTGGTTATTCTGACACAAAGGTCAGCTGGTGCTGTGAGACGAATCCGACCACGGCTCTGGAACCGACTCCAGGAATTCTAAATGTGGCCTTGATGCACGAGCTTAGCATCGACTCGACAGCCGTTGATCAAAGGGCTTGTTTCCCTTCTACCGTTACCAGGAAATGGACGGAGGATTAGGGCAGATCGCTCCCAGCAGCAGGGTTTCCTCATCCTGCAGGTAAACACTCAGCAGACAGAAGCTTATTCACCCGGCATTCAGAGGCAGCGTGACATGTTCTCTGGCGTCTCCGGGAACACTCTGTGCCAGCGCCTCCAGATTTAACAACTTCTGCTCATTTGGTGCTTTTGTCTTTAATCTTTGCACCGAGCGTCAGCGCCGAGCAAACTCCACCGCAGATTCACTCCACCTCCGATTCACTCCACCCCCGATTCACTCCACCGCGATTCACTCCACCGCAGATTCACTCCACCACAGATTCACTCCACCGCAGATTCACTCCACCCCCGATTCACTCCACCCCCGATTCACTCCACCGCAGATTCACTCCACCTCCGATTCACTCCACCCCCGATTCACTCCACCGCGATTCACTCCACCGCAGATTCACTCCACCACAGATTCACTCCACCGCAGATTCACTCCACCGAAGATTCACTACCACCGCGATTCACCCACAGCAGTTCACTCCACCGCGATTCACTCCACGCAGATTCACTCCACCACGATTCACTCACCGCAGATTCACTCCACCGCAGATTCACTCCACCGCAGTTCCTCACCGCAGATCATCCACCGCAGATTCACTCCACCGCAGATTCACTCCACCGCAGATTCACTCCACCGCAGATTCACTCCACCGCAGATTCACTCCACCGCAGATTCACTCCACCGCAGATTCACTCCACCGCGATTCACTCCACCGCAGATTCACTCCACCGCAGATTCACTCCACCGCCGATTCACTCCGGCTTCAACACGTGCAGCCGTTCGCCACCCAGGAGCATTGGTGTGGCATTTAGCAGCCACGCTCCCTCCCACTGCTCCACTGGCACAGCTCCTGCCTAAACTCACAGAGCTGAGATCATCGCATCCCGGGGAGCTTCAACTAACTTACTCTTATGGAGCTGAATAATACTTCATGAGAGATAAACAGCTACAGACCAGTGGAGCCACAACTAAGAGGGAGGACACAGCCTGTGGTGTTCAAACGTCCTCTCGTCACGTGTTGCAACAGAGACACCAGCTATAGATCGTGTGCAGCTGTAGGAAAGAGTGGATTTCTCCACAGGAAGGATATGGTGCTTTTAGAGTAGAGAGCTCTCTAAATAAAAACTGGATACGAGAACAAACGGTGTCTATTCCTGGCTGCTGGGGTCCATAGATTGGTTCTGAGGGGAGATGAAAGAAACACTAAAAACAGCCGTTTGGCTCCGAGTCGACAATTTGTGCTGCATCAGGAGGAGCAGCTCTCAGGAGGAGCAGCTCTCAGGAGGAGCAGCTCTCACCTCCTGAACCTGAGGAGAAGAATCTGCATCAGGAGGAGCAGCTCTCAGGAGGAGCAGCTCTCAGGAGGAGCAGCTCTCAGGAGGAGCAGCTCTCAGGAGGAGCAGCTCTCAGGAGGAGCAGCTCTCAGGAGGAGCAGCTTTCACCTCCTGAACCTGAGGAGAAGAATCTGCATCAGGAGGAGCAGCTCTCAGGAGGAGCAGCTCTCAGGAGGAGCAGCTCTCAGGAGGAGCAGCTCTCACCTCCTGAACCTGAGGAGAAGAATCTGCATCAGGAGGAGCAGCTCTCAGGAGGAGCAGCTCTCAGGAGGAGCAGCTTTCACCTCCTGAACCTGAGGAGAAGAATCTGCATCAGGATGTATGTCCTTCCATTCATTCACCTGTCCATCTGTCCGTCTGTCCATCCATCCATTCATCTGTCCATCCATTCATTCACCTGTCCATCTGTCCATCTGTCCATCTGTCCATTCATCTGTCCTTCCATCCATTCATTCACCTGTCCATCTGTCCATCTGTCCTTCCATTCATTCACCTGTCCATCTGTCCATCTGTCCATCTGTCCTTCCATTCATTCACCTGTCCATCTGTCCATCTGTCCATTCATCTGTCCTTCCATTCATTCACCTGTCCATCTGTCCATCTGTCCATTCATCTGTCCTTCCATTCATTCACCTGTCCATCTGTCCATCTGTCCATCTGTCCATCTGTCCATCTGTCCATTCATCTGTCCTTCCATCCATTCATTCACCTGTCCATCTGTCCATCTGTCCATCTGTCCATTCATCTGTCCTTCCATTCATTCACCTGTCCATCTGTCCATCTGTCCATTCATCTGTCCATCTGTCCATCTGTCCATTCATCTGTCCTTCCATTCATTCACCTGTCCATCTGTCAGAGTTCTGGGTCTTCTTCAAAATGTCCCCTGAGGAAGTGTCCAAAGAACGGATCCTGATCCGAAGCCTGAACCACGACACCCGAGTCCTTTGGAAATCAGTTTGATGATTAGCTTGAGTTCTTTACTTGGAGCAGCCGCTCTGAACTGAAAACATCACAGCATCATAGGATTATAGAAACTAGAAACTTGTTTCTGATATTTCTGAACAACCTTCAGGAACATGATCATTGTTCAGCTTGTTCTGATGAATCACGTGGTTTCCTCACTGAGGCGTTGTCATTGGAAACCAGTGATTTACAGGAACAGGGACACGGCGTCTGGACAGAGACGCTGAGGCAGAGGTTTTCAAAAGTCTTCACAGAAGGAAACAGGGACGGTTCATTTCTTTGTCTTTAGGTTTTATATTTAAAGAACGTGATCAGTATTTAATCGTCACTGTGACTTTCAGCAGGAGGCAGATGTGACAACGTTTGGAGTCATTTCAATGTTCTGCTCAGCCGCACGTTTAATGATAACACACTGTTTCACCTGAAGGTTAATTATCAGACATGTTCTTGAATTATGAGCCACCTTGAAAACATGAGCGTGCGTGTGCGTGTGTGTGTGTGTGTGTGTGTGTGTGTCTGTGTGTGTGTGTGTGTGTCTGTGTGTGTGTAAATACAGACGCAGTGTCAGATAGTGTGTTAATGTACAGGTAATCCAGCCTGAGGGGGGGATAGCGGGGATGAAAAACAGGACAGATGTTTATGTATGAACAGTGATTTCAGCTGCAGGCGTGGACACACACTCTGCTCACACACACACACACACACACTCTGCTCACACACACTCTGCTCACACACACTCTGCTCACACACACTCTGCTCACACACACACACTCTGCTCACACACACTCTGCTCACACACACTCTGCTCAACACACACACTCAACACACACACTGGCTCCGCTTGACAGGAACCATGAAGAATGTTCTGAATCAAAAACTTGTGTGTTTTCTGCTTGAGGCGATTTCTTTATTGAAGTTATCAACTTCTGCAGTTATTGACCATCTGGAACAATTCATTGTGATCCAAGAGGAGCCATAAAGTGAGCACGAGACACTCACTCTGTCACACACTCAAACACTGTGTCTCACAATTGTAAATGCACAAATCTAAACACAACACTTGGACACAACTCCCACTTCAACATCCAAACACTCCAAAACCGGCTCCCTTAAGAAGACCAAGTAATTGTCTGAACAAACTTCGCTATGAGGTTCATGAATATCAATTGCAGTATGAATTGGAGACATTATGGATCCATGGACCAAAAAGTAGCACGATGAATGTCACAACTCACACTCTAATCGCTGTCTGACAGATGTGGAGTGAAAATACTAAACCAACACTGTGGAGAGAATCCATTACAAGGAAATCCAAACAGGCTCCTTATGACCCTAACTTCTAAGGGCGATTTCATCTGCCAATACATGAATCGACTCATGATCAGATGCATGAATGATCTCTGATCCAGGAAACTCCATGTAACTCAGAGCCTCCTCCTCTGATCCAGACTCTGAGTCGACCTCCTCCTCTGATCCAGACTCTGAGTCGACCTCCTCCTCTGATCCAGACTCTGAGCTGACCTCCTCCTCTGATCCAGACTCTGAGTCGACCTCCTCCTCTGATCCAGACTCTGAGCTGACCTCCTCCTCTGATCCAGACTCTGAGTCGACCTCCTCTCTGATCAGACTCTGAGCGACCTCCTCTGATCCAGACTCTGAGCGACCTCTCCTCTGATCCAGACTCTGAGCTGACTCCTCCTCTGATCCAGATCTGAGTCGACTCCTCCTCTGATCCAACTCTGAGCTGACCTCCTCCTCTGATCCAGACTCTGAGTCGACCTCCTCCTCTGATCCAGACTCTGAGTCGACCTCCTCCTCTGATCCAGACTCAGTGTTTGTGCTGGAGGTGAATCCTGAAGACTCGTCTCCCTGGACTCGAACACAGCTCCTCACCGAAGGGAACCAGGGAACATTTCATCAGGAGAGCCGATCAGTCGGAGCAGATCTGTGTTGCTCCAGGTCGTCAGCAGATGTTCCCAATCAGCGTGAGTGTGATGAAACACTCGTGTGATTTCAAGATGCTTGATTGCTCTTCATGAAGAAAAGCTGAGATTCTAACGGGCGGAGGGAAGGACGACTCCGGAGGCCGCCGCTTAGCTGCGGCGTGCACGGCGTGAGCCAGAGCTGCATACGTGCACGTTGCCTGCTTGCATGTAGAACTGTGTGTGTGTGAGTGTGTGTGTGTGTGTCAGTGTGTGTGTGGTGTGTGTGTGTGTGTGTGTGTGTGTGTGTGTGTGTGTGTGTGTGTGTGTGTGTAAACAGCTGAATTTGAGAAATCCCAAAGTGCTGAGTTGCTCTTCTCGCTGACGCTCGGCTCAGCTTTCACTGCCCCTTTAATTATTACTGACAGCGAGGGAACCGGGTCCAGCCTCAGATGTTCTTCACCACAGCTTCTATTTTCTCTCCGTCACAACTTCCTGTGTTTCCTGTCGTCGGCTCTTCAACGGGAAGGTTAGAATTAAAAATGACTCATCCTATAAACTGTTCATCAGTTATATGTGTTGTTTATTTAAATATATATATATATAGTGTGTTTTCACAACCGACTGAAGACAGGGTCAATATGAAGGTGACGTCACAGCATCAAACACCCACAGCTCCCACTACTACCCCCCCCCCCCCCCCCCCCCCTCCAGCTCAGGGTTAATTAATGAATAAAGTTCAGTGACTCAGACTCGACGACCAGTCAGTGTCGGAGTCATCGCTCCGACTCCATCGATACTGAGGCTGATGGGTCAGTGCACGTAGCATCGACCACAGAGGTTCAGCATGTCAGTGTGTCTGTGAGCTTTGTGTCTGTGAGCTTTGTGTCTGTGAGCTTTGTGTCTGTGAGCTTTGTGTCCAGCGACTGGTCCCAGAGCTGCTGCTGCTGCTGCTTCCAACGCTGCTGTTTAGCATCAAGACACATAAATGGCTCATTTACCAGTCTGACTAATGACGGATGTGTTTAGCATGAGTGCTAATGAGCGAGCTGGAGGCTGATTGGTTTTTACTCCACAGAGACACACCAGTGTTCAGGGACCACTCGCAGCTGCTGACACACACACACATTAATACACACTGATACACACTAACACACACAGACACATTAATACACACTAACACACACTAACACATTAATACACACTAATACACACTAACACACACTAACACGCTAATACACAATAACACGCTAATACACAATAAAACACTAATACACACTGACACGCTAATACACACACACACACATGAATACACACTAACACTCTAATACACACTAACACCCTATACACACTAACCCACAGACACACTCATGTTATTGTTGAGCGCCCGACCTCTGGGTCACAGCCCTGATATCGATCACGTGACGAACACTCAGATTCTCCACAGGAGCCGAGGTTCAGGACGTGAAACCTCCTCCGGCGCCGTCGGCTCCACTGACGCAAAGACAATTAGAATCTTATCACAAGTTCAAGTTGCTCGGTGGAGTTTCAGAGGTAAAGGAACCATGTCACCTCAGTGGCTGCGTCCAGAGGGACGGGACATACCACGTGTTCGTGTACAGGACCAGATGTGAGCCAATTGGTTCTGTATACTCGCTGGGTGTCCACTAGGGGGCACACCACAGGGCGTATACAGCTATCAGATTCATATTCGTGGGGACAGTGGAGGTCTCACACTGCCCCTAGTGTTCATGTGTGTATTGCATCTTGTGGACGCTGTGGAAATAGAATCCAAGCTTTCAGAAGACAGACGGCTCCGTTCGTTTCTGTTTACGCAGCTAACGTTGAACAGTGATGAGACTTCATGTCCTCATGCGCTGCTTCCACCAGCACAACACAACACAACACAACACAACACAACAACACAACACAGCACAACACAACACAACACAACACAACACAACACAACACAACACAGCACAACACACACAACACAGCACAACACACACAACACACACACACACACAACACAACAACAACACACAACAACACAACACACCCACAACACAACACACAACAACACAACAGCACAAACACAGCAACACAACACAACACACACACAACAACACAACACAACACACACAACACACACACAACACAGTCCACCACACACAGTTTCAGATAAGTCCTGTTTTTTGTTTTTTTTCTCTCTCTCTCTCTCTCTCTCTCTCTTTCTCTGTCCCCCCCCCCCCCCTCTCTCTCTCTGTCACAGACAGGGAAGTCGTGGCTGGAGGAAGATGAGACGAACGTAATGAGCTCTCATGGGAACAAACCACCAGCACATACTGTATCCTATGGTATGTATTTATGTAAAGTAGAGCCAGTATTTACACACACACACACACACACACACACACACACACACACACACACACACACACACACACACACACTCACACACACACACACACACACACACAGACAGACACACACCACACAGTAATTACAGATTAGGGCGGAAATTATTCTCAGTTTCTTCTTCAGTAAAGCTCAGCTAAGAACGTATTCACTCATTAAGGATAAAGAAAACAAATCATTTATCCTCCCTCTCATCCCCCATTACACACACACAGACACACACACACACACACACACACACACACACACACACACACACACACACACACACACACACACACACACACACACACACACACACACACACACACACACGACACACACACACAACTAAAAGTCACTGACACTAAAAGATGCCTTTCTGTCGTTAAACTGTCGTTCAGTCCCTTCTCTTGATGTTTCAGTGTTTCTGTTTGGTTTGAATCAGTTGTTTGATTCGCTAATAGCCAGTTTCACCTTGAACTACTTTTATAATTAGACTTTTAATAACGTTTTGTTGATTTAGTTCATTTGTCTGTTTTCCTCTGACACAGAAACATGTGCGTATATTTGTTATTAATTTAATTAGTCTTTAATCAGCTTCTCTTTTCTGCCCCTGTAGAACACGTCCTGTTCCACCTGCAGACACCCCCCCCCCCCCCCCCCCCCCCCCCACCCCCTTTAAATCTCCCTGCACAGATTCAGAACATCATTACTTTTTGGAGGCCAGGGTGCAGACGGGTGAATACAGTTTATTCTTATCTTGTGCTCTGAGTGAAATTCAGAAAATGTAAAAACTGCACAACTTTATCTCATAATATGATTTTTTTTAAACTGTGTGTTGCTAATGATTTATTCAGCGTCTGCGTCTCGACACATTTCTCACGCTGTGGATTCAGCTGTCGGTGGATGTTGTTCTTCTGTGGTCACCACAGGGAAAATTAATCAGTTTGATAATAACCTTTACAAGGAAATTAACCAGTTACCAGTTTACAGAGATAACACAGGAGCGTGTGCGGAATAATCCGTATCACAGAGTCTGACTCGCGAGCAGCAGAGAAACACGCCTGTGACGTAACTTCTCAAATAGACGAGCATCACATCTTCAGCAACAACGTGTTTGTCCTGACGACGACTCACTTGACCCCTGTGACCCCTGTGACTCTTTCTTTAGTAAATATCTGTCTCACTTCCGTTGTGGTTGTGTTTTTCTTTAATGCACTTGTGTCTCGCCCGTAAGATACCAAACAACATGGTGGATAGTTTTCATGTAAAATCAAAAGCATTAGAAATCCCCAAATAGTCCAGAAGAAGTGAGTGGAGCTGGTTCCAGTTTAGTATCAAATACACAACAAGCTGCTGCTGAGGCTAAAATTCAAAGTTCAGCAGCAGCTCAGAGACGATCAACAGATCCAGAAAAACTCTGTGTCCAGACGTGAGTCACCTCAGCTCTCCGTCTCCAGCAGGAACCGCAGGCCACGAGCCTTTAGTCGCAGCAGGAGCTCAGAGGTGAAGGAATCAGCCGCCCTGCAGGGGGCCGCCGTGACCGCCTCTCCTGTGAGACCGCCTCCAGGTGTCAGCCAATCCCTGAGCAGGTTAGCCTCAAGCCTCCGCTCTCCAGTCACAACCACCAGTAAGAATAACGCACTCGGTGTCACACTGAACGTCTCTCACGCTTTAATGTGGCAGTTTCACTTTGTTCTGTTTCTGTTTTCTTTTATATCGAAGCTCATCGATCTAAAGGAAACTGAGCAGTGTCTCCTCACTCGTGTGTCAGACATCGTTCTCCTGTATCTGTCTCTGACCTCCAAGAGGAACAGCCTCAAACTGACCTGACTGGTTTTCTGATCGGTTTTGTGTGGCCAAAGAAGTTCCCAGTTCTACACCCGGTTAGTGCTGCCAGGCTAGTTCTTATGGAAGGGGGTCATGTGATAGGAGCCTGACCAATAAGCAAAGGTTATGTCGTGACTTAGTTCAGAGTAGTGCGGACGTCAGACGTATCTGCAGCCGAGTGGACGTGTGGATGAAGCCTGAGTCTGAGCACAGACACCTGACACCTTGTTCTTTCAGTCACTCCCCGAAGCTTTGCTCTGCAGCTCAGCTCCTTCTTCATCGGTCTGGTCCTACGCCTCCATCTCCTGCTCCATCATCTCCTCATTTGTGAACAAGATCCCCAATGAACTCCCTCATCAGGAAGTCCACTGACCCCCAAGCTGAGCAGAGGTGACAACATTTCCTTCTCGGTGCAGGGAGTCATTCACATCTTCACGCTCGTCCTTCTTCAGCACCAGGACACAAAATGGCGACAGGACGAGCTCCTGTCCAGGAAACCGAGTCGGAGCCGGATGATGTTGGAGGTGAAGCTGCAGCTCAGGTGGAAGAACTGGAGAGAATCCAGCCTCCGTGTTTCCATCAGGAGGGAAACTGCATTTATCTGAATATTGACCTCGTCTGTTCCACATCTGTCTGTGTTTGAAATGGTTTTCTCCTCGTGTCTAGAGCCTCAGGCACACACACACACACAGACACACACACACACACACACACACACACACACACACACACACACACACACACACACACACACACACACACACACACACACACACACACACACACACACACACACACACACACACACACACACACAGACAGACACACTTAATAGGGTAATGATTGCCGTTCTCGAGCGTGGTTTAATGAACCAGCAAACAACACCACGCGTCGGGCCCAGTCGGTGGCTCGTGATGGATCTTTGTGGAACACTCAGAAATCGAATCTCCATCTATCTGCTCAGATGTGTTCAACAGGCCGAAGTGAACAGAGTCCGGCGCTGATTCATTGAACCTTTTACTGTTTCTGGCTCCGAACACTTTGCAATCAAGAGTTTTCCAACGCGACAACGAGTCGTCTTCAAACGGTTTAAAGACCAAGACGCTGGTTTAACCTGAGAGTCCGTCCTCTCTCCCTCCTCCTCTTCCTCCTCTTCCTCCTTCCCTCCTCTTCCTCCTCTTCTATCTGATCTCCTCCTCTTCCTCCTCTTCTATCTGATCTCCTCCTCTTCCTCCTCTTCTATCTGATCTCCTCCTCTCCCTCCTCTCCCTCCTCTTCTATCTGATCTCCTCCTATTCCTCCTCTTCTATCTGATCTCCTCCTCTCCCTCCTCTTCTATCTGATCTCATGTCTCTGATCTCCTCCTCTCCCTCCTCTCCCTCCTCTTCTATCTGATCTCCTCCTATTCCTCCTCTTCTATCTGATCTCCTCCTCTCCCTCCTCTTCTATCTGATCTCATGTCTCTGATCTCTCCTCTCCTCCTCTCCCTCTCTCCCTCCTTCTCCTCCTCTTCTATCTGATCTCCTCCTCTCCTCCTCTTCTATCTGATCTCTCTCCCTCTCTCCCTCCTCTTCTATCTGATCTCCTCCTCCCTCCTCTTCTCCTCTCCTCCTCTTCTATCTGATCTCCTCCTCTCTCCTCTCCTCCTCTTCTCTCCTCTCTCTTCCTGATCTCCTCCTCTCCCTCTCTTCTATCTGATCTCCTCCTCGCCCTCCTCTTCTATCTGATCTCATGTCTCTGATCTCCTCCTCTTCCTCCTCTTCCTCCTCTTCCTCCTCTCCCTCTCTCCCTCCTCTTCTATCTGATCTCCTCCTCTCCCTCCTCTTCTCTCTCCTCCTCTTCTATCTGATCTCCTCCTCTTCCTCCTCTTCCTCCTCTTCCTCCTCTTCTATCTGATCTCCTCCTCTCCTCCTCTTCTATCTGATCTCCTCCTCTCCCTCCTCTTCCTCCTCTTCCTCCTCTCCCTCTCTTCCTCCTCTTCTATCTGATCTCCTCCTCTCCCTCCTCTTCTATCTGATCTCCTCCTCTTCCTCCTCTTCCTCCTCTTCCTCCTCTTCTATCTGATCTCCTCCTCTCCCTCCTCTTCTATCTGATCTCCTCCTCGCCCTCCTCTTCTATCTGATCTCATGTCTCTGATCTCCTCCTCTTCCTCCTCTTCCTCCTCTCCCTCCTCTCCCTCCTCTTCCTCCTCTTCCTCCTCTCCCTCTCTCCCTCCTCTTCTATCTGATCTCCTCCTCTCCCTCCTCTTCCTCCTCTCCCTCCTCTTCTATCTGATCTCCTCCTCTTCCTCCTCTTCCTCCTCTTCCTCCTCTTCCTCCTCTCCCTCCTCTTCCTCCTCTCCCTCCTCTCCCTCCTCTCCTCCTCTTCCTCCTCTTCCTCCTCTTCCTCTTCCTCAGCCTCACGTTGCCTCTTGCTCCGTCAGGTGTTGTCATGCCTTTGATGTGCTTCCCTGCTGGTCGGTGTTTCCCCCCCGCTCCTCTGTCCCTCCGACATGTTCAATCAGCCTCCTGATTCTGAGCCGTCTGCAGACTCTGAGTCTGTGACGGTGAAACTCAGCTGATTCGTCTGTGAATCAATTATCAACACGTTATATTAACCACCTGATTCATATTCAGAAATATCAGCAAATGATAAATGATTGAAGTGTAATGAATCAGTTGAAGTTTGGATCAAAGGCACATTGTCTCGTCTTGGTGACGTTGTGAAGGAGCGCGGCATCATGGGAGTTTGACGAGTTCTTAAGTTCTGTTTACTTGTGACTCGGCCCACTTTTACTCGTAGGACAGATGTCGACCTGATTGTTTATCTGGACGGAAAATCTGGGTGATTAACTTTTGGAGCTGCAGAGGATGGTAAAAACTTTATGGGTGTTTTAATGGGCCAGTTTGTTTGTGTGCTGAGAAGCAAAAACACGTTAGAGACTTTTATGTTTAGGCTTTAAATACATTTGAATGTAAAGTGCTTATAGATGCTACAGGAAGCTGCAAGTACAACGTGCTGCTGCAGAGATATCCAATCACCTCCTGATTTATGATTTATGAGTTTGTGAGGTTTCAGTTTCACCCGTTCTCTGCTCTCGTGTTGTTGGACAATGTTTGAAATGCGTGTGATGAAGACTCCAGACACCGACATGAGGAAGAACGAGGAGCTCTCTAACATCGGAGCCTGAAGCCGAATGAGACCAGCTGTAAAGTAAGTGGAGCAGAGGAGAACTCAGCTTCTCCGAGGTTCAGTTTAGAATCTGCTGCAGGACGATGGAGGTGATGGATCCAGACTGAGAAGTGAGATGATGAGTTAGTTCATTATTAATGGTTCTATTGTTTATTCACTGGAATTAATGGACGACTAATAAACTGGCAATATTCTCATATGAATCAGTTTCATGTCTCTTTGGTCGTTTTGCACCTTTTCTGTCATTTTACATCTTCGGTCACATATTATTATTATATAATTACATATCATACAAAGTCGTCTTTACGATGGATCATCTTGACAAAACTGAACGTTTGTGATGCTGCAACATTTCCTTGTTCAGTGAAAACCTCCCTGCTCAGCTTTAAATTAATCTTCATCACTTCTCTGCACCGTCTCCAGAGGAATTATTAAACTTAGAGTTCTTTATTCCACAAGTGAAACCGGAGCCACTCAGTTGTCTGTTGTTGTATCTGAGTTTTTTAGCTTTTCTGTTTCATATAAAGATATGTTCCTGGTTGATCTGCTCTTCAGTACTGTACTATGTACTTATTCAAATACGTCTTCCAAACTCTGCTCGAGCGGATCCTTGAACTCGGACAAAGGAAAGCTTAGATTATTTCAGTCTCACCTGCTCCTTCTGTCTGGATCCTGTTTTAACTTTTTAAAAGGAAAAGCCGACAAATCCTCCCCCGCCTCATTAAATATTCATGCGTGAGTGAGACACGGAGGAGACGCTGCAGAGGGAAACGTCTTGTGTTAATTGTCACATGAAAGAAGAGAAGAGCTGGAAATTAAAAGTGCAGGATCCTCTGAATATAACATCGTGTGCTGGACTGTGGCCGGAGACAGGAAGCGTCTCTGTGACCGGCCCGATGAGCTGAACGTCTCATAGGATGTGAAGATCTCAGACTCAAGGTCTCACTCAAACACGCTCACCCTTGAAATCCTGCCCACTGAGGTTCTTTAGTTCTGTGCTGGTTCTGCTGCGGCTGCTGGTGTCGTCTTATTATCCTGCTCAAGGTTTTGGACAGAAATGAACTCGTCCAGATTTCTTTATGGTCCGATCCTCTTTTAATTCTACTGAGACACTGTGTGGTTTGTTTTTAGAGTCTGGTGGATTCATTTCATTTCACTGTTCACTGTCTAAGTTGAGCTGTTTCCTAATTCAGGGGATTGATCTGTTGGTCACAGCAGCACGACCGGACTGCCCCCCCCCCCCCCCCCCCCCCCCCCCAACGTGCGTCAGACAAATGTGTCCTTCCATTCCTGAGCAGCAGAGGCTCCGACAGGTGGATCCCTCTGAGGGGACATTGCTCTGGTGTGGAAACGAGACGGCTTCAAACGATGGGACCAAAATGTCCGAAGGTTCACTTTCAAATGTAATTATCAACCTTCAGCTTGATCAACTCGTCCGAGGCTCAAGCTGTGGAAGTTAGTTTGGGCTGTTAACACCTGTAGTGTTCTCAGAAGGAAGCGGCCTGATACACAGCTTCGCTCAGGAACTATTGTGTAGATACATTTTCATAGAATCTGCAAACTCCACAATAAACTGATGTTTACCACGTGTTTGCTAGAAGGATAAATGTCTCAGCTCGTACCAGTCGCTCCGCTGAAAATAACCTTTCCTCTCAGTTTCCTACAACACGTCTCTGCTGCTCCTCATTTCCAGAGTCACATGTGCAACAAGTGGCAACGCACAGAGACGACCACAGCTCAGCAGTTTGTTAGAGCTCAGTAAAGTTGTATAATCTATGTCAAAGTTCACTGAAGCTGTTGGTCCACTGTGTGTGTGCGTGTGGTGTGTGTGTGTGTGTGTGTGTGTGTGTGTGTGTGTGTGTGTGTGTGTGTGTGTGTGTGTGTGTGTGGCTCTGCTGGCACTACAGAGACATTTCCTGGAACTGAGAACAAAGAGAGAGGCTCTTAATGAGCTCTGCCACTGAGACCCAAACTAGGCCAGTGTGTGTGTGTGTGTGTGTGTGTGTGTGTGTGTGTGTGTGTGTGTGTGTGTGTGTGTGTGTGTGTGTGGACAGTATTCAGGTGTTGTGTGTGACAGAGACATCACCATGACGACAACACAAACAGCTGCTACAGAAACTGCTCCGCTGCTTTAACATCGTCCACTTGTTACGACTCAGTTTGAACGAAAAGGGATTTAAACGAGTTTTTACTCAGCACATTCTTCTTCCTCGTCGGAACCTGTCAACTACGTTACCCACAATGCACCTGCAGTTTAAGGTGCGTGATTCTCATGGCACTTCCTGTATGTAGATGTGATCTCGTCTCTCAGGACCCACCCTGATCAGGTGACATCACCACGACCTCACACACCTGGAAACACGAGCAGGAGGAGAATCGCCGAGTTCTCGTTTAAAGTTATTGCTTTTAGAGGAAGTTAATAACTGAAGGTTCTTATCGTCTCTCGTGTGGACTGTGGCAGCAGGACACTTGGAGACAGAGACACCCCCGCTGGCCTCATTTTAAACCCTGACATTAAAGTTTTCATTATCTGCTCAGATTATTTAAACGTGAGCCCGAGGCCCGATCTTAAATACTGCAGAGACAGCAACATAAATAAAGGATGAACTATTGTAAAGTAGACTGGAGCCGTGACGTCGCCTGAGGACATTTATCTTCACACGACTGTTCTCACATATTAAATCCTGCAGAACTCCTGGAAACATGTTTTTATTTGAGGGAGTTCTCTTTAAAGTTTGTGAGAATTCTAAACCTGTGTTTGGAACGAGCTGTTCGATCTGCAGGTTCCAGCTTTTGTTTCTGAAACTGTAAAAGTGACCTGAGGTGATTGAGCCGCAGCAACCGAAGAACCTGAAGTGAGGAGCTGCTGCTGGACGTTGTCTCCATGACGACGTCACTCTGGTAGAAGAGTTCCAGCTGCTACACAGCACTGGTCACCTGTTTACTCAAAGTTTGAAGTCGACGTGTCGCTGCACGTTATCACAAAAACTGGAATATTACCAGTCGCAGGTTACGACCTGTCACCTCTGAGAACTGTCAGCCAATCAGAGGAGAGGCTCTGAGCGTCCTGTTGTTGCTCCAGAGAGAAACATGACAGAAGATTGAAAACTACACTGAGATGATTTTAGTTTCTTTAAACCACAAATATATCAACATCAGTCCCTTGAGCTCATAGGTCAACACTCAACCGTCTCCTACCTTCAGTTGAGCTGCACATCGGTCCTCTAAATATGATGCTTCATCAAACGTCCTGAACTTTTCTTTGAGAAATCAGTGAACATTTTGAAAAACTGAAAACCAAAGAGACTTCGTTAATCAGATCTGCTACAGATGTTCTGCTGGACTCCTCCTCGTCACCGAGGTTCAATAAAATCCGTTCAGTAGTTTTTGTGACAAACAGACAAAATCACGAAGACTGCGATTATGAGTAAAATGTGAGAATTTCAGAATAAGAGCAGCAGCAACAGGCTCCAGTACTTTTCACATCAGAATCAAACACGTCAAAGATTCAGACTCTGACGTGTGTGAGGTTCTCGTCTCATCAGGACCAATCAACAGGCGGCCGCTCTCTTACCCTCAGTCAGGCCCATGTGGATGCTCCAGTAGTTCTGCAGACACTGCAGCTCTTTCTTCATGCCTCTCTTGCAGCGGCAGTCGTACAGCGGCGAGTCCTGTAGCACCTCCAGCGCCCCCTGGCACTCCTTGGAGGCCAACATGGTGCTGCGCTCCTTGTCCCCGCCGGACAGGCACTGGCGCATGATCCGGTAGCGTGAGCTGCACTGGCTGTTCTGGTTGCACAGCTCTGAGGCTCGGACACAGTCCAGAGGTTCCCTCCAGCCGGGGGGGCCGAGCTCGGACTCACACACACACACATCTGCAGGAGAGAGAGAACGAAGGATGAAAATCCATCCTTCAAATTTCTGAGCCACAAAGGATCCAACAGGTGGAATCTTCTCAGGCCAACATATCCCAGGATTCATTGCGTGCCAGTGATGAAGCTAACACACGAGCTACGTGGCTTCTAAGAGTAAAACAAGCTGGTGATGGATAAAGAAATCCTTTCTGAAGGTTCTGCCCCTGAACGGTGACACAGCCTCAGGTTCAGATCTTTACTGGAGAGGAACTCCTCTTGTTTAATGCAGTGACAGTGACAGTTTGCTCTGATGTGACTCAACGTCTCAGGTCTGAGCTTCAGGGTCGAGGCCTGAACCTCCGCTGAGTCGGCTCTGAAGCAGCAGCTGCTTCTCTTCACTAGGTTAAATCAAGGCTTTTCACAATAAGAGCTGCTTCTCTTCACTAGGTTAAATCAAGGCTTTTCACAATAAGAGCTGCTTCTCTTCACTTGTATAAATCAAGGCTTTTCACAATAAGAGCTGCTTCTCTTCACTTGTATAAATCAAGGCTTTTCACAATAAGAGCTGCTTCTCTTCACTTGGTTGAATCAAGGCTTTTCACAATAAGAGCTGCTTCTCTTCACTTGGTTGAATCAAGGCTTTTCACAATAAGAGCTGCTTCTCTTCACTTGGTTGAATCAAGGCTTTTCACAATAAGAGCTGCTTCTCTTCACTTCAGGACCGAGGACAGCTCCACAGCTCAGAGCCGAATGTAATCTATTACTCACCTTCAGTACTGTACGGGTGGAACCACTGTACTGTACTGTACTGTACTGTACTCACTGTACTGTACTGTACTCACTGAGGCAGAGTAACATACAGTTACATCTTTAGTTACATTACTCAACTAAATTCAACATTATTATCGAGTAAGCTTCAAGTGTGTGTGTGTGTGTGTGTGTGTGTGTGTGTATGTGTGTGTGGGGTGTGTGTGTGTGTTTGAGTGTGTGTGTGTGTGTATGTGTGTGTGGGGTGTGTGTGTGTGTTTGAGTGTGTGTGTGTGTGTGTGTATGTGTGTGTGTGTGTGTGTGTGTGTGTGTGTACGTGTGTTTATGGTGTGTGTGTGTACTCACCTAACACAAACACCACAGTGATGATATTTATCAGGATCATTTCGGTTCCGGTTTAATTCCCACGGTTCTGAACACAGGGTCGGTCTCTCTCTCTCTCTCTCTCTCTCTCTCTCTCTCTCTCTCGCACGCGCTCCGGATCACCCTGCTCTCTCCCGGTCTCTCCCGGTCTCTCTCTCTCTGTCTCTCTCTCTGTCTCTCTGTCTTCTCTCTCTCTCTCTCTCTCTCTCTCTCTCTCTCTCTCTCTCTCTCTCCCTCTCCCCCCCTCTCTCTCTCTTTATTTGGTCCATGTCCCATCTGCTAACATGGAGACAGCAGGGTTTATGACCTATACTGCAGCCAGCCACCAGGGGGCGATTTAGAAACTTTGGCTTCACTTTTGAGCAGCTTCCATCTTTATTTAGTATCAGACTCATTCAGTCCAGATGTTGAAGGTTCATCTGTCTCTCTACGACACATCCTCCCTCCTCCTCCTGTGGTGTGACTCCATCACTCCATCCATCACTCCATCACTCCGTCACTCCGTCACTGTGACTCCATCACTCCATCACTCCGTCACTGTGACTCCATCACTCCTTCACTCCGTCACTGTGACCTGAACCTTTTCAGTTTTCATACCGTCCCTCGAGGCTGAATTATTATACATCGTCGCTTTAATGTTTCATCCGCAGACTGTAAATGGACGACTCGTCTTTACTTCCTCTCTGACGTGTTTAAAAAGAATGAAGCTAAAACATCTCCGGTACGAACGCTGCCATCTTGTGGTGATGAGTAGTAGTGGTGGTGGAGTGGAGCCGTGGGTTCGATGCTTGGCTCATTCACACACTCGACCATCCACGTCAGGATGTTTTTTAGATCGGATCCTGCAGCTGACGAGTTTCACAATAAAATAATAATGAGAAAATAATCCACCAACCACAGACTCTGTTCTTTAAAACAAACTACGAGCCAATGACATTGGTGCTCTGCAAACAGCCAATCGAATCGCAGCGAGGCAGCAGCTTCAACTGGCTGTTTTTTTAAAGGCTTAATAATAAAATAAACATTATTATTAGTATTAGTTTTAACACTGAATGGACTGTGGCTCCATATCGAGATAATCTCAAACAAACATGAACTGAGCTGCTGCCTCGTGATTGGCTGACTGGATGCAGGCGTTCCTAATAAAGTGCTCAGTGAGTTCTCGCTCGATGCAGCTCATCGTGACGAAGGGATTGATCTGTGTTGTTTCACCTGGAGTCTGAACTTTAATGTGACTGTGACGATTCATTTCACTGTGCTCCACTAATTGTCCCCTGCTCATGTCGTCCGCCCGCTCTACCACCGCGCCTCCTCTGACTTCACCTCATTAATCAGTGTTAATTATAATTGCCTTTTTTCCACTGGTTGTCCTAATTGAATTAGTGCGGAGACCAAGGTGAGGTCGGCGTGTTGGGAACTTCAGCTTCGTGCTGCGGTGGAAACACAGGAGAGGATGTTAATCCGAGGGAGATGAACGAGGGCGTGGAACAGCCAGGGAGGCGAGGGGCGGTGGCGAGTCCTCTTCAGCGTCATCAGCGTTCAGAAAGCGTCGCCATCTTTGTTTATCTCTCATCAGTCAAAGAGTAGAGAACGATTCACGATTACAGAACGTGCTCTTCAACCTCGAGTTCTGTGGCGGGCCCCAACAAGCACGTGAACAATACCAGGTGTGAAGTGAAGTCACTTCCTGTCCCCGGGTCTCCTTCAGGTGTGATTCAGAGACTTTGATGTGAGCAGCAGACGACGGAGCTTTATTTGACCACGTTTCCAGCTGGAGGATGAACTGCTGCCTCTCCTTTAATCAGCCGGAGGCTTCTCTCCGCCGCCGCGCCGCTCCGACTCCACGTCGTCTTATTACAGCGGTTTTTCAGCTGACTAACCTGGAGGCAGCGTGTTCTCCACGCCCTCTGTGTCTCATCAGGTGCATTCATGCAGACCTGGATCACATGTGGGAGCCGTGAAGAAGAGCCGACTCGCTGCAGAGGAAACGCTGACCTCCTTTTTCATGTAGATGTCGTTTCCAGTTCCACGCAGCTGTGTTCATTTAATAAAGATGTAACTACACGTGGTTCTCCGCAGGTTCAACATCCACTCACGTCCCGTCACACACGCCGAATCAAATCTGCTTCAAATTAAATCTGAAATTAAATCTCACATCAAGTTAAATCTATTTCAAATCCTCAGTTTCTGCTACTTTTGTTCGTAGCTTTGAAGTTTGTTTCTGTTAAATCGTCTTTTCACTGTGTTGACGTCTCACGTAGCAGAACTGCATTGTGGGTCTGTTCTGTGTGCGTACGTGGCGAGGAGGTAGAAGACGAGAGAAGCTCAACCTGCAGCGAGCAGCAGCCAATCAGATCGTGTGGAAGGAAACATTCAAGTGCAACACGTGGTTTTTACTCTGATTTCTCAACAACAAACATATTCAGAGAAGTGATTGTGTGATTCGTTGAATCGTTCCTGGTGTTAATGGGTCCAGAGACACAATCACTGCGAGTGTTTGAACATTCAGAAAAATAAAACTGAGCCAACTGTAGAATCCAGCTGTGAACATAATAACATCTGTAACGGTTTCAGACGACAGCGGTCAGAGGTGAACGCTTCTCTCTCTGCCTCTCGATGGAGAGCGTGACTCATTAACGCCATCATATCAAAGTTAGATGGTCTCAGGCTGGTGTGTGTGTGTGTGTGTGTGTGTGTGTGTGTGTGTGTGTGTGTGTGTGTGTGTGTGTGTGTGTGTGTGTGTGTGTGTGTGTGTGTGTGTGTGTGTTGGGGGGGGGGGTCAGACTGTGGTTCACCTGGGGTCACCAGCTGTGATCGATGCTTCAGGCTGTTTGGAACCTCTGGTGATCACTGCTGTCGATGAGCATTGATGAACTCATCCAGGGGGAAGAAACATGACACACACACACACACACACACACACACACACACAACACACACACACACACACACACACACACACACACACACACATTTGGAAGAACACAAACATCTCAGGATGAAGAAGAGGAGCCGTACACGTAGAAGACGAAGACGTCCACTTGGAAACACGAGGAGGTTCCAGATCTTCTGGTGCTGAGGGCCGACGCCGGTGTGGACGAGCTGTAAACAACAACACTGATCTTTCCACAGCAGAGTTTATACGTCATGTCCGGCCTCCTGCTGCTCTACAGGCTCCGCCCCTGCTGCTCTACAGGCTCCGCCCCTCGCCTGATTGTTCCCCGCCTGCCTCGTCTTCCCTGCTCTGGATTTGTCTGACCTTCAGTTTGTCTTTAGTCTCTGTGTCGCGCTCACGTCAACCTGATGCTGTTTAATAATTGTCTGTGATCACATGCTGCTTCAGCAGGAGGTGAATGCACAGGATTAATGAGCTCCAGCAGCAGAGCGCTGCATGCTGGGAGTTACTCTGCAGCAGCTTGTTGTCGTGGGCACGTGATGTAACGAAGGTACAGACGCTGGACGCTGGAGTGTGACTCCTCTTTGTCCAGGAGCTGCAGGGACGTAATGAAGTGAACGGACTCCTTCACAGATGTTTTATTAAACATTCAGACAGTTCACACGATGCTGATTCAGCTCCACGAGGTTTAAATCATCTGTCTGTGAATGATTTGTTATTTACCAGAGATGAAGAGGGAAGTGATGTGGGAGAAGAAGAGACCTGTGCTGCCTCCTCCTGCCAATCAGAGGCCAGTCAGACCCGATCATCTGCCCTAACACACCTCAGGTATTTACTTTAGAACTTCTGGCTCCGAGGACATGAAGCTGAACACGTGAATTAACATGAATCCACTTCTGTGAGGAGGATGGGTTCTCGTCAGCTTCCTGTTTCCACACAAACAGGAAGTGAAGCAGCGTCAGTGGAGACACGTCGGTCCCAGAGCTCCGAGCTGCGACTTCCTCTTCTCCAGCTTCCAGCTCTTCTCCTCAGGGACGCTCAGAGAACAGTCATCAGGTTTCCTCTCTTTTTACTTTTTAACACCACTCTTATGTTCCTACGGCTTTTATTCAAAGTGAGACCTCTGTCCATCGACCGGTCTCTGCCTCCCCCATCTCCCCCATCTCCCCCATCCTCCCCCATCCTCCCCCATCTCTCCCATCCTCCCCCTGACAAACCAGTCAATGGTTCCAAAATAAAAGCTTACAGGAAGTAAATTGTCTAATACACTTCCCCCTCACTCCCCCATCTCTCACTCATCCTCACCCATCACTGCTCGTATCCTTCATTCCCTCACGCCCACATTCATTTTACCTTTTATCTCAGCCCCCCCACACACACACAGACACACACACACACTCACACACGCACACGCACACGCACACGCACACACACACACACGCACTCACACACGCACACGCACACACACGCACACACACACACACACACACACACCACACACTCACGCACACACACACACACACACACACACACACTCACACACACTCACACACAGACACACACTCACACACACACAGTCTGGGTGGTCGTTATGGATACAGTCCAGTCTTTGTGTTTGTCAGACCTCAGGACTGATGCTGTGACGTCCATATAATTACAGTTGACAGAGACGAGGCCGACAACAGAGGGAATAGAAGCGAGAAGCTTTTATCTGTGAAAACTTAAAATACATCCAGTGGCTCAGAGGAGAAGCCGATCACAGCCCGGAGCTGTCAGACCTTTATTCTGAAGTTTGATTCTGTTAAATCACATCGGAGGCGTCCGCAGGTCGGTGTCGTAACGTTCTGTCTTTGTTAGGATCCATAAGCACGAGCTTTAGCTTTGTACTGTTTCCTGTTATACACGTTATAAACATGAGGACGGTGACCTCTGACCCCGACAGGTTCCATATGTAACCATGACGATGTTTTTACTTTGACTTTATAACATTTCTCTGGAAAACGTCTTAAGACTCATTTATTCTGCCGTCACGTAAGAAAAGAGATTTACACGATGTAACCGTGTTCACGTGTTTTCCATGTGTCCATAACGTTGGCATGGTCGTTCAACACTTGATCCACTAGAGGGCAGTGCAGAGTGGTAGAGTTTCCTGAGCTGGAGTTAAATCTCAGACGTCTGGATTCAACTCACAAAGTTTCTCCTCAAAGAGTTCACCCATTGTTGAACTTTCTTCTTCGTGTTTTAAATGTGAACGACCATGAACACAGAGAACGTTTTCACGTGTGTTCAAGGTGTGAACGAGTCCTTGAGTTTGTACAAACTCTGAATCAAACATCTTCATGGATAAAGCTTCAATAATAATAATAAAGAAACATTGAAGATTAATTTCTTGAGAAAGCGAGTCGTTCAAGGTCGACAGACACAAAGTCATGATGATGTTTTCAGGTGGAAACCTCGTTAAAATGATTCTGTCGAGAGAGGAAGAAATCATCCGACTGCCGCTAAACCAAATTTATATGTTTGAGTTAATCTTCAGACTCCAGAACACGAAGCCGCTGCCTTTCTGTTTCAAACGTAAAAAGCAAATTATACAAAAGTAATTAAAATTATTTCCTTTCATCAGCAGGAAGGACGACGATGGCCTGTTCCTACGAGCATCATGTAAGAGAACCACACACACACAGACACACACACACACACACACACACACACACACACACAC
>CM031687.1:757500-772500 GCA_006182925.3 Reinhardtius hippoglossoides
CGGATCAGATATTAGCCTGATCCCTCCACTCTGCTCATTAGAGGCCTTCGGGCTCCGCTCACAGTCGACCTCGCTCTCGCTCAGACGCTCTGTCTCTTCATCATCCGCTAATGAGACATGTCTCTCTGCTCCTTTCATCTGCTCACGTTCTGTCAGACCTCAACTTCTCTCAGAGTCAAGATTTAAACAGGAAACACGGCTTCATCCACATCAAGGTCATGGTTTCTTCAATTGATCTTTTACATTCACTCGTATCATATTCATCTTTTTGTTCAGGTCAATATCTGCTTTGTCTAAACTGAACCTTTAATTTGACGCAGGGCATCGTAGCTTCAAGTCGGTGACATCACTTCCTGTTAAAGACAAAAATAACATCAACTAAAGACAAATATATAAAATAAATCCACAAATAAACTTGATTCTACTGCTGCTGCAGTCGGAAGTGAAACCGGGGACCAGAACAAACAAACAATAATCAATATCCCTCAATATCCTCAATATCCATCAATATCCCTCAATATCCCTCAATATCCATCAATATCCATCAATATCCATCAAAAATACAAAAAACGTGTGAATTGATAAACACCCATCTAATGTGTAAAGACCTTTATGATCTGAATAATCTGTTTAATTCCTCCAGAGCTGCAGATTCAACCCGAGCCTCAGAACTTCCCTGTGTTTGTTTCCCTGAGCGTCGGTTTCATCTGATTCTGACACGTTCAAAGTTCCTCTTGTAATTACCTCTGAAACGATTCGACCTGCGGCGCCCGAGTGTGACGAGTCCTCACCTGCTCCGTGTGCTGTGTCTGGATCCTCGTCTGAATGTCAGCGGCTGTCTGCGTCCACCTGACAGGGAAATGGATGGAAATTGCCTCAGAGATTTGTTTTGGCTTTTGTTTTGATTACGGCACAAATTACATTCCTTTTAGGAAATGGCAGGAAGATGGCCGCCCGCCGGCGGAGCGAGCGCGGAGCAGGCGACCTCAATTTAAATCCGAGACATTTCAACGCCACGTCTTTGTCTTTGCCTTAATGTCAGCCACTTCCTGTGGACGCTCAGATGGAGATCTGATGATAACTGAGGACGGAGCACAGCGTTGTTAAAGCTGTTTATCTGCTCCATCCACCCACATGTTAACAAGCTGGAGAGGAAGTTCTTCTTCACATTCATAACTTTATCTGGAAGAATAGCTTTATTCAGTTAAATTCTCTAAAGTCATCAGACCTGTGTTACATTTGTTTTGTTCTTACTTTATATTTTCAAAGCTGCAGAACATTTGAATCAAGGTAACTCTGATTTCATCTGGTCGTCATATCGTTTGTCCGAAGTTTGATATCATTGATTTTAGGTTTTAAATGTCCTGCCGCTCTGTGACGAGTTTCCTACAAACAGCTCACGCTCATATCTCGGCTCCTGTTTGTTTCTCCTGGATGTGACGCACGGATCTGAATACATTCCCTCGCACTCTGAGGCCACGTGGACTCCGGCTCCATCGAGTCCGAGCAGCTTTGATCACGTTCCCGTGAACACGCAGCGAGCGAGCGTTCGGCCTGCAGCTTCCAAACGGGCGCTTCAGTGAAGCACCACAAGAAATCTCCTCTCCAGAGGCGGACGTCCTTTCAAGTGTCCGTGGACGTGCACTTTGTGTTTGTCGTGTCGAGATCTCTGCGTGAGGAGCAAATTGGAAGCAGCACTTTTCTTTCATCTCTCCACCCCCCCACCGACTCCAATTAGGACCACACACACACACACAGACCACACACACACACACACACACACACACACACACACACACACTCACCTACATCTGTTAGCCAGGGTCAGGGTGTGGGGGTTAAGACTTGGTTTTAGGGTTTGAATCAGGTTTATGTTACGTTAAGGGTTAGGGAATGCATTATGCCAATGAGTGTCCTCACTAAGATGAGCTGTACAAACACGTGTGTGTGTGTGTGTGTGTGTGTCTGTGTGTGTCTGTGTGTGTGTGTGTGTGTGTGTGTGTGTGTGTGTGTGTGTGTGTGTCTGTCTGTGTGTGTGTGTGTGTGTGTGTGTGTCTGTGTGTGTGTGTCTGTGTGTGTGCAGCAGAGGCGTTCCTCACTTGATAAAAGCGTTAACTGGAGGCGACTCACCGAACAATGAGTTCTCCGTCCCGACTCTGAGACTCAGCACAAATCAAAGAGGAAAACAAAGACGTTGAAGACCTGAAGAATTTTAATGGGATTTGACTCAGCAGGAGGAGAAGAGGAGCCAGTGAAGGAAGGAGGAGAACGAAGAGGAGCCAGTGAAGGAAGGAGGAGAACGAAGAGGAGCCAGTGAAGGAAGGAGGAGAACGAAGAGGAGCCAGTGAAGGAAGGAGGAGAACCAAGAGGAGCCAGTGAAGGAAGGAGGAGAACGAAGAGGAGCCAGTGAAGGAAGGAGGAGAACGAAGAGGAGCCAGTGAAGGAAGGAGGAGAACGAAGAGGAGCCAGTGAAGGAAGGAGGAGAACCAAGAGGAGCCAGTGAAGGAAGGAGGAGAACGAAGAGGAGCCAGTGAAGGAAGGAGGAGAACGAAGAGGAGCCAGTGAAGGAAGGAGGAGAACGAAGAGGAGCCAGTGAAGGAAGGAGGAGAACGAAGAGGAGCCAGTGAAGGAAGGAGGAGAACCAAGAGGAGCCAGTGAAGGAAGGAGGAGAACCAAGAGGAGCCAGTGAAGGAAGGAGGAGAACAAGAGGAGCCAGTGAAGGAAGGAGGAGAACGAAGAGGAGCCAGTGAAGGAAGGAGGAGAACAAGAGGAGCCAGTGAAGGAAGGAGGAGAACGAAGAGGAGCCAGTGAAGGAAGGAGGAGAACCAAGAGGAGCCAGTGAAGGAAGGAGGAGAACGAAGAGGAGCCAGTGAAGGAAGGAGGAGAACCAAGAGGAGCCAGTGAAGGAAGGAAGGAGAACCAAGAGGAGCCAGTGAAGGAAGGAGGAGAACGAAGAGGAGCCAGTGAAGGAAGGAGGAGAACCAAGAGGAGCCAGTGAAGGAAGGAGGAGAACCAAGAGGAGCCAGTGAAAAGAGAAGGACCAGGAGAAGAGAGAACCAGAGGAGCCAGTGAAGGAAGGAGGAGAACCAAGAGGAGCCAGTGAAGGAAGGAGGAGAACGAAGAGGAGCCAGTGAAGGAGGAGGAACCAGAGACCAGTAGGAGAGGAGAACCAAGAGAGCCAGTGAAGGAGGAGAACGAAGAGGAGCCAGTGAAGGAAGGAGGAGAACCAAGAGGAGCCAGTGAAGGAAGGAGGAGAACGAAGAGGAGCCAGTGAAGGAAGGAGGAGAACAAGAGGAGCCAGTGAAGGAAGGAGGAGAACGAAGAGGAGCCAGTGAAGGAAGGAGGAGAACCAAGAGGAGAAGTTACTTCAACAGTCAGGAGGAGGAAATACGAGCTGTTTATGGTTTTACAGAAAAGATCTGCGATCAGGGAGTTTGTGTGATAATCGAATTGTAAATGTACGAGATGTAATATTGTACATTTAACTTTGTACTTCAGAGTTAAACCCATTTGTAAATGTGCCCACATTACACATTTCAGTAGAATGTATTTATCATTTCTACTTATCTCTAGTATGATTGAAGGGGAGGTTATCAGTGAGTCCTGATCTCTCAGTAAGATGTGGAGAAGCAGCTCGGAGGCTGAAGCTCACAGGATGTGGCAGAACGCTGCTGCTCTTTAAACCCAGTCCCTGCAGGAAGTGGCTGTTTCCAACTGCATCATTGTTCTGTCTGTGTTTGTGTGAGTATAATTTATATAAAATATGAAAAGAGGATGAATCTGTTTCCTAGCAACGACTTTAAAATATGTGAAAAACTGCCAGAGCCTAGTTAGTGTGAAAGGCTTTTAAAGATGTTAGTTAAAAGTTGAGGAGGAGAACAGATCTGGAGTCTGTCGGTCTGATGTGAGTCTTCCTCCAAGGTCTGAGGAAGAGGATGCTCAATAAACTTCCGAGGATTCGTGGAAACTCAGGGACGACGTCCAGGAGACTGTGGAGAAACAGAAGAGAGGAAGACTCCTGCAAACCAGATGAAGAAGATGAAGAAGATGAAGAAGATGAAGAAGGTTCATCTTCTTCATCTTCAAATAAGAAAACACATAAACAAATAAGACAAAGAAACAACGGCCTTGTCTGCAGTAAATTCAGATTCAGAAAACGTAATTAATCCCAAAAGGGAAATTCATTTTCAGTCTCGTTCATGTGAATCGAATAAATGGAATCAGCCTCAACACGTGAGTGACGTGTGGGATCCAGAGCAGCAGGTGAGTGGACGTGTGGGATCCAGAGCAGCAGGTGAGTGACGTGTGGGATCCAGAGCAGCAGGTGAGTGACGTGTGGGATCCAGAGCAGCAGGTGAGTGGCCTGTGGGATCCAGAGCAGCAGGTGAGTGACGTGTGGGATCCAGAGCAGCAGGTGAGTGACGTGTGGGATCCAGAGCAGCAGGTGAGTGACGTGTGGGATCCAGAGCAGCATGTGAGTGACGTGTGGGATCCAGAGCAGCAGGTGGGTGACGTGTGGGATCCAGAGCAGCAGTGAGTGACGTGTGGGATCCAGAGCAGCAGGTGGGTGACGTGTGGGATCCAGAGCAGCAGCTGAGTGACGTGTGGGATCCAGAGCCGCAGGCGAGTGACGTGTGGGATCCAGAGCAGCAGGCGAGTGACGTGTGGGATCCAGAGCAGCAGGTGAGTGACGTGTGGGATCCAGAGCAGCAGGTGAGTGACGTGTGGGATCCAGAGCAGCAGGTGGTCTGAACAGAGTAAGAGGATTTACAGGCTGAGTCTTCACGCTGCTCCTGGGAGAACCAGGCGTTCGGAGCCTTTGGTTTTGGACGGACTCACGAAGCTGCTTCTGATTTGAATTATCCAGACTCACAAAGATTCATCACAGAACAGAATCTAAGCTCCAGAGAAAACCCTGACCCTGAATATCATTTCAAAATGCATCCGTCCACAGGAGGAAGACAAACAGAGTCGCACCTTTAAATAAATAAATAAACACTTCTGTTGTTTCTCTTCCCTCAGCTCATTTGTGTGTTTTCTCATTCAGTAAAACACTAAACCCTGAAACCTTCATCTGTCCTTGTAGTCATCAGGAAGTTGTTGTAGGAGTCTGCTCATCTGTCCACACACACACACACACACACACACACACACACACACACACACACACACACACACACACACACACACACACACACACACACACACACACACACACACACACGCACACACACACACTCAGCAGCAGCGTCGTGTGCGGAGGCTTCGCACAGAGAGATGATTGCTTGTGTTATCAGTGTTGAAACAGACAAATCAATCCGCCCTGACAACCAGACAATTAGCCGCTTTATTAGCCTGCGTGTAGACCGGCTCGTCTGGAGGGGGGAGTCAAGGGCCCGCAAATAAATGTTCCAGCAGCGCCGAGCGACAGCTGTGTGTGTGTGTGTGTGTGTGTGTGTGTGTGTGTGTGTGTGTGTGTGTGTGTGTGTGTGTGTGTGTGTGTGTGTGTGTGTGTGTGTGTGTGTGTGTGTGTGTCTGTGTGTGTGTAATATGGAGAGCGCGGACAGGGGTGAAGATTGATTGGGATGATTAAAACTGTGAATTACAGAGTGGATCAGAGCTGCATATCTCACTTGTTGACCATAATGAGTGTCTGTCCTCCGCAGTCACTCAGTGCAGCTGGAGGCGACGCCCCCCCCCCCCCCCTCCTCCATGTCAGCAGATGGGACACGGACCAAACTGAAACAAGTAAACGTTAAATAAATGTTTGTCAAAGATGGTTTCTGTCATTTTAGGTCGTTCATATCTCTCTGATGTAAGTGTCCATGTTTCCAGTTTTGACGGCTGAGACTGACTCAGGATTGGTCGAGTGTGTGTGTGGGCGGGGCCTCGTCACCACGGCTCCACCCCGCGATCACTGCTGCACAGCAAATGACGTCATCACCACAAGATGGCAGCGTTTGTATCGGAGATATTTTGGCTTCATATCTGTCGTCCATCTTTATTAAAAGTCTTTAAAAACTACAGATCTGTACACATGTTGCACCGGCTCACTTGTAACCTGCTCCTCAAAACATCTGGATCGCCCCCTTGTGGCTGGCTGTAGTATCGCTCACAAATCGCACCCTCCCCAGTCAGCACATGGGACTTGGGCTAATCCCAAGACTGCTCCAGGGATCCATTCTCTCATGTCTGACTGTTGTTCTGTAACATGACCTCACTGTTCTCTCTGCTCCTCACTTCTGAAATCCTCCACCGCCGGGTGTTCGGCTCAGTTACTGAAAAAACTGAAGCACATCAGCTATAAATCTTCACCAGGCAGCAGCGCACAGACGAACTCTGACCACCCTGTGTTCTGCTGAGTCATTACAAAGTGTGTGTGTGTGTGTGTGTGTGTGTGTGTGTGTGTGTGTGTGTTGTGTGTGTGTGTGTGTGTGTGTGTGTGTGTGGTGTGTGAGTCTGTGGATAGTCATTGATTGTATAGGTTAACTCAGCTGGACCAGAGAGGGAGGAATCGTGGGTATGGATGAAGATTATTTGTTGGTTCCACACACACACACACACACACACACACACACACACACACACACACACACACACACACACACACACACACAAAATCAATAGGCGTAAGAGGAACATCACCCTGAAGACTGATTGTTTCCAGCTCAGATGCAGAAGGAGAGAAAATAGCTTTCTTATTGAATCAACACTAACCTGCTGCTGCCTGATCACACTCACTGTACGCTGCCTCACAGCTGTGTGTGTGTGTGTGTGTGTGTGTGTGTGTGTGTGTGTGTGTGTGTGTGTGTGTGTGTGTGGCCAGATTCAGGCCTCAGGAAAACAGAAGGTTGCATCTTCTTCACGCTGCACTATAATCTATAATCTATAATCTATAATCAGTTGCTCTGTGACTCTAAGTGAACATTTAAGATTTTCCTTGAGGTGTTTGTGAGGTCACAGTGACCTTGACCTTTGACCCTTTATCACCAAATTCAAATCAGTTCGTCTTCGAGGAAATGATATTAGAGGAAAAATGGTTTGATGAAGAAGCTTTAACTTTAACAAGTGTCTGAAACGAGCAGCAGGGATGTGTGTGTGTGTGTGTGTGTGTGTGTGTGTGTGTGTGTGTGTGTGTGTGTGTGTGTGTGTGTGTGTGTGTGTGTGTGTGTGTGTGTGTGTGTGTGTGTGTGTGTGTGTGTGAGTGTGTGTGTGTGTGTGTGTGTGTGTGTCTCACCTGTGGGAAGTTTCTCGGAGCCTCCTTCATCTTCTCTTTCTGCCTCAGGAGATGGAAAGTGAAAGACAAGCCGCAGCAGCTGCCGAGTTTGTTTTAGGTAAACAGCTTCATTTTTATTTCCATATCATTTGCTTCTTTTCATCCGACGCTCACACTGTACACACATTTGCATGCGTATATGCCGCCGTGCACACACACGTGCACACACACACACGTGCACGCAGCAGATCAAACTGCAGTTTGAAAGGACTCCTGTGGGATGTGCTGAGATTAAGGGGATTAAAAGTCTTGCCGCCCCACCAGCAGTGAGAGAGGAGAGTCGTTCCCAAGGTAACGCCGCTCGCAGCTTCCCTTCACCTGACACACTTAATCTTCCTCTTTGAATCAGCACTAACTCGTCTCCTCTTCCCTTTGTCCTCAGACACTTTGACTCTTTTCACCTCACATCCAACTTTATTTTCATCTGTTGTCGGCTCCTCTCACGTTTCAGGTTCAATCGCATTTTATTTCACAGACGTCCACAAGTTTGCCTCAAAGGGCTTTAAAATCAAGAGGAAAGTAACTGAGTACTTTGCTTTCCAAGGTACTTTCACTTGACTTTTTCTATTGTGTGTGTGTGTGTGTGTGTGTGTGTGTGTGTGTGTGTGTGTGTGTGTGTGTGTGTGTGTGTGTGTGTGTGTGTGTGTGTGTGTGTGTGTGTGTGTGTGTGTGTGTGTGTGTGTGTGTGTGTGTGTGTGGTGTGTGTGTGTGTGTGTGTGTGTGTGTGTCTGTGTGTGTGTGTGTGTGTGTGTGTGTCTCACCTGTGGGAAGTTTCTCGGAGCGTCCTTCATCTTCTCTTTGTGCCTCAGGAGATGGAAAGTGAAAGACAAGCAGCAGCAGCTGCCGAGTTTGTTTTAGGTAAACAGCTTCATTTTTATTTCCATATCATTTGCTTCTTTTCATCCGACGCTCACACTGTACACACATTTGCATGCGTATATGCCGCCGTGCACACACACGTGCACACACACACACACACGTGCACGCAGCAGATCAAACTGCAGTTTGAAAGGACTCCTGTGGGATGTGCTGAGATTAAGGGGATTAAAAGTCTTGCCGCCCCACCAGCAGTGAGAGAGGAGAGTCGTTCCCAAGGTAACGCCGCTCGCAGCTTCCCTTCACCTGACACACTTAATCTTCCTCTTTGAATCAGCACTAACTCGTCTCCTCTTCCCTTTGTCCTCAGACACTTTGACTCTTTTCACCTCACATCCAACTTTATTTTCATCTGTTGTCGGCTCCTCTCACGTTTCAGGTTCAATCGCATTTTATTTCACAGACGTCCACAAGTTTGCCTCAAAGGGCTTTAAAATCAAGAGGAAAGTAACTGAGTACTTTGCTTTCCAAGGTACTTTCACTTGACTTTTTCTATTGTGTGTGTGTGTGTGTGTGTGTGTGTGTGTGTGTGTGTGTGTGTGTGTGTGTGTGTGTGTGTGTGTGTGTGTGTGTGTGTGTGTGTGTGTGTGTGTGTGTGTGTGTGTGTGTGTGTGTGTCACAGATAAGTAAGTGTGCACATCTCCTGGTGTCTGATAGCATCAGTAAAGCAGGAGAGGAGGATGAGGAAGATGAGGAGGATGAAGATGCAGACCTCCCCTGCAGCCGTGCTGGAGGAGCCGGGGCCTCATTAACTCTCCATCATCACTCACACAGAGAGACATCAGCGAGGCCCCTGAGCGGCGGGGCCCCGAGTGTCGTCCTGATCCGCCTGAATCACAAACTCCTCCATCTCCTCTGCTCCGGTTTATCTCAGCACCTGTGTAACTGCAGGCCTTAGCTTAGCTTAGCTTAGCTTAGCTTAGCTTAGCTTAGCTCAAAGACTGAAAACATCTACTCATCAGTAACCTGCGACACCAGTTAATTAAACTAAGGTAAGTGAGTCAGAGCTGGAGATCCGGACCAGGGTTTATCTTGTGATGTCATCATGACATCATGAAGCTGCACATCTGTATAACGCAAACTAGCGGCTAGTCCACAAAGAGCAAAGTTAGCTAAACCAAGAGCTGAGGCCAATATTGACCACACACGTGTCCTTTAAGATTTTATAATAACTGAATGAACGCAGACAGAACTGAGGTCGACCTCATCAGACCTTGTTCAGTAAAGCTCCAGTTATTAGTGTTTAAATTGTGTTTGCGTCCAGTTGACAGACTTTGTTGACTTCACTCCAGTGAGTGTGTGTTTGTTTCTTTACTCCTGATGCAGAATAATTGATTCTGACGGAGGAGATAAATGCAGATGTTCTCCCAGAATGCTCAGCGCACTCAGAACCAGAGCCGTGCACCGAGGGAGATAAAGAGCAGTCTGAGAAGTTCACCAGGAGGAAAACAACAAACACAGCAAGTTGATCCGCCGGGTCAGGCCCTGCTTACCTCACAGACAGACACACACAGACACACACACACACACACACACACACACACACACACACACACACACACACACACACACACACACAGAGCATGCTCAGTGGCGTCTGGAGTCACACGGGGGCAAACTGAGTTTTACTGATGGTATTGCTGAAAGACTTGTGTCAGAACTTCTTTACCCCTTCTACCTCTAACTACCTACACACACACACACACCACACACACACACACACACACACACACACACACACACACACACACACACACACACACACACACACACACACACATGCACACTTCCCATGCTCTCCTCACATGCACTCTTCAACCCTGAGGCTGTAATCAGGGAAATGTGTTGTGCAGTAGCAACCCCAAAGGAGACTGAGTAATGATGCACTGCAACAAACAGACACACACACATCGACACACAAACACACACTGTGTTATTGTCTGTATTTTGTAGACATTGACAGAAAGAGGTGAGCAACCTTTACGTTGCTGTTAGTTTGAATGGTCTCGTTCTGCTGTCGAGGTGCTAACTGTTAGCAGCTAACATGTAGATACATGTAGAAACTGGATGTTCCCACCGAGCTGCAGAGGAACATGGAGTTGTTTCCTTTGGACGGAGGCAGGTGAACTGTTTCCTCCTGTTCTCAGTCTGTTTCAGTTCCTCAGGGTCTTTAACGTGTCTCCCCAATGACCCGTCCCCTGAGGAACAAGGGATAGTAATAAACAATAGAGGTCTCTCAATCAGAACAGCAGCTAAAGACGGAGTTAGGTGAGGCGCTGCAGCCGTGAGGGGGGATGGGAGTTGTAGTCTTCTCCGGGTTAGATTCCCTCAGTGTCGATGGTTCAGGAGGGTTTTTATCTGAATCCTCCTCAGACGTCTCTCTGACTCGTCTCTGATTGGCTGAGACTCGAGCTGCCGCTAACGTTTGCTCAGCTTGTTTCTCTAAAAACTTCAGATCCAGACGTCCGACGACTAAAATACTTCATCTGATTCAAATATAGAGTAAAAACCACCAAGATGTAAAAAGTGTTGTGACTTCAAACTGGATAAAAAAGTCACGTTTGTCTCTTCAGACAAACAAACACTGAAACATGGACAAAGAGGATGTGACGCCACCAACAGGCGACAGAAGGAAACGTTACCCTGATTCACACTACAGACTTCTGCAGGTTTGAAGATATAAACTCAGCAACAGATATAACACAGGTCTGATGATTTACATGAGAAACAGTTAAATGTTATAGATTTTAAAAATAAGAATGTTATGTCCTTATAGTGTTAAAGTGCAGGAAACAGACACTGAGAATCATAACCTTTCCAGAAGATCAGAGATCGGGTACACAAAACACACAACAGAGGCCCCACACACACACACACACACACACACACACACACACACACACTCACACACACACAAGCTGAGTCCTGGCATCTGATGAGAGGAGATCTTGGTTCAACACTATATTACTTTCCTGTCCTCAGGCCCACTTCCAATCTGACCCAGCTGCTGATAAACTGACTGTGATATCACCCACAACTCCTCGATCCCAAACACACACACACACACACACACACACACAGGCCTTTGCTTGAGGCGTACACACACATATATACACAGTCCAGCCTTTTACTTATAAAACACACAATGAAATGATTCCAGTAACCCTGCTGCAGGATTTAAAGATGGCAGAGATAGAGTCAGTCAGGGCTGCGAGGCCGGTGGTGTCCCTGCTGCTGGTGACGGAGGAGCCGAGCGACGCTCAGAGGGATGAGGGAGGCTGTTGAAGGGAGATAGAGGAAACTCTGGGTGGAGCAGAGGAGGGTGGAGAGCTGCAGGGTGGAAGCATGTTGGAGCTCATGCTGTATATAAGTATGGAGAAGTGACTTACTGTACATTCCCTGTGTTTCACGTCAGGAACGTTCCAGCGGCGTTAAAAACATTTCATGTCTTCAACGTATTTCTTCATAATGAGAAAATGGTCGACATCTCTTCCTGAGAGACGCTTGCAGCGCGGACCCTGGGCTCACGTGGGCGTGACCAACTAATCGTTTCAGTCGTGGTGATGAGCCGAAGCAAAGTGCTGCGGTGGAGCGTCACGGAGAACAGGCAGGAACCTGATGTCCACATTCTCTGTTCCATCGGAGAAACAACAGGATCCATAGGATTGCTGTGGCACTGGGACGTTCTGCAACTGAACATGGTTACCAGAGTAAATTCATATCATGACAGTGACACAGAGAAAATTCAACAGGCAACATAAAAGTCAGTTTGCATGGTTGGTCGGTTGGTTGGTTGGTTGGTTGGTCGGTCGTTTGGTTGGTTGGTTCGTTGGTCGGTGGTTGGTTGGTCGGTTGGTCGGTCGGTTGGTCGGTTGGTTGGTTGGTCGGTCGGTTGGTTGGTTGGGTGGTGTTGGTCGGTTGGTGGTTGGTTGGTCGTTGCGGTTGGTCGGTTGGTTGGTGGTTGGTCGGTCGTGGTCGGTTGGTCGTGTTGGTCGGTTGGTTGGTTGGTTGTGTCGGTTGGTTGGTTGGGTTGGTTGGTCGGTTGGTGGTTGGTTGGTCGGTTGGTGGTTGGTGTGGTGTGGTCGGTTGGTGGTCGGTTGGTGGTGGTTGGTCGGTCGGTTGTGTGGTTGGTGGTTGGTCGGTCGGTGTGGTCGGTTGTTGGTTGGTCGGTGTTGGTGGTCGGTGTGGTTGGTCGGTGTTCGGTCGGTTGTCGTGGTTGGTCGGTGCGGTCGGTCGGTGTCGTGGTCGGTGGTAGTGTTCGGTGGTGGTTGGTTGTGGTGTGGTTGTGGTTGTGGTTGGTTGGTTGGTGGTCGGTGGTGGTCGGTGGTTGGTCGGTTGGGTCGGTGTGGTGGTCGTGTCGGTTGGTCGGTTGGTCGGTCGGTTGGTCGGTCGGTCGGTCGGTGGTCGGTGGTTGGTCGGTCGGTCGGTCGGTTGGTGGTTGGTTAGTCGTTGGTCTGCTTCCAGTTTCTATGCTCAGTCTCACGTGTACTGCACAGACATGAGAGAAGCATGGATCTGAACATGTGACTTGAATGTCGCTCCAGCTCTGTCCTCCTCCCTTAATAGAACCATTTATAGTTGTATGTGGTGGAGCAGGGTCTCGTCTCCGCAGGGAGCTTCTCCACATGTGATCCAGCAGCGGTGATGATTCAGCAGGGAGCACAACAGAACCCAGCAGACACAACAATTAGAATATACAGAAGCATCTCACCAGGCCCACGCAGAGAAGCAATTTCTGTATGTTGACGTGTGAAAGCATGTGGTGGGGGAGGGGTAACTGGACAGCGTTATAGAAACATCAGAATGTGGGCTTTGTTCTGGATGGGGGGGGGGGGGGGGGCTGGGTACCATTTAGTACCATGGGGCTCGCAGTTCATACCATAATTAATCAAACATCTGGTAACATCTGTAAACAGCTTCCGTCCACTTAGTCTCTACAGACAAACATCAACAGACAGGTTTGAGCGTTTAGCCGCTAAAGAGCCTAATTCAATCAGAAGGTGGTGGAGACCCAACATGGAGATACAAGAGAGAGAGCACTGGTTATAAACCAGTCATGATCTCTGACGATGGAAATGAACATCTGTAAATAAACATGTGGAGCCAGATGTTTCCCCCAGTAGGTGGTGGAGACCAAACACGGAGATGAAAAGAGAAGGAAATTATAAACAGTTTCTATCTGCTGCCCTCAAGTGGCCAGTTGAAGTTGAAGCGTTTTTTTGTGTTGAGCAGTGGTGTGTGTGTGTGGTGTGTGGTGTGTGTGTGTGGTGTGTGTGTGTGTGTGAGTGAATAATAAGAACATATCACAGTGACAGCAGCAGTGAGCTGGAGACTCTGGGACCAGCATCACAAAACCATTAACCAAAGAATTCCTCTGTGCATGTGTGTGAGCTGCACGCGCTGGGAGCAGAATATTATGAACGACTGTTGGGTCTGTAATCACTGCAGTGAATTAGCAGAGAGCAAACAAGTTTCTCATATTCTACATCTGTAAAACCACATTAATACACACGTCTACACGTCTACACGTCTACACGTCTACACGTCTACACGTCTACACGTATACACGTCTACACGTCTACACGTATACACGTATACACGTCTACACGTTACACTCACACGTTACACGTCTACACGTCTACACGTCTACACGTTACACGTCTACACGTTACACGTATACACGTATACACGTTACACGTTACACGTCTACACTCATACACGTCTCACGTCACACGTTACACGTATACACGTCTACAGTCTACACGTCCACACGTCCACACGTATACACGTATACACGTCTACACGTCTACACGTCTACACGTCTACACGTACACACGTCTACACGTCTACACGTCTACACATCTACACACGTCTACACGTCTACACGTCTACACGTCTACACATCTACACGTCTCTACACATCTACACGTCTACACGTCTACACGTCTACACGTCTACACGTCTACACGTCTACACGTCTACACGTCTACACGTCTACACGTCTACACGTCTACACGTCTACACGTCTACACGTATACACGTCTACACGTCTACACGTCTACACGTCTACACGTCTACACGTCTACACGTCTACACGTCTACACGTCTACACATCTACACGTCTACACATCTACACATCTACACGTCTACACATCTACACGTCTCTACACATCTACACGTCTACACGTCTACACGTCTACACGTCTACACCTCTACACCTCTACACGTCTACACGTCTACACGTCTACACGTCTACACGTCTACACGTCTACACGTCTACACATCTACACATCTACACACGTCTACACGTATACACGTCTACACGTCTACACGTCTACACGTCTACACATCTACACACGTCTACACGTCTACACATCTACACATCTACACGTCTACACATCTACACACGTCTACACGTCTACACATCTACACATCTACACGTCTACACATCTACACACGTCTACACGTCTACACGTCTACACATCTACACGTCTACACGTCTACACGTCTACACGTCTACACCTCTACACGTCTACACGTCTACACGTCTACACGTCCACACGTCCACACGTCTACACGCCTACACGTCTACACGTCTACACGCCTACACATCTACACGTCTACACGTCTACAGAATCTAGAACCCGATTGTATCCCAGAGTGAAAGTCGTCCTCCCACCTCTGACTGTCTCCCTGAAGGAAACACAATGAAAACGTTCTCTGCAGACAAAGAGACGCACATTTACTGTGAAACAACTTCTGGTTCACTTTGCTTTATTCACCAAATGTCCTCATCAGGGTCTCAACACCCGTTTATATATTATTACATTATAACAGCAAATGTCCTT
>CM031687.1:780000-862500 GCA_006182925.3 Reinhardtius hippoglossoides
AGGAGGCGGCCGCGCGGCTGCTGCCCGGCGGGTAAAGAAAGGATGTGTCCGCCTGTGTTGACTTGTGGCCTCCTGTCAGTGCTCACTGGAGGCTGGGTTAGCCGGAGCTAGCTGCGAGCACACCGGCTGCAGCCAGGCGGGGGAGCGGGCAGGAGCCCCGGAGCCGACGGGGCAGAGCCGGCGGGGTTCTCGGTGTGTGTGCCGGGGGACGGCTCCTCAGCAGCGGGCTCCCGGAGCGAGTTAGCGCCGTGTGTGAGTGAAGTAAACAATAAGGAGAGGCGGTTAGCTGCCGGGCTAGCGACCCGGGGCTGCTCCGGTTGGCGCCACACTGGATCTCTCCGGATCTGCATCCTCCAGCCCGACCCGGACCCGAGCTCCGACTCGGTTCCACCCCGTCCCTCCTTTAAGAACATGTTGTTCTGCTCTGCTAACGGCGGCTCCACGCTAGCTAGCTAGGCTAACGTTAGCATGAGCACCGACGTGCACTTCTCCCGCCCGAGCCCGTTTGAAAACACGGTCCGGTCTGTGGGAGCGTGGGTCCGTGACCCGGGCTCCGTGGCCGCCGCCAGCTCCGGCAACCGCGGGCACGGGGCCGGTTGTACACCGGGGACTTGTTTGTGTGCGTGGACCGAGCGGTGCTGCTGTGTTTAGCTAGCAGCCCGGAGCTAGCTGCTCCAACACATGTCCGGGTAACGCGGAGGGAGAAGCAGCGGTTCGGTTACCGCTGCTCCTCCATGGTGAGGAACCGCCTGGCTCCTCCGCGACGAGGAGCAGGACCACCTCCCTCTGCTGCATGTGGAGCCTCACGGGTTCTGTAGCTTCTCGTCCCCACACGAGCTGTGTGGATGCTAATGAAGCAGGTAGATGTCAGAGCCTCCACGATGCTGCGAGCAGCGGCCAGGAGCTGCAGCCTCCACGGCCCCTCTGGAGGTTCTCTGGAGGAGCAGCCTCTTCCTCTGGAGGAGCAGCCTCTTCCTGGGAGTCCTCTGGAAGAGCAGCCTCTTCCTCTGGAAGTCCTCTGGAAGAGTAGCCTCTTCCTCTGGAAGAGCAGCCTCTTCCTCTGGAAGAGCAGCCTCTTCCTCTGGAAGAGCAGCCTCTTCCTGGAGGTTCTCTGGAGGAGCAGCCTCTTCCTCTGGAGGAGCAGCCTCTTCCTGGGAGTTCTCTGGAAGAGCAGCCTCTTCCTCTGGAGGAGCAGCCTCTTCCTGGAGGTTCTCTGGAAGAGCAGCCTCTTCCTCTGGAAGTCCTCTGGAAGAGCAGCCTCTTCCTCTGGAAGAGCAGCCTCTTCCTGGAAGTTCTCTGGAAGATGAGGCTGCTCTTTCTCTGGAAGAGCAGCCTCTTCCTCTGGAAGAGCAGCCTCTTCCTGGAAGTCCTCTGGAAGATCAGCCTCTTCCTGGAGGTTCTCTGGAAGAGGAGCCTCTTTCTCTGGAACTCTTCAGATACAATTTACTCTTTAGTCTCAACTGTTTATTCTAATTGGCTCCAAACAGAAGATCAACATCTGACTGAGAAACACATTCCTGAATAGTCCTGATGTATTTCACCGTTTATCTTTTAACTCCCTATTTAAACTGTTAACTTCACACCATCACACTGAGCCCTGACCCCTGACCCCTGACCCTAACTGCTCTGTCGTGTTAATTGTACTGTAGTTATTCTATAAGATAGCGTAGGGCTGGAAGATGATATCACTCAAGTTTGATTTGTTCGGTCCATATTCTCCTGAACAATTCGCCTCATAGATCCGAACAAGGTGCGACATCATCTGCCCGTCACCTTCCATGAAGTAGGTTCAGACCTGAAGCCCAGTAGAAGAGCATGTATATAAACATGTTCTTAACAGAAGATAAGGAGTCACTCAGTCCGTAACTAAATAAAATGACCGATCATATATGTAATTCAAAATATCTATCATAATTCATGTGATCTGATTGCTGATGTGATTCTCTGGAATCAGCTCAGAAGCAGTTTACGTGTGTTTCAGCGTCTCGACAGGATCTCCTGTGATGTTGAACCTCAGGAGTCGGTTACATCAGACGTTGTGTTGTTCGTGTCCCTCGGGTTTAAAGTCAGTTCATATCCTAAAACCCTTCAGTGACCAGGTCAGTCTGAGTCGTGGCTCTGCAGTGTGAAGCTGCTTGTGTCTGTCGGACCTGAAGCAGAGAACCTGGTGTGAGCAGCTCGCTGTGAAACCACCTCCTCCGAGGAAGACGCCCGTTTATTGCTTCATGCTTCAGTTCAGATGTGATTCAATTAAAGGTTTTAAGATTTCACCAGGAAGTCAGTGGAGTCAGAATGAGGAAGAGTTCTCGCTCTGCACACGGCCCTTTAAATCGTTCGTTCTGTTGCTCGTGCACATGCAGCCACTCCATTTATTTTGATAAGGTTGTTTTTAATATATATATATAAATTATTGTTATTTTTCCTGTAGATTTTCTCGACATAACTTATGCAGAGGTTTAAGTAAATACTGTGTTTTCTGCCTCGGACACTTTCAGGCTCGGTCCAGGTTTTAGTTTTAAATCCCTGTCGCCGTGGTAACGCCTCCGTGCACGTGAAGCTTTACAGCCTCTGAAACATAGAAGTCGAAGCAGGTAAAAATATTAGGGAGTCAAAATCTTACCAATAAATTAGTTGTTATATAATTATTCTTGCAATATTATGACTTTATTCTTGAAATCTCAGATTTTATTTCTCTTGAAGTTGCCACAATACTAATTGTACGTTGTGCTCTAGTGATATTTGGGATTTAGACATTTCAGATACTTAATTATCAGCTAAGTGACAAAAACAAAAATACAACCAAATATGAATAACTTTAATGAAGTAAACAAACTCATTTTTCTATGTTAATTATTGACACTGATACTGTGAAAGGATCACATCCAAAGGTTTTTATTGGTCAACTGATAAATCCTCTGACTCTTAATTTAGATGTTCCAGTTTGTGTCATCGCCTCGTGAACCCGACAGTTTCAAATCAAAACCGGACGAAACAAACACGTAGTTGTCTTTCTGCTCGTTGAGAGTTTGAATGAAGACGATTCTGCTGTCACAGAGTAGAGATCCAACTTTGCTGTCAGTCCACTGAGGTGAAACCAAACCACATTGTCTTCCTGTCGGACGTCTCATCACCGGCCGTGTGTTGAGATGTCATATCTATCAGATCGATCCTGAAGCTCGGGTGCAGACGAACAGGGTTTGGTGCTGAGCGCTTATCTGAGACCAGCAGAGCTTCACACGCGCTGTTCTCCAAACTCCTGACTCTGAAGCAGACAGTGAACACATCACAGACTTTAACCATCCAGACTCCGCAGCTCCCCCCCCCCCCCCCCCACCTCCTCCTCCGCTAATCTGCTCCTTTAACCTGGTGGCCCTCCGGTTTGAGTTTACTCATGAGTAACTGGCATCTCGCTGTGACGGGGCATGACTCAGCACTTTCCTGTGGGCCAGATGAATGAATGAGAGTAAACGTGTTTGATTATTCTGTAAAGAGAAAAGTGACGACACACAAATCATACAATCATTCACACACAGAGCAGGAAGTGATGAAACGTGTAAATCTCGAAACAAAGATATAGATAAAATCATTATAAGTAATACAAACGAAAAGTTTAGTATTTCTGCTAAAAAACTAAACACAGTAAATCAATAATGAAGATTGAATAGATCAGTAGTTTCCGCTGTTCTTCGTTTCTCTGTTTCATCGCCACCCGTTGAACCTGTGGTTGAAATGACTCTTATCTGTAAGTGAGTGTGGGACGTGGTGTTCTGTCCGTCTCTCGTCCTAAAGTGACGCTCTCGTCTGTCTCTCGCTGATAAGTCTCCTGTCCTCCTCTTATCTAGGGCCTTGCCCAGCTGGAGATCCTGTGTAAGCAGCTGTACGAGACGACCGAATCCGCCGTCCGACTCCAGGCAGAGAAAGCTCTGGTCGAGTTCACCAACAGCCCCGACTGTCTCAGCAAGTGTCAGCTGCTGCTGGAGCGAGGCAGCGTGAGTAGACTGTCCCTCACCTGTCCGTCACCTGTCCGTCACCTGTCTGTCACCTGCCCCGTCACCTGTCTGTCACCTGCCCCGTCACCTGTCCCTCACCTGTCAGTCCCCTGTCCCTCACCTGTCCCTCACCTGTCCCTCACCTGTCCGTCCCCTGTCCGTCACCTGTCCGTCACCTGCCCCGTCACCTGTCACCTGTCCGTCACCTGCCCCGTCACCTGTCACCTGTCTGTCACCTGTCTGTCACCTGTCCGTCACCTGTCTGTCCCCTGTCCGTCACCTGTCACCTGTCCCTCACCTGCCCCTCACCTGTCCATCCCCTGTCATCTGTCCGTCACCTGGCCGTCACCTGTCCCTCACCTGTCTGTCCCCTGTCCCTCACCTGTCTGTCACCTGCCCGTCACCTGTCTGTCACCTGTCACCTGTCCCTCACCTGTCTGTCACCTGCCCCGTCCCGTCATCTGTTCCTCACCTGTCCGTCACCTGTCTGTCACCTGCCCCGTCCCCTGTCCCTCACATCCCCGTCCCCTGTCCGTCACCATTTTATTGAATTTGCGAAATTTCATCAAACATCCACGTCAAATATCTCCATGAAAATTCACTTTAAATGAAATCAGGGGGTGAAGTGTTTTCATTTGAGACATAATTAGACTTCAGGAAACTGACGTCACCAAGCGATCGGCTCTGTCGAGCTCCGACACTCAGGAGGGAGTTTAAAAGTTAGTTTCAGCAGCTTCTGTTCGCACTCGGCACTTTGCTGTACGTTGTAAATCTTCTGTCCGGTATTTAAATTATTTAACGTGAGTCATGACAAGTGAATTTCCCTGATGTGTGGAAATAAAGTTCTATCTAATGTTCTGCTGTTTCTCTCTCGTCACAGTCGTCGTACTCTCAGCTGCTCGCAGCCACGTGTTTGTCTAAATTGGTTTCTCGGACCAGCAACCCTCTGCCCCTGGAGCAACGCATCGACATACGTGAGTATCTCTCTGAGGTAATCTGCTGCTGAGCCACTAGGGTGCGCTGTTCCTGCCTCACTAAGCGGCTGTTACTGTTTCTGTATCGTTCAGGGAACTATGTTCTGAATTATTTGGCCACGCGGCCGAAGTTGGCGGCATTTGTGACCCAGGCTCTGATCCAGCTGTACGCCCGAATCACCAAGCTGGGCTGGTTCGACTGTCAGAAAGATGACTACGTCTTCAGGAACGTCATCGCTGATGTGACTCGCTTCCTCCAGGTGAGGGCGTGGTCGATCGCGTGCTGCTGAGCGCTGCAGGAACCTTTGTGTTGAGCTGTTGTGTTGAGCTGTTGTGTTGTGTCTCTACAGGACAGTGTTGAACACTGCATCATAGGGGTGACCATTCTGTCCCAGCTGACCAATGAGATCAATCAGGTACTGTTTGTTTGGGGGGTTTCACCGTAACACACACTGAGATGTTTAACGAGATGTTTAACGAGATGTTTAACGTGGTGCGTTTCCCCCGCAGGCTGACACCACACATCCTCTGACTAAACACAGGAAGATCGCGTCATCATTCAGAGACTCCTCCCTCTTCGACATCTTCACTCTGTCCTGTAACCTCCTCAAACAGGTACGTGGATCCCCCCCCCCCCCCCCCCCCCCCCGGCTTCACGAGTGTGTCGTCCTGCTGGTAAAGGGCTGATGTGTTTCTCACATCTGGTGGAAGTGCGGGTCTGTGTCCTGCTCGTTCAATAACAGGAACAGAATCTTTGACTTCATGTGACTTTTGGCCATGTGATCATTCACAGTGTGACTCAGTACTTAGTTCAGTTGGAGCTCCGACGGACTAAAGACTCATCAGTCAAACGACGGAGCTCTGAGCTACTTTTAAAATCCCTCAGAAAAGCTCTCAGAGCTTAATTGTGGACAGAGGGTGACCTGCAGCCCACCGGAGGATAATATCAGTTTATCACACGTGTGACAGTCGCACAGATGGAGCACAATAAACAACGGATCAGAATTTAAGGGAGTTTCTGTAATGAGCTCAGAGTGAGATGGTGATTACATGTTTTAATCAGCTTCCTGCTCCCAGCCAATGAGAGAGGAGTAAACCCCCGCAGGCCGACTGCAGCTGAGCTTTGTTCTGTGTGTTCTCCAGGCGTCGGGGAAGAACCTGAACCTGAACGATGAGTCGCAGCACGGTTTGCTGATGCAGCTGCTCAAACTCAGCTACAACTGCCTCAACTACGACTTCATAGGAACTTCCACAGACGAGTCGTCGGACGACCTCTGCACTGTACAGATCCCCACGTCCTGGAGATCAGGTAGCTGCTGCTGACAGCTTCTTGTTTTGAGTGATGTCAGGCTCAGTCCAGTCAGACGAGTCCATATGTATATTGATGTCATTGACACAGAACTCGTACTGACAACTTCCTGTTTTCTCTCTCTCCTGCAGCGTTTCTTGATTCCTCCACCCTGCAGCTCTTTTTCAATTTATATCATTCCATCCCTCCATCCCTCTCTCCGTTGGTAAGTGACCCGGTGACCCAGTAACGACCTGTAACCTCAGAACCACGAGCTTCTCTGACAGAAGCACATGAAACTCTTTAGGTTCAAACTAATTCTGATGTTTGTTAGGATGAAGTGATGTTTTTAATATGTAGAGATTAGAGCCTGACCTTAAATATGTCCTTATCAAACCCGTAAGTCAAAGAAATGTGATTTAGGTTTGATGCTTTACAGTTAAACCATAAACTTTATTAAAAATGACTTCTTTTTTACTTTCTGCTCCCAGCTATCAAAACTTAATTCAGTAAATAATCAAACGTTTCTCATTTTAGTTTTCAGTCTGAACATCTTCCATCTCTGAAGCCCGTTTGAAACCACTGACCGATGGAACCGGGTCTCTTCGTGTTGTGTTAATAACCCGTGAGTCTTCCCGTGTGCAGGTGTTGTCATGTCTAGTTCAGATCGCCTCCGTCAGACGATCTCTCTTCAACAACGCAGAGCGAGCAAAGTTCCTTTCACATCTGGTCGACGGAGTAAAGAGGATATTAGCAAACCCACAGGTGAGGAACCGCCTCGTGCAGCGCTCCTCCTCTGACTTGTGTTCTCCGGTCGTTGTGTGACGCTGTGGAACATGTTGTGTTTCAGTGTTTACCGGATCCTAACAACTACCACGAGTTCTGCCGTCTGCTGGCGCGGCTGAAGAGCAACTACCAGCTGGGGGAACTGGTCAAAGTAGAAAACTACCCTGAAGTTATTCGACTCATAGCAAACTTCACTGTCACTAGTCTGCAGGTGAGAGGGGTTTGATTCCAGATGTTCAACTCATTCATCAGCAGCTGATTTGAAGTTCAGTGTTTTTGTGAAACGACTCGAGCTGCAACGATGACAGTAAAATCCCCTGTGGTCTCCTCAGCACTGGGAGTTTGCTCCCAACAGCGTCCACTACCTGTTGAGTCTATGGCAGCGCCTGGCAGCGTCGGTCCCCTACGTCAAAGCCACCGAGCCTCACCTGCTGGAGACGTACACGCCGGAGGTCACCAAGGCCTACATCACCTCGCGGCTGGAGTCGGTCCACGTCATCCTCAGGTACCACTCGGCTTCATGTCAAAGAACCAGTTCAACATCAGAGTGTGTCTGACAGGTTTTTATTTAGTGCGTCTGTAATCAGGGAAGCTCTGTGTCTCGTTTTGGTTAAACCCGTGTGTCCAAACGCGTTCGCTCCACAGAGACGGTTTGGAGGATCCTCTCGATGACGCCGGCCTCGTGCAGCAGCAGCTGGACCAGTTGTCCACCATCGGGCGCTGCGAGTATGAGAAGACGTGTGCTCTGCTCGTCCAGCTGTTCGACCAGGCGGCGCAGACCTACCAGGAGCTGCTGCAGTCCACCAACTCCAGCGCCGCCGACATCACCGTGCAGGAGGGTACGTGCTGCAAACACAGGGCCACGCCGATGGGTCTAACATCGTCTCCTTCTCTGATTGGCAGCTCAGACAGAAGCTGCTGATGAGGCTTCGTGCTCAGTGAATAAATCATTAATCCTGGTTTCTAGGATCAGAACCCTCTGACCAACAGTTCCTTCTGTGTGCAGGTCGGTTAACGTGGCTGGTTTATATCATCGGGGCAGTGATCGGCGGACGGGTGTCGTTTGCGAGCACGGACGAGCAGGACGCCATGGACGGAGAGTTAGTCTGTCGGTAAGAGAGAAATCTGAGGATCTCATGATGCACGAAATAAAAAGAGGAAATAGTTTTAAACATGGAAAAGAGATTAAATCTGAAAACAGATCGTTGTTGATATGTTGGACGCTCGTGATGACATCTTTACATGTGGGGACGAACGTGTCCATAACGTGCAGCAGCCCCAGATTGATGTTCATAACTCAAACTATAGTAGTTGTAATAACTTATGAAGAGTTTTCTATATTTAGAAATATTTAGGGTCCATGTGTTTTGTGTGTTTTCTGATGAAAAGGCTGATTTTGTGAGTGAATCTTTAAAAACACACTGTACTTCGCTCTCTCTCCTTCACTCAGGGTTCTGCAGCTGATGAATCTGACCGACTCCCGGTTGGCGCAGGCGGGGAACGAGAGGCTGGAGCTCGCCATGCTCAGCTTCTTCGAACAGTTCAGGAAGATCTACATCGGGGACCAGGTGCAGAAATCCTCTAAGGTGAGCGCTGCTTTAACCGGGTCAGGACGCTGCTGCTGCTGCTGCTGCTGTCGCCTCAGTGTTGCATTAACCCCGACCCGGCCTCACGCCCCCGTGACCCCTCATGTCCGCTCCGCCAGCGGGGGCCACTTCGGGGCCACGTCTTTTGTCCCGAACGCTGACGTGTGCTCGATGCGGCGGCTGCGTTTTAAAGAGTCGCTCAGTGTGTTCTGCTGTTGTGTTTTTAGACGTGGTGCAGGCGTCCGGCTTCACGCTGACTGACTTCCTGTTCTCTTTGTTCTGAACATGTGTTCGTCTGGTTCGGCGTCGTCACACTTTAAATCCAGGACGTGTTGAGAAGTCGAGCGTTTCGCCCGAGCAGGCTTCACACAGAGCTCTGAGTGCGTGTGGCTGCTGATTGGCTGAGGATCCGTCTGTTGTAGGAACCGAAGCCGTAACTCAAAGTCTCCGTCGTCTCGGGTTCAACATGAATAAAACACCATGTTTGTGATATCATCAACTAAAACTCTTCTGTCTCCACTAACGACTTTATCATTCATATTATTATTGATATTCGTCAGCGACTTCTGTTGTAATACGTGGAATCGTTGTTTTATTTTATGAATCAAATTTCTGAGAATAATTATTCATGATAATTCACAAAACTCTGAAATGGTTTTAAAGCGCTCGACATGGACGAGAGACGGGTCTCCACTTCATCTGGTTGTTAGGGTGGGGGGGGTAATGAGACGCAGCACAAACAGAGATATGATATTCATGACAGGTGATGTTTCACATATTCAATGTTCGTCCTTCACATTATTTGATCTGCTTGTTTTTTTGCAGCTTTATCGACGACTATCAGAAGTTCTGGGTTTGAACGACGAGACGATGGTGCTCAGCGTCTTCATAGGCAAAATGTGAGTATTAAAAATAACACAGATCACATCTCTTCAACAGTTTGACAAACATTTTTTGTATCTTGTTTGTATTGAAGGATAATGAATTAAGGATGTTAAAGCAGCGTTCAGCCGTTATCTTTATAACTTTATGAAGGTGCACGTGGTCACATGACTCCAGCTCCTCCCCAGGGTCATGTGATAAACCGTCTCCATGGCAACAGAGCGAACTGCAGCAGCTAATTAAGATCATTTGAACCTTTTATCTCAAATATAAAGTTCGTCACAAAGTTTTCCAGCTTTAACTTTAAGTGTTAAAATGATCAGAAATAAACGAGTATTGATTTTTGACCAGAAAACAATCTGTTTGTGTGTTTTTGTGTTTCAGCATCACAAACTTGAAGTACTGGGGCCAGTGTGAACCAATCACCTCCAAGACATTGCAGCTACTAAACGACCTCTCACTAGGATATCCTTCACTACTGTGTGTGTGTGCGTGTGCGTGTGCGTGTGTGTGTGTGTTGTTGTGAGTTGGTTGGACTGATGTGTGTTGTGTGTTACTGACTTGTTTTTCAGCAGCGTTGCCCTCAACACTGAGACAACACTTTCCTCACACTGAGTTTTGTGTCCGAGTGGAGACTCTGGTGTGTTTCTGGATCTGTGTTTTCTCCTTGACCTCCTGTGCACGTACAGCAGCGTGAGGAAGCTGGTGAAGCTCACCGCGGTCCAGTTCATGTTGAACAACCACACGGTGAGTTCCTCCCAGTCAGCACATCTTCATCCCTCTGAACGTCTTCATCATTAACGGTCTGTGTGCGTCTGTCTGTGTGTGTGTGTGTGTCTGTTTGTGTGTGTCAGAGCGAACACTTCTCCTTCCTCGGAGTGAACAACCAGTCGAATCTGAGCGACATGAGGTGTCGGACCACCTTCTACACGGCCTGGGGCGCCTGCTAATGGTGGATCTGGGTAACTGCACTTTCCTTTCTCCAGTGAGAGAAGTTCACTGTGAAACCAGCAGCTTGTTGTGTTTGACGAGTCGATGATGTCAGAGCGAGGCTGAGCTCTGGTCTCACGTGAACGAGTCTCGATGAGTCTTTAGAAGCTGCCTCAGACAGTTGTGTTGACTCATTGTGCGTCTGTGTGCGTCTGTGTGCGTCTGTGTGTCTGTGTGCAGGCGAGGACGAGGACCAGTTCGAACAGTTCATGTTGCCTCTGACGGCTGCGTTTGAAACTGTGGCTCAGATGTTGAGCACCAACACCTTCAACGAGCAGGAAGCTAAGGTGACGCACGCACACACACACACACATGAACAAGTACTGACACTATTTAAATTAGCAGAATATTTGTCTTATTCTGTTCAATTTAAAAAGTCTTCAGCTTCTTAGAATAAACTTTTACTCGGCAGCCAATCACAGCAGCAAGTCACATCCTGGTTGAAAAACAGGTGAAAAACTCGTCTGCTGAAGTTTTATTATCTGAACAATTCAGCGTCTGAAGAATCGACTAACCCGTGTTCTCCTGTGGTTTCCTGTAGAGGACGCTGGTGGGTCTGGTCCGGGACCTGCGAGGCATCGCCTTCGCCTTCAACGCCAAGACCAGCTTCATGATGCTCTTCGACTGGATGTATCCTCGCAGCTGAAGCTGAAACGTGCTCTTTACTCATCAGTGTGTGTGTGTGAGACTTGTCCTTAACCCTCGCCTGCAGATATCCAGCCTACATGCCCATCTTACAGAGAGCCATCGAGCTGTGGTACCACGACCCAGCATGCACCACGCCTGTCCTCAAGCTCATGGCTGAACTCGTCCACAACAGGTGAAGATGCTCAGTGACGTCTCCTCAGCCAATAACTGATCTATAACTGATCTATAACTGATCTATAACTGATCTGCTCTTCGCCGTAGATCCCAGAGGTTACAGTTCGACGTGTCGTCACCAAACGGAATCCTGTTGTTCAGAGAAACCAGCAAGATGATCACCACCTACGGTACACTCGCCAAAATAAAAGTCCTCACTGCACACCCCTCCTTTCTCTTCTCTTTTCATTATTATTATTATTGTTTTATTTATCAATGAATTAATCCTCAGTTTTTATCTGTTCAATATTTGACACTGACTCTGATGTAAAGATTATAAAATGTTCCTCTTTCCTTCTGACGTTTCCTTATTGATCTTCGTGTCCACAGATACTGAGGCTTCTGCAAAACAACAAATCAGTGACACAATCATATTAATGATGATAATAATAATAATCCAGATCAAACTGCTTCTTTTCCCACCGACAGTTAATTCATAATAAACCAAAACAACCTGTAAAGATCCATCGTTTGTCTCTTCGCAGGAAACCGCATCCTGACGCTGGGGGAGGTGCCGAAGGACCAGGTGTACGGCGTGAAGCTGAAGGGCGTCAGCGTGTGCTTCGCCATGCTGAAGGCGGTGCTCAGCGGGAACTACGTCAACTTCGGCGTCTTCCGTCTGTACGGCGACGACGCGCTGGACAACGCTCTGCAGACGTTCATCAAGCTACTGCTGTCCATCCCCCACAGTGACTTACTAGTATGTTCATGTTCATCATGTCAACGACACATTTAATCATCACACGCCACAAACACACGGAACATGAGAGCGTGGAGGTGGGACGTTTCCTGCAGGAAAAGTTCCAGAACGTTTCTGTCTTTACATTGAATGAGTTGTTTGTATAGTGACATGAATCACATGACTCCTCCTGACTCCTCCCCCTCAGGACTACCCCAAGCTCAGCCAGTCGTTCTACTCGCTGCTCGAGGTGCTGACGCAGGATCACATGAACTTCATCGCCAGTCTGGAGCCTCACGTGGTCATGTACATCCTGTCCTCCATATCAGAAGGACTGACGGCGCTCGGTGAGACACCCGGAGCTCCAGCACTGTTTCAAAGAGCGTGCACGTCGCGGCAGGTGTTAAACGTGTGTGTGTGTGTGTGTTTCAGATACGATGGTGTGCACAGGCTGCTGCTCCAGTCTGGACCACATCGTCACCTACTTGTTCAAACAGCTGTCGCGCTCCACCAAGAAGCGTCCGGCTCCCATGGCAACGGACGACCGCTTCCTCCACATCATGCAGCAGCACCCGGAGATGATCCAGCAGGTGAGAGGTCCTTCTGATCTACACTCACGTGCTTTTATTGTGAAGAAGCTTCCGTGTGTGACCCTGGTGCTCGTTGTGCAGATGTTGTCCACAGTTTTAAACATCATCATCTTCGAGGACTGTCGGAACCAGTGGTCCATGTCGCGACCTCTGTTAGGCCTCATCCTGCTCAACGAGAAGGTGAAACATCCCGTCAGCCTGTGTGTGTCTGTGTGTGTCTGTGTGTGTGTGTAGTAACACGTGTGTGTGTGCGTCCTGCAGTACTTCGCTGACCTGAGGAACAGCATCGTCAACAGTCAGCCTCCAGAGAAGCAGCAAGCCATGCACTTATGTTTCGAGAACTTGATGGAAGGAATAGAAGAAATCTACTCACCAAGAATCGAGACAGGTAGGTCACATGACCCGACACGTGAGAACCTCACTTCATGTTCTAGAGTCAGATTTAATATCTGTGTTTATGTTTTGTGAGATGAGAAATAGATCTAACTTTGCAAATTACAATAAAAGTCCTGATATTGTGTAATGTGACACATGTCGGCTCAGTGTTGTAGAAAAGAAGCTTTGTTGTTGTTATCTGATAAAAGTCTAACGTGTGTGTGTCTGTGCGTGTGTGTGCGTGTGTCTGTGTGTGTGCGTGTGTGTGGTGTGTGTGTGTGTGTCTGTGTGTGTGTCTGTGCAGGTTTACTCAGAACTTGTCGGTGTTCCGGAGGGAGGTGAACGACAGCATGAAGAACTCGACGTACGGCGTCAACAGCAACGACATGATGAGCTGACATTCCACACATCAGAGTCTTAGAGCGCAGCCGCAGACAGAGCCCTCACCCCTCCTCCCCCCTCTCTGCATCAGCGTCCCCCCCCCCGGGCCCGGATGCCTGGGGGTCGTCTCTTCACTCGGATTCACAACGTACGGGATCGTTGATTCAGTTCAGCGAGTAACTCCCCCTCACCCCTTCCTCCCCCTTTTTGATAGAAGCATATATAAATATATACAGATCTATTTTAACGCCAGTCTGCATCGGTCTGACCGCCGCGGCTGTCCCGACCGCAGGGGGCGCATGTCGAAGCACTCGGAGGACGGAGGCGAGGACGGGGGCGAGGTGAGGAACGCCGGTTAAACGTAATAATCCGCTTCTGCCTGCCTTGTATAGAAAAACACTCAAAAAACCAAGTGTACATTTTTTTTCGTAACATTTTGAACAATGTTTATAATGATGATGATTGAATTTAAAAACACAAAGAAGAGTCGAGGAAAAAAGGAAAAAAAACAACAAAAATCGTGTGATTGAGCTTTTTACAGTGTAGTGAGTTAGGGCAACTGTCTGTCTGCGTGGGGGGGGGGGGGCTGTCGCGATGCAGAGGGAGCAGAGCAACACACTAACACGGCGAGAGGCGTCCACGTTGTACATTGTCCTCCGTCTCCGGTTGGCGTGGTGTAAATAGTCACATGACCCGTGGCAGCGGGCGCGACGGGATTTAAAGGGACAGTTCTGCTATTTATCAACGAGGTTTAGTTCTGGTGGTCGAGTCCGACCGGGTCGTGAAACCTTCTGTTTGAGGAGATTCTGTCGGAAACGAGTCTGAAGATTGAAACTCCGTCGTATCCAATAATCATAATAATCAGTTTCTGCCCTGAAGAGTCGACGCGTGGCTTCAGCTCAGAAATCTAAATGTTTCCAGATGAAATCAACGAATCGAAGCTTCGTCCGATGTTTCAGATAAACTACGTTTCTACGTTTGTTCAGTTCACTGAGAGAAAACTGCAAAGAAGCTTCAACCGGAAACTTTCTTCCACTTTTCTTTTTTAAATGTCGTCATAACGTCATCAAAATAGTTTGAAGTAATTTGGTTTTCGATTCTTTTTCAGCTCATCTTAAATCTCACAAAGTTAAATGTCACAGAACTTCACGTTAACAGGATTTTAGAAAGTTTCCCCCCCCTCATTATCTGAAACATCCGATCAGTTCGATTCGACTTCAATCGTCACTTCATTACGTTTTAAACTAGAACACTACAATAATGTGAGAATCAGCTGTTTGTGTCTTTGGACCTTTTTCACTGTTTTCTCACATTTATTATCGATTATCAATAATCAGTTAATGAATCAATGAGGAAATTATTAGTTTTGTCCCGAGTGTGAGAAAACATCCAATCTCCTCCTCAGATTATTCATGATCAAGTTTCCTCTGGTTCTGAGAAACACTCGTTCTTCGTGATGGAAAACGTTTCGTGACCGAACGGCCGGAACTTTCCTTTCTTCAACTTCCCGTCGGATCCGGCTGCGTCGTTCTCCTCGAGGCGTTCGGCGCTCGCTCGTTTCCTCGAGGCGTTCGGCGCTCGCTCGTTCTCCTCGAGGCGTTCGGCGCTCGCTCGTTTCCTCGAGGCGACGCGTCCACGCGTTCGGCGCTCGCTCGTTTCCTCGAGGCGTTCGGCGCTCGCTCGTTTCCTCGAGGCGACGCGTCCACGCGTTCGGCGCTCGCTCGCTTCCCTGCGGCGATCGACGTGTAAGCAACATGGTCACGGCTACATTTTCCCCTCTGGTAGGCTGGGTGCAGTTTCCACCATTTTGTTTACACTCTGGATTCCTCGGACCAGGTTTTGGGACTGCCCCCCCCCCCCTCCCCCTTTAGGTCCTGCAGTGGAGTCGTTTTGTGTGCGTGTGTGTGCGTGCGTGTGCGTGTGGTTCTCTGTTGCCTGGTGTGTATGTGGCGTCTCATGGTGCTCGTGATGGAGCTCAAACAGCCAAGGTCTGTGCCACCGCGTTGGGGGGGAAAGAAGCGTAATGTTATCAGTGATAACGATGGAAATCTCCCGTCGTTCGTCTGCACACGTGTCCATCGGAGCTCGTTGAAGGAATCCAGTTTAGTTTTCAAATATCTGAAGTAAATTGCATCGACCCTTGGTAGAAGTCCGAACAGCGTGAGAAGAGAAGCAGGAGTCGTCGATTAGCAACTTGTGTTCCTCTCTACGATGTTGCTGCTAACTGTTTGTGACAACTAGCTCATCTCTAACATGTCCGCACTCATGGATGTTTCTTGAGTTCCTAATTTTTTGGTTTGTGTCCCTGATGTGAATGTGTTGGGTCCATAGAGTGAATAGCTGTTTGAGTTGTTTGGATGTCTGCTACATATAGTGTAAGCATTGTGACTGCAAATAAACCTCATTGATTTTTACATGGATGCTTCTCTCTTCATTTTACTGAGTCCCAGAAACACGTCGTCACTTCCTCATTAATCTATCAAATCTTACTCATATTAATCTTTACATCTTCTGACTGTAACGCTCAGCGAGACTGAGGAAGATGATGTCATGTTAAGCTTAAAAAACATGTATAGCAAAGCATGAAAAGTCTGAATATAGTAAAACATCAAATCCGTCATTAAAATGTAATTAAAATGCCAAATATGGAAAAAGTCATGAAAACTGTCTGGTTATGAAAATCAGAAACGTCTATAAAAATAAAAAAGGAATATCTCAAACCTGTCGTATAGTTTAAAGTTGTAATGTGAGATTTTCAGAACTTTGATTCTTTATTTGTTTCCTTTTCAGGCACGAACATTTATTTTCAACAAAAAAAAAAAACATGCACTTATAATTGGCACAATATAATTTTACAGTAAATACAAAATGCAGGTGAAACAGAACTGACGTATGAATCTGAATTATACATGAACGGTTTCATAAAACTTCAAATTTAAAGGTTGAATCCAACAACAATGTTCAGCTTGTTTCCTGGTTCCTGGAGAAACGGATCGATTGCTTCTGTCTGGTTTGTTAGGATGTTGACTTCGCACTTTTACACTTGAACACGGCGTCGTTACAACCTTCTCTGTTCCGGGCGATTTCCACAGCGAAGAACTGCGCCCTGGTGGCTGAAAGGAGAATCACAAGAGGACATGAGTGACGTTAAATCATAATAAAAACACAGTGAATCCACTTCCTCCAGAAATGAAGTTGAAATATCTCGGATACAAACGCTGCCATCTTGTGGCGGTGATGTCATTTACAGTCAGTCTGAAGCCGTGGTATCTAGGTCCCGCCCACACACGCTCTCGACCAATCGTGAGCCAGTCTCAGCTGTCACTCATGTCGTCCATCTTTATTTCCGTCCGTGTTCCCGATGGAAACTTACCGAAGAGCGTGTTTTCCTCGGTGTAATCCTTCGCACAGTCCAGACGCAGCAGAGTCCCGTAGTTGAAATCTTCGATGAGTTCTTCGAACTGGTTGCAGAACGGACGCCAGCGCTGCACGAACATCACAACCGAGTTACTGACGACACAACGAACCACCGACACACTTTGTTTCACAGCTGGAGAAACACTCACATTGTTGTGTATTACTGTGTGTGTCTGTCAGCATGAAAAAGGCAAGTACACAACTAAAATAATTGTTTAATAACTAAACTCTACAGTACAAGCTGCAGGTTCCTTCTCTTATTCGAGCGCGACGTCTAAACGTGTCCCCCTCGGGTCACTGACCTCTTTGGCTTCGTTAGATTTCAGGTCGTCTGTCTTCAGAGTTTGATGTCGAGATCTTGAACGTTTCTCTGAAGGACGAATAGATGCTGTCGTCCAGTTTAGTTAGTTTCAGGAACTTTGGATCCACGGATGAAATGAGCTGAAGAGACAAAGTTTCATTCCATCTTTTTAAAATCACTAATATTTCACATTTGATTTCATGTAAAAACAGAAACGTGACGGACGATCTTACGTTGAAGTAAACCTCCGCGTGGTTGTACGCCTTCATCGCCCACATGGCCTCGAGCCGCGGCTGCAACAGCAAACACACAATCAGATGTCTGGACTCGTTTACACTGTTCAACAGAAACAATCCATAACTGGAACAATATTTAACATGAATTGATGTGAGGAACATGTGAGGAACATGTGAGGAACATGTGAGGAACACGTCAGAGCTTCAGCTCTTGATCCCTGACGTGTGAACCTCGTCATGTGTGATGTTCACAGCTTCCTGTTTGATTCACTGTTTAAAGTCAGAAATGAAAACTGTACAAAAGTAACTTACGTCATTTCCGTAAGCGTCTGCAGGAAGAGACAGCGCGTGAGCTGCAGCCATGGCCCCCCCCACCCCCTGAAAACACACACACACACACACACACACACATTAACCTGACATGTGTCACCTGGGAACATGTTAAACACATGCGATCACGTGCTGTTGACATGATGAGACACTTGAACACGTGTGTTGTAATAAACATGTTGTTCACAGCTCGTTTCTACACGTGTGCTCCTCTCGGCGAACTAGCATTAGCATCATAAGCTAACTCTCCGGCCTCGTTAAACGGTCCGTGTTCGGTTCTGTTCGGTTCTTTTCCCTCGGGTCCGGTTTCACGGACTCGGTTTAAACACGTGACTCGTTAAGAACGTGAAGAAACGACGTGTGAACGGAACCGTTCGGGTTTGAATCCTCACCAGAGAAGACAGGACCTCGTCAGACGCCATCTTCCTCACACAGAGATCCTCAGAGTCAAGATGGATCCGCGCCTCTGTTCGATGTGTGCGCTCTGACGTGTAGCATCATGCTAGGTGCTAAACTCACTCAGCTCTTTATGAACATTAGTTTATATATGTCATTATTATATATTAATATTTAAACTATTTATATTTTACTGACAACATTTCTCTCTCTTGTATAATTTCCATTTCCTTTAACTAATCTGACCCGATCCTATAAACCGAGTGAACCATCTCGCTTTTCAAAACCTCTCTGTGCTCTTTGACACCACTGTGACGTCACGTATTTAAAGGGCCAGCGTCAGACTCAGAAACGAAAATGGGAAAAGTGAAAATTCAAATGATCTTTTTCATTTTTTTTTTCATATTAAAAAGTGTCTGGTCACCTGACCAATGATTTATTGTTTGTATGTACAGCTCATGTTTATGTTTTATTTATGTTTTACTTTTATTTTCATTTATTTACACATTATTCATTTGAGATATGAGTCTGAATAACCAGTGTTTATGTAGATTTATTAAATTCCATCAATATAAACATCCCCATGTGATTTCAGTTGTGTCGTGTCTGAGACAATGTGAGAGGAGATATGAAATATAAAGAATCTAAACGGAAGTAGAGGAGGAAACAATACAAACATGATGAGGTCACTTTATATAGACAGATACATAAGTGGATATAAATAGAAAACAATGTATATTACTTTCTGTGTTGTTATTATTGTTATTATCTGTCTATTGTTATCAGAACATCTTCAGAGCTGCAGTTAAACGTCAGTGACTGGTTTGTCTCCTGAACAATTATAGATATTTAAACAGCTACAGATGAATTATATATAATAATAATAATATATAATAGTTTTTGTGCAGTTTTTTTTTTCAGCTGCATAGATTCGATCATGTTTCAGAGATGTGACGTCACAATAACGGAGGTGATTCTTCTAATGGAGGAGTGGTCACCGAGCAACAGGAAACCCTCCTCCTCCCCCTCTTCATCATCACATCATCATCATCATCCTGGAGGGTGGGGGGTCACAGCAGCTCCATCACTAACACCTCCTCCTCCTCTTCCTCCTCCTCCTCCTCCTCTTCCTCTCCTCCTCTTCCTCCTCCTCCTCCTCATCATCTCTCCTCCAGCCTGAACCTGAGATTCCTCCTGCGCTGTTCAGAGGTAAGAAGCGTCCATTTTCCTGCTGAATTATAATAAATATATAGAGAACCTGCACCAGGAGCGGGTCGGTACCGTGTTTAACTGTTCAACCCGGGATTTAACTCGGGATTTAACCCGGGATTTAACCCGGGACTGAAGGGCGGCGGTGCGTGCTCGTGAGGCAGCAGACGCACTTGTCTCCTCCGCCCGAGGCCACATGATCCCGCTCCTCCATCACCTCGCTGAACGCTTCCTAACGACGACATCACTGCTCCTCCACCTCCTCCATCAAACTGCACCATCATCACACAGCGCACGGTTCGTTCTGGGTAACACACAGAATCACACACCACACACACACACACACACACACACACACACACATATATATATATATATGGATTCATGCGTCTACAGACACATGATTCTCCAGCTGCGTTATTTTCCTCCTCCTGTTTCTTTATTCGTCATCGTTTAAGAAACAGGAGATGATTTAAAATGAAAGATTCTGTGTTCAGTTCGTTCTGATGTGAAACAGCAACAACCTTCATCTGGACCGGAAGCAGCGACTCTAACCGGATTCACCAGCTGCTTATTCTATTAACTGTCAGGAAATATAAAACTTTGATCCTTCACAGATCCACAGAGTCCAACATGACGTCAGCCGACACGTGAAAGGGAACTGTAAATAATCAAGTTTAAGAAGTTTGACGTGTTTTAAAAGAAATTAAAGAAACATAACAATCAATTATCACAACTAGCTGCAGATGAATCTTCTATCAATCAGCTAATTGATGAATCTATTGATTCCCACTTCATTTAGATTAAATTCCTTCAGCAGCATCACTGTGGAACTTAATAACAATCATTTAAAAAGTTAATTGACCAGGTTATGACGTAAACTGAATTTCTGAGTTTGGACTCGTTGGTCGGACAAAACCTTCAGAGACGTCATCTTTGAGTTTCCTAACAAATAATCTGTTCATTGTAAAACTGTTCAACAGCTGAAACAATATGAAAATAATCCATGAATCAGTAATTCCATAAAAACAATCGTGTTTTTGTGATGCTGCAGTAAAAGAAAAACTCCTGTATGGTTTTGTACATTTACTCGATCACTTGAGTTAAAACCGTGTGTGTGTGTGTGTGTGTGTGTGTGTGTGTGTGTGTGTGTGTGTGTGTGTGTGTGTGTGTGTGTGTGAGTGTGTGTGTGTGTGTGTGTGTGTGTGAGGACTAATGGACACACACTCAGCTCACTGACGTCCTCTCTGGCAGTTGAAAGCTCTCAGAGATAAGACGATGGGACACAGAGCTCTCACTCGGCTGCCGCTCAGATCCTCGTCCTCAGAGCCAAAGTAACTAAGTACATTTACTCACGGACAATAACGAGCTACTTTACTTGACCTGAGTATTTTCGGCGTCTTCATATTTCCGCTCCATCGCAGTTCAGAGGTGAATATAATATTTGTCTCTCTACATGTGTCTGACAGACAGAGTTTCAGCTCCTGATAACAACACGTAGCTTCACAGACGCTTTAAAGGATTTGTGACTTTACTCTTTTACTCTGAGACAAAGACACAAAAACACGAAGAACAAAGATGAACTTGATTCAAAGCATTAATATCATAAGCTTCAACGTCTCCACAGATATTTCACTAACATCTAACTTGACTCTGGTGACACCAGAACTCTGTGGTCGTGTAGAGTTTGGAACCCGAACCCGATGTATGACCGATGGGCTGCGTGTGTGTGACTGGGGGAAAGTGTAAAGTTCTGGTTGAGACTAGTAAAACTATTTAAATGCACCATTTTAACCATTTACAGATTTAAATGTTTCATAAACAACTAAACGTGGCTCAGTTCATAAAGAATAACACTCACAGGAGGAAACCTGTGAATCTGTCAGTGTTAGAGGAGCTGCTGGATGTTGTGACCTTTGGACTATGCAAGGCTAGTCTATGCTAAGCTAAGCTAAGCTAACTAAGCTAAGCTAACCGCTGCTGGTTGCATATGAACATCTGACCCTCGGGGAGAAAGACAAGGAAGGGATTGAATGAGGATTATTTGTAGTTTTCCACCTCTGGTAAGAAGAAGAGAGGATTGTCAGACGTCTGTTTCCAGAGGGAAACATCTGGAAACATCTGTCTGTCCTGTGCAGATGTTTCATCCCAGATCAGGTTGAGCTGAGGACGAGCGACAGACGAGCCTCTCTCTCTGATCTGGGGTCATTGATCGGTAGAAGCAGACGGAGGAGGAGGTGAAGTGAAGGAGTGAGCCACAGCCTGTGGAGGACTGTGGGCGTTGGCCCGGCTGGGCGAGCTGATAAACAGGGAGAGAGAGAGGGGGGGGGGGGGGGGGGGGGGGGGAGGAGGAGGGAGGAGGAGGTGAGGAAGCTGGGGGGGGGGGGGGGGTCACAGGAAGTGGGGGTCTTCTGGTGGAGGATTTCCTGATCCGAGGCTCTGATGTTGTTTAGGTACAAGGTGTATTTCCTGTCTGCAGGACTGCCCCCCCCCCCCCCTGTCCCCTGTGGAGGCTCTGATAACATGAATCTGATTCTCAGTGTTGTTTTACATTCAGTCTCCTGAATGTCACAGAGGGAGGGACTGCTCCTCTCTCCTCCTCTCTGCTCCTCTCTCCTCCTCCTCTCCTCCTCTCTCATCCTCTCTCCTCCTCTCCTCTCTCTCCTCTCTCCTCCTCTCTCGTCCTCTCTCCTCCTCTCTCCTCCTCTCTCATCCTCTCTCCTCCTCTCTCCTCTCTCCTCTCTCCTCCTCTCTCGTCCTCTCTCCTCCTCTCTCCTCCTCTCTAATCCTCTCCTCCTCTCTCTCCTCTCTCCTCTCTCCTCCTCTCTCGTCCTCTCTCGTCCTCTCTCCTCCTCTCTGCTCCTCTCTGCTCCTCTCGAGGATCGATGAAGGTGTGAAACTCATACGACCTCACGTCCTTTCAGATCCTGTCTCCTCCTCTCTCCTCCTCTCCTCTCTCTCCTCCCTCTCTCCTCTCTCCTCCTCTCTCTCCTCTCTCCTCCTCTCTGCTCCTCTCTCCTCCTCTCTGCTCCTCTCTCCTCCTCTCTCTCCTCCTCTCTCCTCCTCTCTCGCTCCTCTCTGCTCCTCTCTGCTCCTCTCTCCTCCTCTCTTGCTCCTCTCTCCTCCTCTCTCCTCTCCTTCCTCTCTCCTCCTCTCTGCTCCTTCTCCTCTCTCCTCTCTCCTCCTCTCTCCTCCTCTCTCCTCCTCTCTCCTCCTCTCTCCTCCTCTCTCCTCCTCTCGAGGATCGATGAACGTGTGAAACTCATACGACCTCCCGTCCTTTCAGATCCTGTCTCTCCAGCTGCGTGAAGCTGAGCAGGAGAAGGTTCCAGACATGCAGAAGGTGAGAGACACTCCTCCAATCACAGAGCAGCCAGAATCATGATGATCAGAAACATGACTTTATTATTATTATTAGAAACTCACTAACTTCATTATCAACCTGAAACATAAGAAAACACATTCATCAAGAAGATTCATGTATTTTCTAGCTCAGTCACACGTGGAAGATATTAGTTAGAATAATGCTTTCATACAAAATACTACATTTTAATACTTTCTAGTAACTTTTATATCGAACAACGAGTTAGCTTAATCTGTTTCCTGTTATGAGCAGTAAAACGTTAAATACATTTGAAAGTAAACTGATTTTGTGATATTGTGACTGTTTGTTTCCTTTAATGAAGTTAAAGACACATTATTATGATCTTTGAGTTTAATCAACATGGAACCACAGTAATAATCTGTTTGAGCGCAGGTGGAGGGCCGGGGCACCCCCGTCAACCTGCCCTCTTCCAGGGGCCCGAGCACCCCCGTCAACCTGCCCTCTTCCAGGGGCCCGAGCACCCCCGTCAACCTGCCCTCTTCCAGGGGCCCCAGCACCCCGGGCTCTCCGGCCACAGGCATCATGGTAAACCTGCTCCGACAGCCGGCACCATCTTCACTGTGACTTCACTCTAACCTGCTTGTTTGTGGTGTTCAGACCCGGGTGAACGACCAGGTGGTGGGTTACCGGGACCTGGCCGCGCTGCCCAGAGATAAGACCATCCTGGAGGTGGAGAGACCCGACCTCATGACCTACCAGCCGCACCTGAGCTTCTCGTCGCTCGACCCGCCGCGCAGAGAGGTCCCGTGATCCATGATCATGTTACACACTGTGAACAAAGATGGACGACATGACAGCTCCCTATAATGGTTGTAATGTGTTTGTGTTCTGCAGCGTTCCCTCTCCCCCCCCCCCACGTCTCCGACCATGTCTCCTGAGGTGAGAGTCAAACATCTTCACCAACATGAACATCAGCAGGTTCTTGAGCTGGTGGAGCTGCAGGTTTCACCTCCTGACACTGTGTTCCCTTCAGGACAACACTCACTCTGTGTTTCTGGAGGTCAAAGGTCACCGTGACCTCACACAACACATGGTGAACATCTCATCTCAAGAACACATCCAGAGAAGATTCACTTGGATTCACACATTCACTGATGAGATTGATAATGTTCCCCACAGTACGTGAACCTTAGATGACCCATGAATCATCTGACAGGTCGTGACCCGGACTTTAAAAAGTGAAATGTCTTCATGTCTTCGTGTTCTCGTCCGGCTGCGAGTTTCAATCCCGGCTTTGTCTTGATAGAAATGTGACATTTACTGAGAACACAGAGTTTCTGTTGAGAAGCAGCGAGTTCCCTGACGACGTCCGTTCACTTCTCTGTTGTGGAGCCTTTAAAAGTCATGGAATCATATTCACCAGCGACAGAAGACGATTAATCCTCAGAATCAGATTAAGTTCTGTCTCTCGTTAACTATTCCACAGCGCCACCTGCAGGACGCTGGGACGAATTACACCTTCAAAACCTTAAATACGTGATTGTACCGATAAGCAGTTTGACATAAATACTGAGGTCCAAGGTCAAATAGTGTGTGTGTGTGTGTGTGCGTGTGTGTGTGTGTGTGTCTGTGTGTGTGTGTGTGTGTGTGTGTGTGTCTGTGTGTGTGTGTGTGTGTGTGTGTGTGCGTGTGTGTGTGTGTGTGTCTGTGTGTGTGTGTGTGTGTGTGTGTGTGTCTGTGTGTGTGTGTCTGTGTCTGTGTGTGTGTGTGTGTGTGTCTGTGTGTGTCTGTGTGTGTCAGGTGAAGGCCCGCCGAGCAGAGAGTGACAGCGGTTCTCCTGGAGGATCCTCGTTGCAGCTCAACACCGGACGGAAGATCAGCGCCAGTCTGCAGCATTTCCACAGACCAGGTCTGTTTGAATCAGATAACTACAAATAATAATTACAGTAAAAAGTCTTTGATTTTGTACGTAAATGTTTATTAAATTATTGTGAGAAGTTGTTGAGGCTCAGTATAATGAAAATGATTAATTGTAATATTGTTAGTAAAATGTATTATTGGTGATTAAATGATTTTATTCTAACGCGGACGATTCTGGACTTTTCAGATAACGGAACCAACATCTACATGAAACCTCCGATCTACAAACACGGTGAGCTCTCCTCCGTGTTAATCACTGGTAATGATGCGTTTCCTGCGGCGTCCTCGCTGATGTCACTTCCTGTCTTCCTCTCTACAGATGCTGCCAAACCTCTGGAGGGCAGCGGCGTGATTCGCTCGGCAATGTTCCCAGCGGCTCAGCCTCCAGATCCCAACCAGCCGTCCAAGATAGAGACAGAGTACTGGCCCTGCCCGCCGTCGCTGGCCGCCATGGGTAACACACACACACACACACACACACACACACACACACACACACACACACACACACACACACACACACACACACACACACCACACACACACACACACACACACACACACACACACACACACACACACACACACACACACACACACACACGAGAGAGCGAGGCTGAGACCTGACTCTGAACTCTCACAGAGATCGAGTGGAGGAAGAAGAAGCTGCCGGAGGAAGATGAGTTCGAGGATCTGACAGAAGAAGCCCGGACGCTGCAGGAGCAGGAGCTGGAGAAGGTTTGTGATATGATTCAAGTTACTTCTGTAACAGAACCACTTCTGTTCATCACAAGGCATCAGAGAAACCCCGGATCTCTGAGCCTCCACGTGTTTCCAGGTTGTTTCTGTTCTTGTGAAGACGCCTGAGGAGATGTCTTCTTCACCCCCGGTACAGACGTTGGGTTTCGCTCACTGAGGAACTGACCGGAGTTTGATGACGTCTCTTTGTGTCTCTGTCCAGATCAAGTCCAACCTGGGTCGTCTGATCCTGAAGGAGGAGAAGGAGGAGAAGGAAAAAGGCCTGAACTTCCGGAGGAAGACACAGTCACTTCCTGACAGAACCCACATGCACACCAGTGAGTCTCTGCAGCTCGTCCACGGTTCACTTGGTCACTTCACCTTGAATCTGCTCTGAAGCTGCTTCTTCGGTTTCACCTGCAGGTTTATCAGTGACTGCATCGAAGTCTCCGTCACACTCAGGAGCAGGTCTGACCAGAGTAAGTGTTTGAGTCCACAGAGCTCCAGGTTATAGACCAGACCAGGTCCAGACTAACCAGGTCAGGTACAGTCTAACCAGGTCAGGTACAGTCTAACCAGGTCAGGTACAGACTAACCAGACCAGGTTCAGTCTAACCAGGTCAGGTTCAGTCTAACCAGGTCAGGTTCAGACTAACCAGGTCAGGTTTAGTCTAACCAGACCAGGTTCAGTCTAACCAGGTCAGGTCCAGTCTAACCAGACCAGGTTCAGTCAGGTCAGGTTCAGTCTAACCAGGTCAGGTCCAGTCTAACCAGACCAGGTTCAGTCTAACCAGGTCAGGTACAGTCTAACCAGGTCAGGTACAGACTAACCAGGTCAGGTTCAGTTTAACCAGGTCAGGTACAGTCTAACCAGACCAGGTCCAGTCTAACCAGACCAGGTTCAGTCTAACCAGGGCAGGTACAGACTAACCAGGTCAGGTTCAGTCTAACCAGGTCAGGTACAGACTAACCAGGTCAGGTTCAGTCTAACCAGGTCAGGTACAGACTAACCAGGTCAGGTACAGACTAACCAGACCCGGTTCAGTCTAACCAGGTCAGGTACAGACTAACCAGGTCAGGTACAGACTAACCAGGTCAGGTACAGACTAACCAGACCCGGTTCAGTCTAACCAGACCAGGTCCAGACTAACCAGGTCAGGTACAGTCTAACCAGGTCAGGTACAGACTAACCAGGTCAGGTTCAGTCTAACCAGGTCAGGTACAGACTAACCAGGTCAGGTACAGACTAACCAGACCCGGTTCAGTCTAACCAGACCAGGTCCAGACTAACCAGGTCAGGTCCAGTCTAACCAGACCAGGTTCAGTCTAACCAGGTCAGGTCCAGTCTAACCAGTCCAGGTCCAGTCAGGTCAATGTCTCAGTTGTGTTGTTGTGAAGACGTCTCCAGGTCTGAGATCAGCTGTGAAGTGAGTTGTTGTGTTCCAGATGCAGTCAGCAGAGTTTTCCACAGAAGTAGACAAAGCAGCTTCAGGTAGGATCCTTCCCATGATCCTTCCCATGTTCCTTCCCATGATCCTTCCCATGATCCTTCCCATGATCCTTCCCATGATCCTTCCCATGATCCTTCCCATGTTCCTTCCCATGATCCTTCCCATGATCCTTCCCATGTTCCTTCCCATGATCCTTCCCATGTTCCTTCCCATGTTCCTTCCCATGTTCCTTCCCATGATCCTTCCCATGATCCTTCCCATGTTCCTTCCCATGATCCTTCCCATGATCCTTCCCATGATCCTTCCCATGATCCGTCCCATGATCCTTCCCATGATCCTCAGCACTGAACGTTCAGTTAACAGTTTGAAATTGATATGTGTAATTTTGTCTCAAACTATTTTTCAATCTGTGTTATTTCTTCCTGCATCAACTCAACTTCCTGTCACCGTGTTGTTTACAGCTGCTCAGGTGAGAATCCCCTGACTACGTGCATGAGCGTGTGCACGAGCGTGTGCATGAGCGTGTGCACGAGCGTGTGCACGAGTGTGTGCACGAGCATGTGCATGTGCATGTGTCCGACCTGTGATCTGCTCTCACTGACCCTCGTCCTGAATAAAGTCAGAACAAAGCATTTCTTGGTTTCCTCGTGTTGTGTGTTGACGTGTGTTGGTTTAAACAGAAACACTGTGTGTGAGTGTGTGTGTGTGTGAGTGTGTGTGTGTGTGTGTGTGAGTGTGTGAGTGTGTGTGTGTGTGAGTGTGTGAGTGTGTGCGTGTGCACGTGTGTGTGATCTTTTCTTTATATTTGGTGTCTGCAGAATGGAGACGCTCGCAGAGAGAGGATGGACAGAGGGAACTCTCTGCCCAGTATCCTGGAGCAGAAGGTGAAACTTTCAGACACAGACAAATATAAAATCATATATAATATAGTAGAATAACTTCTGAATAATAATAATAAATAGATTATATAAATAAAGAGTGTTTCTCTCTGCTGTTCAGATCTATCCCTATGAAGCTCTGATTGTGACCCACAGAGGGCGCTCTAAGCTGCCGCCGGGAGTCGACCGCACCCGACTGGAGGTGAGAGTCAGAGTCACGTGTTCCTAATAAACTGAGCACTTCAGAAACTCTCACTTTATAAACTCTTCACTTATCAGGACTTTAGTAAAATGCTTTGTTTCTATTTCATTTATCAAACATTTGTCTAATAATTAAATTAAACTAATTAAATTATTAATTAAAGCAGCAAACATCACAGAGTTTGTAAATAACAGTGATGTTTCACTCTGTCCCATAATCTCAGATCTTTTCAAACTGAAGGAAAACTCACCCTGATTCTCCTCCTCTTCTCCTTCCTCCTCCTCCTCCTCTTCCTCTTCCTCCTCCTCCTCCTCCACCTATCCTCCTCCTCCCTCCTCCTCTTCCTCCTCTCCTCCTCCTCCTCCTCCTCCCTTCTCCTTCCTCCTCCTCCTCTCCTCCTCCTCCTCTTCTCCTTCCTCCTCCTCTTCCTCCTCCTCCTCCTCCTCTTCCTTCCTCCCTCCACCTCTTCCTCCTCCTCCCTTCCCTCCTCTTCTCCTCTCCTCTCCTCTCCTCTTCTTCTCCTCCCCTATCTCTCCTTCCTCCTCATTTCTCCTCCTCCTCGTTTCCTCCTCCCCTACTCCTCCATCCTTCCTCCCCCCCCTCCTCCTCACTCTCCTCCTCTCTTCACTTCCTCCCCTCCTCTTCTTCTCCCTCTCCTCTCCTCTTCTTCCCTCCCCTCCTCCACCTCTCCTCCTCTCTCTTCCCTCCTCCTCCTCCTCCTCTCCTCCTCCTCCTCCCTCCCTCCTCTTCCTCCTCCTCTCCTCCCTCCCTCTCCTCCTCTCCTCCTCCCTCCTCTCCTTCCTCCTCCTCTCTCTCTCCTCTCCTCTTCCTCCTTCCTCCTCTCCTCCTCCTCTCCTCCTCTCCTCCTCCTCCCTCCTCCTCCTCCTCCTCCCTTCCTCTCTCCTCCTCCTCCTCCTCCTTCCCTCCCTCCTCCTCCTCCTCCTCTCCTCCTCCTTCCTCTCCTCCCTCCTCCCTCCTCCTCCTCCTCCTCTCCCTCTCCCTCCCCTCCTCCCTCCTCCCCCTCCTCCCCCTCCCCCTCCCCCGTCAGAGGCACCTGTCCTCGGAGGACTTCCTGCGGGTGTTCGAGATGCCGATGGCCGACTTCGACCGTCTCTCTCTGTGGAAACGAAACACACTGAAGAAGAGAGCTTCACTTTTCTAACAGGAAGTGACCTCGTTCCAAAGTGATACTTGATGAAGGTCAGAGGAGGAGGAGCCGGCCGTCTAACTAACCAATCACGACCCTGGGTGTGTGGCGCCCCCTGGAGGATCAGATGAACCCTTCGCTCTGACTAACCTGATGCACTGACACTCGTTACCTGTGCTGCACTTATAATCACCACTGCTTGCAAATCACTCTCATTATGTGTCCACGCACGCCATCATCATCATCTTCATCATCTTCATCTTCATCACACAGGGGTCTTGTTCCTCAGTTTAACCTGCAGACGTCTGTATCATGTCAGATTAGCATGTTAGCATGTTAGCTCAGGTGTCATGAAGCTGGTTACCGAGGCAGCCGACCAATCAGATCACTGGAAATCATCACTGCTACAGGAGCCTGCTGAGTTCTTCACTGATGTCACTTCCTGTCATGTCCTGTGGATCCACATTAAAAGCATCACGTGAGCGTCCGCTGTCGAGAACACGCTAAGAACGGAGCTCACTCATTGGTCGTCTGTTCTCCTGCGTGTTGTCACGTTTCTGCCGTTTCCTTTTATTGTGACGTTTTATGAAGAGCGAGAAAGTCCAGACTTTTATTCTGAAACTGAGCTTTGAAACCTGTCACTTCCTGAAATTATTTTCAGGTTTCAACAAAAATACTAAGAACAAATGTTCTTTATGTTTTGTCAACAAAACAACTCGGTCCAGTTTCAGAGAAAACTTTCGATAGATGACGTTGACAGACAGCTGCCGACCTTACAGCGCGACACTGCCCCCCAGAGGTCACGTGCTGGTTGCAACAACTCTGCCGAGAGCCACAGGAAACACGATGTAGCACGAGAACGTTCCTCAGTGGCTCGACCGCGAAGAATCGAGTTCAGACTGTTTTACAGATGTTTATTCTGTTTGACTTTGTCGTTTGTTTTAATCTCGTCAGGAGACGAACGCGTGAACAGTGAGTTACTAGTGAAGTGAACAGAACCAGCTCCATGACACCAGGAACCCGATCAGAACCCGACTCTGACGACAGCTGTTTATGTCACATACTCAACATGTAACTTAATTATAAAATATATTTATGACCTGTAGCTTTATTTATTTGATGATTGTAATTTTTACTGCCACACGTGAACTGCTCTTATGTTGTAAATATTACTTTTGGTGTACAGTTGTTTTTTTTAATTAATAAAACGACATCACCTCCCACTTTAACTCGCCGCCGACATTTCCCCACTAATCTCGTGGCGACATCTTAAAGGAGAAGTTCGTGCTAATCAACGTGTTGTGTTGGATCGTCTTTCTTCTGCCTTCAGAACATTCGGTTTCTGATCGAAGGAATTCAAATAAATCTGAAATAATATCAAACATCTCGTGCTTTTTTTATCCTTTTCATCACCAGACGTCAGTGACATCACAAAGACCCGTTCACACATCGGCCCTGAGCTCTGTTCACACCGGACATTAAAAAGACTTCATGAGGAACCTTAGAGGTCAGAGGTCGTCAGCTGATCTTTCACATTCAAACTGAATATGAGCACTGATCTCAGACTGATCTCAGGATGTTTAGGTTTTAACACCAGGTGTGAACGAGGTCCCAGTTTTCAAAAGAGCGACTTTAGATTAAAGAAAATAAGTTATTGCATCTTTAAATGTCGGTTTTCAAAATAAACTTTATTCCCCTGGTTTCAGTGGAGGCTGAAATGGTTTTTTCGCATCAAAAGTACTTGATTACTTTTCATAACCTAAACAACTTGATTAGTTTTTGGTAACAAAAGTAATTTATGTTCAGAGTAAACGACTTCTAACCAAATAATAAATTGTCCCCGCAGACATTTAAATTCCCAGATTTCTTCTTCTAACACTTCATCTCGTCTGGTTTTCTCTTCTTCAGTTGTCACTACACACTTTCACACCTCTCTCTCTCTCTCCCCCCCCCCTCCTCCCTCCTTCACACCTGCAGTCGTGACACATTCTGCTGCGTTCAAACTCCCCCGCATGTGTTTTTCTGATCATTAACCTTTTGTGTCTCACACCGACGACCTCGAGCTGCAGAAGCTCCGAGCGGCAGGTAATAACGTGGAGGGTTTTGTTGCTAAGTAACATCTGAATCCAACATGAAAGTGAGGAGCCACTCGTCTCTTCAGGATGAGGCAACACAAAGCAACACTTCCCACGCCGCCTCTGATTGGCAGCCGCTCCGCAACACGTCCTTGAGCGCTGAAGCAGCAGAACCACACGGGCACGGGTACTTTTCTGTTTTTTATTTGAATGGAGTGAAACATCTACATAAATGAGGCCTCGCGATACATGTACTCAACAAAACGTTATCTGTAAAGAAAAAGCAAATCTTGATTTTATCTTTTTTTTTTTTCCTGTACATTCTGTGAGATATGTTCAGAAATGTTCCCGACAAAATCCCAAAGAACTCCCCCCACCTCCCCGAAACAAAAACACTAATCAATAAATCAAACCCACCCGGGTTCATCATCGCCACGGAAACCGTCCTCCTCCTCCCAGATACTGCTCTCCTGTTAAAGGGTCATCCCGCGTCAGTGCAACTGAAACTACGGATGTTTTAGTTCAGAGTCTGTGACACAGAGAAACGGCGTCGGACACGTCGGAGAATCTCAGATTGTAAACGAGCGTACGAGCATGGAGTCCAGGTCGGGCGGCTCGGTTCACCGGGGGGCTCGTGACCTGCTGCCGACGTTCCTCCCCTAAAGGTAAAGGTCATGTGCTGAACCACAGCGAAAACAGGAAACCACGCCCCCCCCCCCCCCGACCATATGAACTGAACCAAATTAAGCGGGAGGATTCTTTTTGAACCTCTGGTCGGACATTACTTCCTGTTCAGGAACCGCGCATCTAAACCGAACAGGACAAACACGCAGCCGCGCATCTGAGGATTTGATTTCTTTAGTTTTCATGTGAAACGATTACTTATAATAATACTCATAAAGATGATCTAATTAGTTATTCATAATCACGAACCTGTCGTCCTGCAGGTCAGAGGTTGTTACCACGACAACACGAGACAGAAGCAGGCGAGTTGACCTCGAGTTCAGATCCGACAGTTTCTAATAAACTTCACGACTAGTTGCAATAAAGTGGGATGACCCTTTAAATCCCTCAGCCCTCCTCCCCCGCTCGGAATAATTAATCCTTAATCAATAGGTTGTAAAAAAAAAAACATCACATTGAAAAGAGGGAACAATTAAAATGTACAGATATAATATAAATGTCAATACTCGCTCGTCAGAGCTCAGTCACACTATCATTGGCATAAGAAAGGATGGATCTGACTGTGTGTGTGTGTGCATGCATGTTTGTGTGTGCGTGTGTGTCTGTTGTGTGTTGTGTGTGTGTGTGTGTGTGTGTGTGTGTGTGTGTGTGTGTGTGTGTGTGTGGGCACAAACACAGCGTTTCAATGAGTCACTTCCTCCACAAAATGAAAAATAATCAAGATAAAAAAAACCGCAGGCTCCAGATGGAACGTGCCGGCGATTTGTCCAAGTGCAATGAGATTTATCCCGTTCAGTCGGATCTATGATATTTAATGGATGAAGAAATAAATTAAGCGCGGTGACGTTCGCTCGGACTGAACTGCCTTGTCTCCTGCTCTGAAAGGAGAAGCGAGAGGGGGGGGGGGGGGGGGGGAGGAGGAAGGAGAGGGGAGGTGGAGGAGGATCTAGGCCTGTGCGTTGGTGCCGTTCTTCTCCGGAGGTCCGGGGCTGGCCGGCAGGTTGTTGAGCGAGGGGGGGGCCTCCTGCTTGCTGTCGCGGCGAGGAGGCATCCTCTCGTTGATGCGGTCGAGGCCTCGCGCCTCCTCGAAGCTCTGGATCTTGTGCTGCGGGTTGAAGCCTTGAATCGCTGCGGAGAAACAAACCAGCGTGAGGAACTCTCCGGAGATCAGGATTTCTATTAATATAATTCAAGTTCATAATGACACAAACCTAAGGGCTTTGTTTAAATATGAAATATATGAAGGAAAATATCAAAAATCTATTCGATCTCTTTGTCATCAGAGTTTGATAACGACATCTAAAGAATAATCAATAATTCATCTTAAGTCAGGCTCTAATATTGATATATTTCTCATGTTTTCTGGGAGGTTCTCAGGAAACTTACTTCAACAGGAAATCGACAGCGTGAAGACAAAGAAACAAACTTTGATTAAAGGGACATTTCACTAACTGTGGATCCTTCATGTTTCTATTAGTGTCAAACATTCAGATAATTGTTCAGACAAATATGTGATGGAAATATGAACTATTGATATGAAAGGATGGAAACGTGTGAGTTGATCATATGGAGATGACGTCAGCGAGACCTCAGGCAAAAACATTTTCTACCTATGAACCTGAACGAGACTTTGTCAGGTTTGTCTCGACGAGTCAAACTCGTCACGTCTCAGCGAGCGAGCTCGGAATGATCATCATTTATCAGCTGGAGACATAAACTCCTGAGGAAGATGTTTCCTGAACGTTTTTACGAACAGACTTCGATTGTTACGTACGAGGAGAAGAGATCCTCCTCGTACGTCTCCCTGGAGGAAACGTGTTTGTTGCCCGAGGTCCAGCGTCTCTGAGATGAATGTAAAGACACAGTTTGTTCCTCAGACTGAGAACATGAAGGAGATGAAGTGGAAATAACCACACAACACTGAACTCTGCACTGCGTCTACAACAGTGCATGTTTGATTTAAAGCAGGACAGACACAGAACCAGACACAGAACCAGAGACAGAACCAGAGACGGAGACGGTTTCGTACCTCGTGCCTCTTCGGCCTCTACGGTGGCTGTGTAAGCGTGAGTAGAAGAGCCATGCCCCAAACCAATGGAGAGAGAGTGAGAACGTTAACAATCATTCAGCATTCAGTCAGTCACGTTATCACAGCTGTCAGTCAGTCCTGTTACCATGGAGACAGTCATCATACAACCCCCCCACCCACCCCCAACACTGTAGGGACCAGAGGTTAGAGCAGAACAGCATGATTCAAACATCATCATCATCATCATCATCATGACATCACATCACAGTCACTGGGGTTAGAGGTCACATCATGCTGCTGTAAAACAACAACTGTTCTCTTGTTCCTGGCAGCAAATGATTAGTCGATTAACAGAAAACTCAACTGCAAACATTTGGATCATTTATCATTTGAATTTTAGCAAAACTGTTTCTTTGTCTTAGTTTTATGTGAAAGTGAAAATCTTTGTGTCGAGCCGAGTTTGATCCTGTGTGTTTGTGTGAGAGTGGGTGCTCTGTCTGCAGGGTTAAACATCTTTTTCCTGCAGCTCCAGTTAAATAATTATTTATAATATATATATGTAATTATCTGACGTAAGAAGAATCTCAGTTTCTTTATAATTTCATTGTCTCTGTGCAGCAGAGATTCAATTTACTGAGAAGTGGTGCGTGATGGAGAAATGTTCGACCTGCAGTCGTGAGAGGAGGAGGAGATGTCACTGGATGTTTCTGCTGCACTGTGTGTGTGTGTGTGTGTGTGTGTGTGTGTGTGTGTGTGTGTGTGTGTGTGCTGTGTGTGTGTGTGTGTGTGTGTGTGTGTGTGGTGTGTGTGTGTGTGTGTGTGTGTGTGTGTGTGTGTGTGTGTGTGTGTGTGTGTGTGTGTGTGTGTGTGTGTGTGTGTGTGTGTGTGTGTGTGTGTGTGTGTGTGTCTCTGAGCTGTTAGTCTCAGTGCGAGTGCAGGCACAGGAAGTTAGTGTCTCTGTGTTAGTGTTTGGTTGTCGGCGGCTCGGACGCCAGCACACTCACCGCTTTGCAGAGTTCTCCGACCTCCAGACAGAACTCCCACGGGCAGTGTTCCTGTCGGGGTCAAACCCTTCAGCTGTAACACACTCTCGTTCTCCTCTCTGACACACAAACACACAGAGGAAACACACACAGTTAGTTAGAGTCATTTGCTTCTTTCCACACACATCGAGTGTAACTAATGTAAAGCTAATCATGTGTAACTGAACCAATCACGGCCGAGGGAGGAAGAGGAACTCTACACGTGTCACTGATTCTTTTCTAGGTCTTATGATAAGTGGCAGAAGCTTTCTGAACGAGAGCAGTCGTCGTGAAAGGACAAACGGTTGTGACACACTTCCACAGAATTAAAGGAGGACACCAGCAGAAAGTCATTAGCCTGAAACCGAAGTGGAGCAAAGTCTCCACAGTCTGGAGCCTCAATTCTGACACATCACATGTAACTAAGCTTTTTAATAGAAAAATATCCTCATTGCTTTGAACCCAAACCCACCAGCAGCATGAAAGTAAGTAAATGATGATAGGAAACCCACCTGAGCACAGAGAACACACGAGCCATCTTCCCAATCGCACGGATCTTATTCCTGATCACCTCCTTCCTGAGCGCCGCAGCTCCGCCTGAAAACAAGAGGAGAAGGAACACGATGAACGCAGCTCGACAAATACATCACCTAAAGAATGTGTATGATATAAATGTGTGTACATCAACACAATGTGCAGGAGTCCGTATTTTTCAGTTTGCAGCTTTAACCAGGAGACTGTGATTATTGTTCTACTGATAAAACTCAAATGAGGAGATTTGATTTGTCTGTTTCCTCAGAGAATTCTTAGTTTTGATGATTCACAGCGACACAAACACAACGATATTAAACAATAAACCTAAAGGTGAAGCAAAGAGTCAAACTGTCGTGTCCAACGTTTCTCCCAGTTATAAACTCGGTGGTGAAAGTAAAGAGTTGGAGTCTCTTACCCTCACCCAGCGTCGTCTCCCTCTGACATCAGCTCGTCGTCAGAGCAGATGTTCAACACGTTCACCAGCATCTCCGTCACTGTGGAGAATCCCAGAATACATTTTAGATGTTTGACACTTCGTATAAACACCTTCAGGTCAACGTCATGTTCAGCATCAATGAAGAATAAACCTGTTGTGCTGCTCGGCTCTGATCACACGTTTTACCAACACAAATCACAGATTGGTCATAAAAAGACAAACTACGCCGTCACAACTATTAGAGAAGAACAGACGGTTTTAAAATCGGTCAAATATGAACCCGTCTGTCTTCATCCTCACGATAACTCAGATACTTTTGGTCAGAAGGACTTGAGTTGCCAGAGAAAGAAGGACGTGCTGCCCTCTCCTCTCTGCCATGTTTTCCCTGTCATGCATGAGGTCACGTATTGGTCAGTCAGTGACGCCCTGTGGCCGACGGGACTCTCACCCTTCTCTCCGACGAAGGGCAGGGACCAGGTGAAGACGTCCATGAAGTTGGGCAGCCAGTAGGGGTGAGGGGAGCAGTTAAACTGCCGGATGTTCATCACGTTATTCTCATATTTCAGCACCGCAGCTGAAACACAAAAACACACATTAACATCTCCATCATCCCACACTTCAGCTCTCTCTGCAGTTGCCAAGGCTTCAAGGTTTCCCATCCTGTTGCCATGGTTTCCAGCCCTCATGTCTCCTACCTTTGTTATTGTACACGTCCAGGTAGTTAGGAGCCGAGAAGATGGTAATTAAAGAAGGGAAGCCTGTCGTCTGACTTTTCCTGTACATTCGATACCTGATGGAGAAAATACACAAAGTCAGATGTTATAGAAACAAACGGAGGAAAATGATCCCTGGGGACAAACACCAGACATTAACATGTGTTTTTATTATTGTAATACAGATGTTTACACAACCTGCGATAAATTCTCTTTTTCCTTTTGACTCCAGATCAAATACAAAATGTAGAAACGACAGGAGGTGGAAGATGGAGACGTGTGACTCACCCTGCGTCCTGGGCTTCGTGTGCTCGTATTACAGACAACAGGTTATTGTTCATCAGGAAGTCACAAACCGCCGGGTAACTGAAACACAAACACAAAGTACGAGGCTTTTTAATGTGAGATCCATGAACACTGGAAAACCCATTTCCTAACGTGAGCGAGCACCGTTTCCTCCGGCTGCTGCTCGGCCGTCTCTCCCTCACCTCGGTTGCTATGACAGTTAAAGCCACTTAAACTGGTGTAAAACACGAGATGCTAGAGGAGCTAAAATTAGGGATTAATTAAGGTCGAGGCTTTTTACACGGGAGAAGAGGGAGATTGTATCTGATCCTCGCAGAGCTGGATATTCACTTCAGAAAATTAAAGCAAGACTAAATAGGTTTGCATCTGATAAGCGACGATTAACGTTTGATTGTTGTTCCACTTCCTCCAGAGGCCGGACTGTGAGTAAAGATGGACGACACGTCGCCACTTCCTCCAGAAATGAAGGTTTCTTAGATATGAACACGACGTCTTATGGAGATGAGATCATTTGGAGTCTGAACAGTAGTTACTCGTCGAGGGAAGTCGAGACGTCGAAGGTCCCACCCACACAACTTCTAAACCAATCAGGAGTCAGTCTCAGCTGTCAATCATGACGACGCAGTCGGTTTTTATATCAAATAAATAAATAAATCCAAACTGATCAGAAACATGAACAAACATCAGAGATAAGAACGGCCTGAAATGACAGAAACTACTTTAACGTCCAATTCGATGGTTCATGTCCCATCTGCTAACATGGAGGGGGGGGCCTATACCGCAGCCAGCCACCAGGGGGCGATCATGATGATGGTGCGTTACTTTTGGGAGGCGTCATGTGGCCTCTCACACGGACAAGAGGGATGTGACATATTAAACCTGTTACAGACACACAGTGAATAAATACAGTCTTAACTGTCCCACCACTAAAACTAACTAATGCAGGATAAAGAGGCTTTGAGCCGCGGCGCCGCTCGGTGAGCTTCACGTGGTGTCAACAAAACTAAAATGAAGACAGAGCAGAGAACGCTAATATTTGTTTCAACATCTGTCTGACAGCGGATTTAACCAGCGTCACTTATCCAGAGATAAGCCATTGTTTGTAAAAGCTTTAACCAGCTTAGAGTTACACAGCAAGCTGCTTTTTGTCTTCATTATTATTTTATTTAATACAGTCGCGGTTGTACCTGTAGAAATAAGAGCAGCCTCGGACGCTGTTGTGGCTGAAGTGCTCCTGGGTCTTCTCTGAGCCGTAGTCCTCCCCCGGGTCCGACCACAGCAGGTCACACATGGGCCCGAACGCAGGAGGCTCCTTAAACCGGTCCAGCTGCACAAAGAACCAGAGGAAGCAGGTCAGGAACTTCACTGGATCCTTTTATATTCACGATTAAACACTGAAACTCCACTCAAAGCAGGAGCCTGCATCAAGGACATCAGAGCTAAAACCAAGAGTTCATTCATCCATTAGAAAAACTATTTAGATGGTTAAATATGTAGTTTGACTCCGTCCTTCAGAGGCAGCGGAGCGTCGCTCACCTTCCGGATGTCGTCCAGGCAGGTGACTTCCGGGCTCAAGCCCCCGTGCACACACAGGAACTGCTGGTTGAGGAGCGCGGCCAGAGGCAGACAGTCAAAGGCCTCCATACAGGCGTCGTACACACGCTCAGAGTACTTTATTTTACCTGCAGGACAAACACATGAGAAGTTTGTCTATGGCGGGGGGGGGGGGGTTAAAGAACAGCGTGCAGGCAGCAGGACTTACACTCCTGTTTGAAGGTGAAGTATTCTGTGAGGTGTCGGCACTCGTGGTTTCCTCTGAGGAGGAACAGCGTGTTGGGATGGTTGATCTTCAGAGCCCAGAGATACAGAACACACTGAGGACACACACACACACATCAAACATCATGAAACTGATTAAATATCCACATGACATGTTTTAGTTTGAAGTATCTCTGTTGCTATGGTTACGCCTGGCATCCACGGCTCTCCAGCCTTTAAATGGGGGACTTTGGTGATTACTGTTCACACACCTCACCCAGTCAGGAGTTCTGGGTCGAGACCAGAAGAACTAGATCACAAACACAAGCTTCACAATGAGAAGTGATCCAATCTCTTCGATAGGCAGGAGAAAATGGACGAACACGATTAGACTGAAATATCTGTGAGGAAAACAAGACTCTTTCAAACTTCCAGGACACAAACCAGGATGTACAACAGCAGCCAAGTACAATGTCATGACAACCACAGCCCTGAGGAGAAGGGAACACACCCACACAAACACACCCACACAAACACACACTCACTCACTCCCTCCCTCACTCTCCCCCCCCCCCCCCTCTCCCTCCCTCCCTCAGATTGTTTTAGAAATGGGACACGGACCAATCCTGGAGGCGGTGTGTGAGGCATGTGTGTGCACGTATGCTGCGGTGTGTAAGTGGGTGTGTTTGAGTGAGGCAGTCAGGAGGGAGAGGAGATGGACAGAATGTCTTTCATTTCCTACGTCTATTTAAAGACGCTCCTGCTGAGCCACACGGGACCAACATGGCCGCTCGAAAGTTCACCCACGCCACCTACCTCGATGCTGAAGTAGCCTCTGTCCACGTAGTCCCCGAGGAACAGGTAGCGGGTGGTGCTGGGGGACCCGCCCACCTCGAAGAGCTTCATCAGGTCAAAGAACTGTCCGTGGACGTCTCCGCACACTGACACACAAAATAAATGTTGGTTAACGCGTCTCGTCTATCAACAGTTAATCAATGTTAATTATCAGGTGTCAATAAGAACAAGAGCTCCTGTCCATCATCTATAATCGATGATGTGAGTTTTAATGAATGACAGGGGAGAAGAAATATGAAAAACAATACGTCAGAGCAGAAGGAGATAAAAATAGTCGGAGGTCATGAGGGCGGGATACCTAAGCTAAACCACATGTCGGGGGGGCAGCTGTAGAAATAGACCGCTGCGTCTGAGACAGTGAAACCACACACATGCACACGCACATGCACACGCACACACCTCACTTTACAAATGATCAGTTTGTCATGACGGGGGGGGGGGGGGGGGGTTCACCTGTGATGGGGGCTTCCACCTCCAGCATGCATTTCTCCTGGCGGAGGATCCCTGCTCCCTCGTTTAGGATCCGGAGAGCCGTCTCCTCCTCCACACGCCCCTCCTTCACCAGATGGGCCTTCAGCACCTCCACGCTGGGCCTCCCATCCACGTACAGGTCTTTGACCGTCAGGCGTGTGCCAGGAGGATATGGCACCGCTAAGAACACGAGGAGACACACGGGTGAGATATGCAGCACAAAGACAAAACCAAACGTGCTATGAAAACAGTTTTTACATTTACTTTTGTCAACATGAGGCAATAAACACAGGAGACATATCGATATTGAGTGAACTCTCACAGGCGATAGGCCGAAAGTGACCAGTCACCGGACCTTCGACCACAAAACCTTCTCATGTTATCTCGTGACCTGTGTGTGTGTGTGTGTGTGTGTGTGTGTGTGTGTGTGTGTGTGTGTGTGTGTGTGTGTGTGTGTGTGTGTGTGTGTGTGTCTGTCTGACAGCAGTCACCGTTTGACACATGATTTGTTACCAAACTAGATCTTCAGTGTCAGAAATAGAGATTTTTACTGCAGACATCGTGTTTTTCTTTCTGTCTCCAGACGACGGCAGCGTGTTGAGACGGGTCCTGAAGACTAACAACAGTTTGGCAGCTCGGCCCCCGGAGGAAATACCAAGCAGCTTAATTCCGGGAACACACCTTTATTTCACACAGAGACGTGAAGGAGGAGGCCGAGCTGCAGCCGTAACTTCTCATTCTTTCACTTAGAAACTTGAATTCTGACATATGAAGAGGCCGGAGCAGCTAAAACTGATTCAATTCACTCAGTTGCAGATAAACGCTGTTAATTCTGTGGGATGGACAAATAAACAGGAACTAGTTTGTCGTCCAGCTGAGTGATTGGACGACATCATCGTCACTAACCCTAGAATTGTGTCACCAGCAGTGAACGTCTGAAGAGAAGCAAACAAAAACCACTGTTGTAAAAACAAGGCCTCGCCGGCACCACAGGAAGTGGTATTCAAATAATGTCTGACACGGATGCAGCGTTCCTGACAGTGGCTGAAGGGACGGAGAGTGAAACACACGGCAACAGCGACACAACTCTCCAGCTGATCAGTAATCAGTTACACTAATCTAAAGATTAATTAATGACCATCGATAACATTTATAATCTCATTGTCCTCTTGTTGAAGTTTGTCCCTGGTGGCCACCTGGAGGAACACCGTCTCTGATGACACATTATACAATTTAAAAAAGGCATGAATCATTTACAATATCAATAAAACGCTTGTGTATCACGTGTTCAACACAACACTGTTCAGCAGGAAACGAGTATTTTGCCATGTTTCTTCTGAGCTGAACACGTCACCACTACAGTTTGACCTATTTATCAATTGGCCGATAAAATCGTTTTTTGCCGTTAAGGCTTTAACAACATCTGAGGAATCGTGGACAGGTTTTCTGTTACACACGTACGACAGCACATATATTGGTATTGAAAGATGTTGGGGCCCACGGCAGAGCTCTGTGCTGGGGCCCATGACAGGACACTGTACCCACTCCGTCATCAGCTCCATCAATCATGAATGAGGACAGAATCATTACACATGACAGGCAACGCAGACGGACGCACCGATTCGATTACCATCAGTAACTAAGCCATCGGTGTGTACACACACACACACACGACAGACACACACCAGGTCCAGCAGGATGCAGTGTTACAAAAGGAAGCTGCGATGAACTCGTCACTACGACGACGTCTACATCAACTTCAGCCTGCAGCTAAGAATTTGTTTTATTCAGTAGATTCATAATTTCATCTATAAAACTTCCCAAAGGTGGCGTCAGTTTTTAGTTTTAATGTCGTGTTTAACATCGTATGAGCCAAAGAGAAGCTCGAATAAAGAAACTTCTATAAAATGATCTGTTAATGTTACTGATTAAGTTCAATGAGAGAGAAGTGTCCCATTTCAAATATCACACGCTCAAACATGAACCTGCGAAATGAGAAACCAAACTATTCACTCACTGCTGATATTTCTGCTTATTTATATGTTGATTAATCCTTCAATTGTTTTATTGATAAACTCCAGAAGAAGTTCTCATTCAGAGACGATGGGTGATTAATATCTTCACACTATATGTTCTCATTCTGTGGGGAACAAAGTTTAAAACCACAACCGTCACTGGCTTTCAACTTCGAAATAATAAAGTGGCATTTGTTGTGATAATTATCGATATGGAGTGATATGATCATCTCCCAGCCCTGATGGTGTGTGTGTCTGTGTGTGTGTGTGTGTGTGTGTGTGTGTGTGTGTGTGTGTGTATCTCTGGGTGTGTAGCCTCGAGGCGGCAGGTTTAATGATGGGACTTTCTCTCGCAGCTTTCCACGGATAAGCCGTCCAAACCCACTAAGCCAATCATTCCCCAGCAGACGTCCAGCCTCACCAACCTGGTAAACCCGGTCAACTAATTAATCAAATATGAGGCAGTTATTCCTTTATGGAAATAAAGCGACAGAGCGTCAGGTTGTATCTTCAGCCACCGAGCGGTGACGTGATGCTGGTTCCTTCACACAGTCGTGTACAGAGGGAACACGTGTGACCCACTGGCTAACTGGGTCAAACAGAATTTGGTGCAACACGACTGTCACACACTTCATAATGGAGATGTGAAGAAAATGATAAAGTGAAAAATGTTCTGCCTGCGATAACGACCACGTGACTGAAGATTCACCTGCAAACAAGGAAGAGTGAGGTGATGGGGTGTGGAGGGGTAAGAGGAGGAAGAGTGAGGTGATGGGGTGTGGAGGGGTAAGAGGAGGAAGAGTGAGGTGATGGGGTGAGAAGAGTGAGGTGATGGGTGTGGAGGGTGAGGTGATGGGGGTGACGGGGTAAGAGGAGGAAGAGTGAGGTGATGGGGTGAGAGGAGGAAGAGTGAAGTGATGGGGTGAGAAGAGTGAGATGATAGGGTGTGGAGGGGTAAGAGGAGGAAGAGTGAGGTGATGGGGTGAGAAGAGGAAGGTGAGGTGATGTGGATGATGGGGTGTGGAGGGGTGAGGAAATGGGGGTGAGAAGATGGGGGTGACGGGGTAAGAGGAGGAAGAGTGAGGTGATGGGGGTGACGGGGTAAGAGGAGGAAGGGTGAGGTGATGGGGTGAGAGGAGGAAGGTGATGGGGTGATGGGGGTGAGAAGATGGGGGTGAGAAGATGGGGGTGAGAAGAGTGAGGTGATGGGGGTGTGGAGGGGTAAGAGGAGGAAGGGTGAGGTGATGGGGTGAGAAGATGGGGGTGAGAAGATGGGGGTGAAAGCACAGCCCCCCGGGACACAGCGCAGCTTCTATCCCCCACCAGGCTCCGGAGTCCGGCCCGTCGCGCTGACACGTCCCCCGACCTGAGCCGCATGTGCCGGCTAACACCTGGACGTCCCTCGGGACGGCGGAGCTACCGAGCGGGGCTGAGGGGCCAGGCCACGGGACGCGACGGCCGGGGAGGACCGTGAACCCCGCGGGCTCCACGCACCCAGAACCCGAGCTGTCACCCGGGCGGGCTCGTCCTCCAGCGGGTGTTAAGCTGCTCGCCTTTAGCAAACTAGCTCCGCCAACTTCCTGCCCGGGGATCGGATGTGAAAATGGAGGCTACGTACCTTTGACAGGTCGCTCGGTGGTGGACAGTTTGTTTGGCTCTTCGCCGACATGCTCGGTCCCGATGAGCCGCTGGATGTTCGCTCGGTTCCGGACTCAACTTGAGGAATTCCTCACTAGCTTAGCTAGCTGGAGCGAGCTAGCAGCTAGCTAGCAGGGAGCGAGCCGCAGCAGCGCTTCGGTCCGCGGACAGGACACCCGAGCCGAGCCGAGCCGGGCTGGAGCTAACCGCGCCGGGGGGGGGAGCGGGTGGAGAGGTGTTCGAGTCGCGGCGGGTCCGGGTCCCCTCTCTGCCCCGAGGTGCGGCGGTACCGAGCCGCTGTCAGAGGACGGATGGCTCCAGGAAACGGCCCAGCAGCGCGGATCAGTGGCCGCGGCGGCAGCGAGCAGAGCCGCGGATCATCCCAACTTTACTCCGAGGGACCAGCTGCAGCTGCACAGGCCGCGGGATGGAGCTTCTCTCGGCGGGCGGGATCCGATGTGTCGTCCAGACCCGTCGGATTAGAATAATCCAGCGCAGCGGATTTCCTACAACATGGCTCGACGCGGGGGGGTGTGGGTAGTGTAGTATTAGTGCGCTGCTAATGTGACGCGTCAGGGACCGCGCAGCGCCGGGGAGCTGCAGTACCGCGACTGGCCTGAGGGGGTCCGGCTCTCCGCTCCACCCCCTGACGGCCGGGACCGGAACTACACCTTCAAACCGTCATCCGGCCCATATCCGGCCCACATGTCGTGTGCAGGGACGGACTGAACCGGTCCTGTCAATCAAAGGAGGCCCAGATGAGTCGTGTGGGTCCACATCCGGATCACACCCGACCCGGATCACACCCGACCCGGATCACACCTCACCCAGAGCACCGTGTGTTGAGCAGAAAGAGACAACATCTGTATCTGTGGTACATAAGAACATAACTCTCAGCTTCATGTACAGTATTACAAAGTACTTAATGTAGTTACAGAATAACAAACAAAGTAAGATACATGTTGAGTAACTTCTTCTGAAAGTTGGTGTCTGTCACTGTGAAGTGTTTGAGTCCACAAAAGACTTTTGGAGTTTCAGGGGTAAAAAGTGTTGCAGCCAAATCCAATAAAACTGGTGTAACTGGTGAGTGATTCTTCAAATGGAATAAAACAACAGAAACATAACATGTCTCCATTCTGCTCCTGTGGTGTCATCAAGTGTCCACAAGCCCCGACCTTCATGTACACCAAGTTTAGGCCTAAATGTCAGGAACACGTCAGGAACATGTCAGGAGCATGTCAGATACATGTCAGGAACACGTCAGGAACATGTCAGATACACGTCAGGAACACGTCAGATACACGTCAGGAACACGTCAGGAACATGTCAGGAACACGTCAGGAACATGTCAGATACATGTCAGGAACATGTCAGATACATGTCAGGAACACGTCAGGAACATGTCAGATACATGTCAGGAACACGGCAGGAACATGTCAGATACATGTCAGGAACACGTCAGGAACATGTGAGGAACACGTCAGGAACACGTCAGGAACATGTCAGGAACACGTCAGGAACATGTCAGATACATGTGAGGAACACGTCAGGAACATGACAGATACATGTCAGGAACACGTCAGATACACGTCAGGAACACGTCTGAACTTCAGTTCCTGTCTTGAAACAGTTTGACTGTTGATCAGTAAAAACGTGAAAGTTTGAAACTGTGTGTTTTCACATCATCATCGTCTCTTAACTTTGTGACTCAGTGATGAAAAGTGTTTGTTCTTCTCTTCATTAAAGAAAAGAAGAATAAAGTGATGAGGATCTTGTCCTCCGTCCGTCCCTCCGTCCTCCGTCCTCCGTCTGTCCTCCGTCCGTCTTCACGCTGTAAATAGAATCACTGTAAAAGGTTTGGATCAGCAGCAGCCGTTGCTGAGCCTCAGGAGAACCAGCGTTTTACCAACACGATGCCCATGTAAGGGGAAGTGTGCGAGGCTGGGGGGGCCCCTGAGGACCCCCCCTCATCCAGACCATCATCACCGTCCCTGTGGTCGACCCCCGACAGCTGCTCTATTTAAATCTCCGCCCGCTGCCCCACCAGCTTCAGAGACGAAGAGGAGCAGCGATGGTACGTACTCTCATCAGTTTTACATTTTAAGTTTTTATTTTCAATATTGAGTTTAGTTTGACTCATATCTCACATATTTATACTCGTAGATCAAAGTTTATTGTCTTAAAAACGACAAAGAATGAACGAGATGTCGTAATATTTTATTGTGTTGTGTTGAAAACGTGTGAATCTAATTTGACAGACGGTATTTTTCATTTTCTGTATTTTAAAAAGTTTTTACTGAGAGATGAAATGTAAATCAGCTATTTATTAGTTGTTTCATGTGCAAAACTTAAAACAACATGCACGCTGTGTTTTACTGTAAACACAATAAATCCTAATTAAAAAATACAGAAACACTCTGTAGATATAATCCTTCACAATCAGAAAAGACTATTTATAATGAATTGAAATCATTTTTTACAAAAAGTGAGAATTCTTAGAAAAGTGTGATCAACATAAATGTATAATTTAATGGAATTTACTGTAACGTAAATACATGTCACGTATAATTAGTTTAGAAAATAACTAAACGCAACGATGAATTCACATTTTTTGTTCTAAAATTTATAAATACATTTAAATGTAATTATGCAGATTTGAATAATCAGTTTATTTGTATTAATCCTGAGGGTTCAATCATTTATGAAAATAATAATAAATTATTCAACTTCATAATAAGTTTCTAACGTTCTGCTTCTTCAGGCGAGTAGAAAGACCAAGAAGAAGGAAGGAGGCGCCAAACGGGCTCAGAGGGCCTCGTCCAACGTCTTCTCCATGTTCGAACAAACTCAGATCCAAGAGTTTAAAGAGGTCAAGTCACGTTCATGAGCTTTAATCTTATTATTGGAATCATGTTCTCATATTCTTTACGTTTGTGATTCAGGCGTTCACACTGATCGATCAGAACCGAGACGGATTCATCGATAAAGAGGATCTGAAGGACACGTACGCGTCTCTGGGTTCGTAGCTCTGGTGCTAAACCGCCACATGATCAGGGTCCTTCTCCTCCAGCACACAGATTCATGTCTCAGGTGTGTGTGTGTGTGTGTGTGTGTGTGTGTGTGTGTGTGTGTGTGTTTCAGGTAAACTCAACGTGGAGGACGAGGAGCTGGAGGACATGTTGAGAGAAGCCACTGGTCCCATCAACTTCACCATGTTCCTCACCCTGTTCGGAGAAAAGCTGCACGGTGAGAAGACTTTAACAAACACGTCTCCTCTGAGGGTTAATCCTCTCGGAGCTGACGAGGGGTCAGAGGTCATGAACTGACGTGTTGGACGTGTGTTCTCTCTGGTTTCAGGCACAGACCCTGAGGACACCATCTTAAACGCTTTCAAAATGTTTGATCCTGACGTCCAAGGCTTCGTTCACAAAGACGAGTGAGTCTGTTGGGTTAGGGTTAGGGTTACGAACGTTTCTCTGCTGTTAAACACAAACTTAACGATGTTCTGTTTCATGTGATCAGATTACAGAATCTGCTGATGACACAGGCCGACAGGTTTTCATCTGAGGAGGTGAAGGAGGTTTCTGATGACGTCATGTTGTGTTGAGTCTGACGAGATCAGAGGATTTCATCACTTTACATCATTAAGTTTAAGTTAAATTACATTCTCTACACCATGCGTGTCCACATGTGTCGTTTCAGGTGAAGCAGATGTTCCAGTCGTCAAATATCGACGCAGCAGGAAACCTGGATTACAGATCTCTGTGTTACATCATCACGCACGGCGAGGAGCAGGAGGAGTGAAGAGTTCGGTTGTGATGCGTTAAAGCTTCGAGAGTTTGTGATGAAATAAAAAAAGAAAAACTGAAGGAAACCTTGATCTGGAATTCACTTCTCAAAGTCATGTTGTCCATCTTTATCTACACAGTGATTTTAGGAGTAAAGACCCAACGTTGGCTTCGTTCACACGAGTCACTACAATGTTTTTATTAGAAACTTAGAAACACAGCCACCGGTACGTGAAAGTCATTCTTCGTTTCATCGTCGTCACCTGAGTTCGAGTCTGTTTAGTCCAGAGAGGATGAGCTGTGTTCTATCTCAAGACGTCTCTGTGTCCGCGGCGTCCTCGCCGGCGTCCGGGGTCGAGGCAGGCGGCGGCTCGAGCGTCCGTGAAGACGAAGAAGGCCAGAGAGTAGGCAGGAAGCTGCAGGTGGTCCGCTGGAGGAAGACGACTTCCTTTCAGGTCGGGGAGAGTTTTATCGTCCACCATCTTCAGCACGTCCCCGTTCAGTTTCACAGACCTGCAGAAAATAAAAAGAAATATTTTCATTATCGATTCATCTGCAGATTATTTCATCAATTAATCATTTAGTCCCAAAAATATCCAGACTCTACAATGACGATTTCTAAATCCTTATTTTCCTGATTTAACTTCTATGATGAGATGTGTGTTCAGATTCAGTGGACGGCTCCTTTACTGACGGCCCTGAGGAGAATCTGAACTCCTCCATCGATCACCTCTAACACTGAAGCTAAGTGACGCAGCCTCATGCTCCTCGGGACTCGAGGAGTCTCGAGGGATCAATGGGCACATTGAGGAGGCACCTGGAGTAGAGCCCCTCCTCCCCGGGCCGGTCGGCCTGCAGGACAAACGCCTCCACTGTGCCGGAGGAGACGAGAGCCGGAGCCGAGATCCGGGCTGGTTTCTCACTCAGGTTCATAGACATCAACGTGACTGCTCCGCTGCTGTAGCTGCAGACACACCGAGCGAGGCTGGGTCAGTACATGAAGTCATATCAGAGGAGAACAGTGATGTTGCAGCAGGGGAACCTCTTCGTGTTGGAGCAGTGCAGATACACTCTCACTCTTTTACTGCGGCCGACAGCAGGAGACGCCTCGATCTTCAGAACCTCCGGTCCCACAAGTCTCTTGTAGAGAAGAGACAACCAGTAGTCCTGAGAGACGACACGTGAGGTCAGAGGTCAGCGTCACACAGGAAGTCGTTATGAGAGAAGTATTCAGGCTCTAACGTTCATCGCTGCAGCTCCTCTGTTCAGCCTCTTCCTCAAACTCTACGTTTTAGCTCCTGTCTCTTTAAGACCCCCCCCCCCCCCCCCCCCCCCCCCCCCCCGATAAAGCCCAGTCTGCTCTGATTGGCCAGCTGGTAAACTCTAAAGCTAACTTTGTTCGGAATGTGCGTCAGATCAGCTGCTCGTCTGACACGCCCCCTAACAAATACAAACTGTGTGAACAGAGCTTTGTACTTTCTCCTAAGTATCGTCCAGACTAACACGGACTTTAAATCAATGCTCATCTATGATCGTTAACTCATCAGTTAATCTAACAAACTATTCGAAGCCTCAAGTGACGTCTGTCTGCGTCTACGTTAAACATGTTCACCTTCATCAGGCTCGTCTTCTTCACTCTGTCGTTACATGTTTGTCTTGACTCTGTAACGTCCACGTTGCCTAGCAGCCGTGTTTATGCAAATGAAGAGTCTGGACTCAGACGAACAACACATCCTTTATAGAAGCAGTGAAGAAGAAGATCTTACAGGAAGTGGGTCCAGGTTGTTGTCGATCAGGTGGTAACTTCCTGAACCAATCAGCACCTGCCTCATCACCACGTCCATGCCGAGTGTGGCTGCCAGGCCCAGTTTGTCCAGCCACCTGCAGGGGGCACACTCTCACTGTGACACTGTGTGTGTGTGTGTGTGTGTGTGTGTGTGTGTGTGTGTGTGTGTGTGTGTGTGTGTGTGTGTGTGTGTGTGTGTGTGTGTGTGTGTGTGTGTGTGTGTGTGTGTGTGTGTGTGTGTGTGTGTGTGTGTGTGTGTGTGTGTGTGTGTGTGTGTGTGTGTGTGTGTGTGTGTGTGTGTGTGTGTGTGTGTGTGTGTAATATATATTGTGAGCATCAAGCAGGTTGTTTGTTGTAATGTTTGTCATGGGACCAGGGGCTGCTGGGTAATCAGTGCGTTAGAGTCCCCCCCCCCCCGACATGACAGGAACGTGTTGAGGGATGTTTTTCACATTTGGCACAAAGGTCACTGCGACTTTGATTTGAAGTAAAGACGATGCTCACGGCTCTGACTCAGTCTGAACAACTGGAGAAAGATTATTATTATTATTATTATTAATGAAACATTCATTAAATTGTGTTGTTCCACTGTTTGATTCTTTAACTTCTAATCTCAGCTCTAATCGAAGGTTTTTCTTGAACCCGTCTCGTCTCAACTCACATGAATCCTGCGACGAACGCGTCGGACAGACCCACGGCTCCTCCTCCGTACGCCGAGCTCGTCTCTCCGAGCCAGACCGCCTTCCCCGGGGACGCCATCTTTACTTTCTGACCAGAGGACACATGTCAACATCTGCACCTCGCACATGTCAAAGTCTCTCTGCGTCTCGCTGTCTTTACCTGCAGAACTTCTTTGGTCTTTAACTTCAGCGTGTCGAGAATCTCTGGATCCAGAAAATCCTCCAGGGACGTGTCTCTGCCGTTCACATAGTAACTAAGAGACGGGACAGAGGAGTGGACATCATGACTCAGCCTGAAGTCACATGGTCTCTGTTTAATTTCAGATTCAAGAACTTTATTGTCACTGTGCAAACAACAGAATCTGCAGTTGAACTCACTGGTGCCAGGTACAGGCGTCGACGGCGTCCGCTCCGCTCTGCAGGAACCTACAGCCGCACGCAACAAACAGAATCACTGTGTTGAGACTTGACCCGGAGGAGAAAGGTCCACGTGAGGAGAGCGGCGAGCGTTCGAACGACGGGAATACCAGAAGAGTTCAAATGTTCTGGACTAAATGAGGCGAAGCGTGAAGCTCACATGACGCTAATTTAATCACAAGAACTGGGCTCCGTCCTCGAGTGCTGCTACAGCGACTGTTCTCTGCTGCACACGGATACAAATACAGGGTTTTAATATCGAAATACAGTATATATGTATTTATATGTGTATAAGTATATGTACATGTGTGTGTGTGTGTGTGTGTGTGTGTGTGTGTGTGTGTGTGTGTGTGTGTGTGTGTGTGTGTGTGTGTGTGTGTGTGTGTGTGTGTGTGTGTGTGTGTGTGTGAATATGATGAGATCTGGTTAAAGTAGGATAATCTGTGTTTCAGGTTTTTGTTTGTTTGCTGTAGCGTAGATTGAATGTTTAACAAGTACAAACTTTATTGACAACACTGTTATAAAGACACTCACACACATGTGAAGGCAGGTGGATGTCACACTGACGCCACACTGAGGATTGGTTTTGCCACAGGAAGTGAAAGAGTCGCTTCCCTTTTTTCTCTGTGGTTCCTCTCGATGAGATTATTGTTTTAATCTGGTTCATATCACATTATTGTTCCCATGTACACGTGACCTCTCACCCCTCCAGTAGGTCGATCCTGTGGCCTCGCGGCTGGCCCACGTCCGGCCCGTACAGTCCGGCGCCGTGGTAGAATTTGGACTCTGACATCATCTCTCGGAGACGGGTGAAGTCCTGTCCGAGCTGATATCCGTCCACTCGGATCCCGGCCTTCTTCTCGAAACTGTTTGGTTCTGAGATAAAACACACGACAGATATCAAACTCCGACCTCAGGAGCCGTGAACCCACGGGTCAGCTGCCGCGGCGCCGTACCGTTTCCCAGCTCCCAGGACATGGCGTAGCCTCTGGACTCGCAGTACTGCAGCAGGGAGCGAGCGTTGCTGCTGTTCCAGCTGTTGTCGGCTGTTCTGAGGAGAGCGTTCAGCCCGAAGATCAGATCCATCCCCGAACAGTTGGAGAAGGAGTTCAGCAGGTCCACGGTCACCTCTGTCACAGGAGGAGGGTCAGTCAGCGCGTCACGTGTTCACATGATCACGTGTTCACATGATCCCATGATCACGTGCTCACATGATCACGTGTTCACATGATCACGTGTTCACATGACCACGTGTTCACATGACCACGTGCTCACATGACCACGTGCTCCTACCTGTGAACTTGACGTTCTTGTACTTCTTCTGAGCATCTTCTCTCATCAGGACCAGCTGCTGCGTCGTCCACGCCCCCTTCAGTTTGTCCTCCAACCACGACGGCAACGCCACTTCATCACAGGACGGAGCTGCCGAGAGCGGAGAGGACGTTTATCCACAGGTCGCTGTGACCTTTGACCTTTAACCACCCACATCTAATCAGTTCATCTTGAGATATCGTGTTCACAAGGATTTGACATATTGACAAGCTGAAAATATAACGCCTCGGCCGCTAGGTGTCGCCAGTGAGCAAAAATAAACTTCCTGTTGTTTTTGAATGATCATAAAGATTTGATATTATTATCTAGTGGTTTATTTCCGAGCAGAGGGAGGAGCTTGGCTCTGTGAAGGTCACCTGGTGTTTGCAGATGTGTCCTCTCGGGAGTGAAGACCATGAAGTCCTGTCTCGTTCCACCGAACCTCAGGAACGAGGGAGTCAGAGCTCGGCCAACGTCCGGATCTTCTGAGATCTGAACACAGAACAAACGGATCAGGTCCGAACCTCGGCTTTCTACAGGGAACTGATCCGGATCTCTGAGATCTGAACACAGAACAAACCGGATCAGGTCCGAACCTCGGCTTTCTACAGGGAACTGATCCGGATCTCTGAGATCTGAACACAGAACACAAACCGGATCAGGTCCGAACCTCGGCTTTCTACAGGGAACTGATCCGGATCTTCTGAGATCTGAACACAGAACAAACCGGATCAGGTCCGAACCTCGGCTTTCTACAGGGAACTGATCCGGATCTCTGAGATCTGAACACAGAACACAAACCGGATCAGGTCCGAACCTCGGCTTTCTACAGGGAACTGATCCGGATCTCTGAGATCTGAACACAGAACACAAACCGGATCAGGTCCGAACCTCAGCTTTCTACAGGGAACTGATCCGGATCTCTGAGATCTGAACACAGAACAAACCGGATCAGGTCCGAACCTCAGCTTTCTACAGGGAACTGATCCGGATCTCTGAGATCTGAACACAGAACACAAACCGGATCAGGTCCGAACCTCGGCTTTCTACAGGGAACTGATCCGATCTCTGAGTCGTGAACAAGAAACAAAACGGTCAGTTCGATCGTTTGTACAGTGAAAATGAATCTAGGATCTTATTGAGATATTTTTGAACAACCAAACAAACCGGCAGAGGAACCTCGGCTTTCTACAGGGAACTGATCCGGATCTCTGAGATCTGAACACAGAACAAACCGGATCAGGTCCGAACCTCAGCTTTCTACAGGGAACTGATCCGGATCTCTGAGATCTGAACACAGAACACAAACCGGATCAGGTCCGAACCTCGGCTTTCTACAGGGAACTGATCCTGATCTCTGAGTCGTGGAAAGATGAAGATGAAGATTTAAATGTGTCAGTTTGATCTTTGATGATCAGAAATGAAAATGAAAGTTAAAACTTAAAAGAAAAGAACATTAATTTAGAAGATTGAATTTACTTTGACAAACTTTCAAATATCAAACTGCGGCAGAAAGAACAAAGATTCGATCTTTGACCTTTGAGAATATGGATCTTCTGAATTTATTATTATTCAGTTTGAATCTCATTGATAAAATTAAACTCTGTTTTCTGAATGAACATATTTTACCTTTGAATTCTGAGAAGAGTTTTCATCTTAATAATAAAGATTATTATTCAAAATTCTGGCTGACACACACACAAACGTACAAAGACAAACACACACAAGCAGAAACACACACACACAAACAAAGACACAAAGACAAACTCACACACTCACACAAGCACAAAGACAAACACAGACACACACAGACACACACAGACACCACACACACAAAGACAAACACATACACACAAATATAGAAAGACAAACACAAACAAAGACAAAGACAAAGACAGAAACACACACAGACACACACTCTCCCCCCCCCCTGACCTCAGCAGGTACATGAAGCTCTCCTCGGTCCCCAGGCTGGAGTCGATGGTCACGGACAGAAACCTCGGGTCCACCCGGTGGAGGATGGAGCTCAGATCCGCGGTGACGGAGACGAGCTGAGACCCGGAGCCGGTTGAGTTCCAGCCCGGGTCGGAGGCGACCCAGCCCGGGTCTCCGGTGAAGAGGAGTCCGTCCGAGAGACGGAGGAGGAAGAGGAGCAGGAGACTCATGGTCGACTGAGACACTTCCTGAACTGTCTGCTCCTCCTGCAGGGGGCGCACTTTCTCATCTCAGTTTGAACACGGCATTATGTGGAGGCACAGGGGCGGACCTGAGAGCCCCAGGGGCCCAACGACACCTGCAGGGGCCCCTGACTCAATCCATCAATAAAGATGGATGACATGACAGCTGCAATAAGTGAAGCCACCGCCCCCTGGTGCTGGCTGCAGTATAAACCCCCCCCCCTCCATGTTAGCAGGTGGGACATGGACTAGAAAATCCAAGTAGACGTTAAATAAATGTTTGTAAAGATGTTTCTGTCGTTTCAGGTCGTTCTTCTCTCTGAGGTTTGTTCAAGTGTTTCTGATCAGTTTGGTTTGAATAGTTATTTGATATAAAAACATGAGACGTTGTGATTGACAGCTGACACTGACTCCTGGTTGGTTGAGAGCATGTATGGGCGGGACCTCGATACCACGGCTCCACGATCACTGCTGCACCGACTCGTCGTCCATCTTTATTTATTTATCTGTTGTTGACTCCCACTTTAAACTTTAACAAACTTCCTTAGGTTCAACATCTCACCTGTGATTCTGAAGAAGATTCTTTAAGAAGTGAAACGTGTGTTTACAGATTTATTTCCCAGAATGAAAGAGTCACAGACTCTGATGGTTGTGACGTCTCCACGATCACAGTGAAGTTCATGAAACATATTTAATAATACCGAGTTATCTCAAAGCAATGAAAGAATAAAAAAGCAGAACGGCAGCAGTTCAGACAGAGAATAAAAGTTATGTATAAATATTTAATGATAAATAAAGTCAGACGAGTTGCTCTGTTGATAAATCCCCAGGCAGGTCTAACGGCGCCATCAGCAGGTCGTCCACTTCCTCCTGAAGAGCCGCCGCCTTTTCATTCAGCAGCATCTGGAACAAGAGACACGTCTCAGTGCACGTGTTGACGGACATGTTCAATCCTTCACGTGGACAAACTCACTTTAGCCGAGGCCACGATCTGATTGGCCTGTTTCTTGTACAGGTTTTCTATCGTCTTGGACAGAATGGCGGGGTCGGCGTTCGCCAGGTGAGTCAGCGTCTTGTAGCCGGCGCTGTACAGCTGCTTCGCTCGTGACTGGAGGAAAAAAACAACATGTAAACATACTGTATGTGACGATATAACTAAACTCTATATATATGTTGGTTACTTCACTGACCTCCATGACTCCAACCACCTCCATCAGAGGGATAAGCTCCGCCTTCACGCAGTAACTCAGCCTCCGGGTCAGCTCCGTCAGCAACGCCTTGAACGGCCAGAACTCCTCCAGCTCCTGATCTCACACAGAAAACACGGATTTATTAAGGTTCAACAGCTGAGAGCAGCTGCTGCAGATACACGTCAGATGATGGCGGTACCTCCGTGAAGTGCAGGACGCAGGAGCAGAACGCCGACGAGGAGCTGAGCAGAGTCTGAACGAAGCCTCGGCTCAGCTGGAACCTCTCCGCCACACTCCACAGGTTCGTTTCCCTCAGGAGAGAAAACAGCACCAGAGCCAGATACATGCGTCTCGCCACCGCCATGTCCACATTCTGTCACACGACCACAGAGACAGGACATCAGCTGATTTCACACCTGAACACTGTGAACATCATCGCGAGGTTTCGCTCTCACAAACTCTCTCGTACGTTTTTCACCGTCTGTCCGGCGGCTTTTCTCGCTACGAAACTCTCCGGCACGCCGACGGCGGCAGACATCTTCTGCTCGGCCGCCGACAGACGCGTGAACTGAAAGAAACAACCGAGAATATTACAAAGATGAGTAAAGACCAGCGACATCACAGTGTCCGACAGCGACTCTGCACCTGTCTGAAGAAAACCATCCAGTCGGGTTTGCACTGGGCGACCATGTCGTACGGCGTCACCAGGTAGAGCAGGTGCAGGTAGCTGTTGAGCAGCAGACCCTCCAGGCCGCGGGACAGGTCTTTGTACAGGACGCCACTGCAGCTCAGATCCACGGAGCCTGAGGACGAGAGGAGGGAACCGCTCACTGAGCTGGGACGTCACAAGCTGAGCGGGTCAGAACCCATGGAGACCCGCACAGTGATGTCATCGTGTATCTTCTTATATCACAGCGGAGAAACCGGCCAATCAAACAGATCATAGATCACGTGACTGAAGCTACACCTCACGGTTATTATGTTGTTATAATTTCTTTGCTTTTTATTTTAAAGACCAAAGTTGCATTTGTCATTTAGAGACTAATTAATCACGGTAATAGTGCTTATAAAACGTTCAGGATGTGAAACTCATGAAAGCGTAGAGGATGCGTCACCTTTATACGTAGCTTTCCCGAGCTTGGTGACCTGCAGCGTCTGAGTGTGTGACGTCACGGAGATGAGATCTTTCTCCTGCAGCACGTCGACACTCTGCTGCACCACGTCCCACAGACTCCGCTCCGCACACAGCTGCTCCCGCTGAACGTACAACAGCGTCCCCTGCAGGAAGTCCCGGATCTGCTCCATCGACGTGGTGATCTGACAACAACACAGCAGCTGATTCTTACTCCTTCTTTGACCTCGTCTGTGTCATGAAGAAGAAAGAGGAGACAGAAGGATTTACATCGAGTCCGATGAGCGACAGGATGAGACTCAGGATTCCTTTTCCCTCGTCGTGCATCAGGTGACTGCGACAGTTCTCCATCGGAGCGCAGACCAGCGTTTGAGCCTGAAAAAAAATCAGTTGGATCCATCAGTAAAGTCCTCTGTGCTCGATCAGGCTTCAGTGTGAGTCCAGGTACCATGGTCCTGTCTTTGTCCTGCAGGACGAGGATGCTCTCTCCCACTGTGTCGATGCCCGCTCGCCCGGCTCGTCCCACCATCTGTTTGTACTGACTCCTCTTCAGGAAGTCTGCGGCCACGTACGGCGACCGGAGAATCACTCTGGACATCAAGGTCGTCAACAGATTAATAATCTTAGTAAACATTCACCGGTCATCTTTATATACAGACACCGATCCGTCTAACCTGCGAGCCGGTAGGTTGATCCCAGCAGCGAGGGTGGAGGTACAGGCGAGGAGACAGAGCACGCCGTTGGAGTAGGCCTCCTCCACCAGCTTCCTCTCCTCAGTGGTCAGCCCGCTGTGGTGGTAGGCCACGCCGTAAGGCACCGTCCTCCTGAGCACCGGACACACCGAGCCGTCACCGCTGTCCTTCAGCTCCCTGAGGAGGACGACCTTCTCCTCCCGCCTGTGCTGCAGGAACGCCCTGTTCACAATCAGATGAACGACCACGAGTCAGGCGCTGCTGACGACACCAGAGACGACAGACGACCGGTTCACTCACGCTTTCAGATATTTACAGATCATCCCTGCGACGTTCTCACAGTTCTTCTTGGTCGGACAGAAGACCAGACACGAGTGCGTGGGGATGACTTCAGTCACCAGAGCGATGATGTGGTCCGGGTCGACCTTCTGCATCGAGCTGGAATACTGAGAGAGACGAGGTCAGACACAGAACCTATCTTCAGATATCAATAAACTATACTAGCTGTCAATCACTCTGTGTATCCACCCCCACATCAGCTGTTTGAAGAAGACTTGAAACTAGAGACTGAGACATAAACTCCTGAATGTTTACTGACGTTATAAAGTGAGAAGTAGAGTCACTTTCTATAGACTTCTATAGAAACTACCAGTGGAGTCGCCCCCTGCTGGTCACTACACAGAACACCAGTTTCAGACGCTTCTGTATTGGTTTCATTTGAATATGTGTGTCTCTGTTGTGTAGTTGTGTAGTTGTGTAGTTGTGGGCCGACAGCGAACATGAAGACTACAACATGTCAATGTGAAAACTGTCTTTACCTTATAGTTGAGAAGACGTGAGAACCTGAAACACTCGTCCTCCTTCGGGTCCACTTCATAGATCGTGTCGTTCAGTTTGACATATTCCTTCAGCTGGACCTGAAAAGAGGAAGATTACATCTTCATCATCACAACCCGTCAGTTTCAGCCGATTAATACACGTTTAAAATCACTCACAGGTCTGAAGTCATTTGTGTAATTTTCAGCCTTTAAAAACATCTGCAGGTCCCTGATGTTCCCCAAGGTGGCGCTCATGCCAATTATCTGAGTCTTATCTGGAAAATAAATCAGGAGCATTATTCATTTAATCCAAAGATAATAAAAGAAGAAATGATAATGATAGACCCTTACTGCTCATGTACAGAACTTTAGCCAGAGTCATTTCAATGACGGCTCCTCTGCTTCCATCGCCCAACATGTGAAGCTGCACACGCAAGAAAACAACTTCCATCAAACCTCAGAACATCTCCAACACGTCAAACACCTTTTATTTAAAGTTTTACCTCATCAACCACCACCAGGCCGACGTTATCCAGCCGGCCAGACTCGATCAGAGAGTTCACGAGGCCGTGGCCTTTCTCTATCGTCGAGATGTAAAGTGACGTCTGGTTCCTCCGCTTCACGGGAGGAAACCTCCCCTTACTGCCAGCGTACTCCTCCACCATGAAGTCCAGCTCCAGGCCGAAGCTCACCACCCGCGGACCTGGAACATCCAAAGAGTGAGTCAGTGGACTTTAGGAAAGGTGTCCCACAAGGCTCCATCCTCAGTCCTCTGCTCTTCACTGCTGACAACAATAATATCTCTCCGCGACACTATAACGTGCAGTTCTTTGGTCTCGTACCTTCTCCTGCACCAGCGAGATGTACGGTAAGATGAACAGACAGTCCTTCTTCCTGCACAGCAGCTCTCGGAGGATGAGGATCTCGGCCACCAGAGTCTTTCCCCCGCTGGTTGGAAGAGAGTAGATCAGATTCTTCCGCTGCTGAACACAGTCGAGGTTCAGACACGTCTCCTGCCAATCTGAGCCAGAGGAGGAACAACACGGAGTTTCAGTGGCTTGAAGGAATGAAACAGAATCCACCTGCCAGCACCTAAATGTTACCATGATGATCATTTATAATAAATGGTGAAAAAAGTCTCACGAAAACTAAAAGGTGACATCTTCAAATGTCTTATTTTATCAACTTCAAAACTCAAAAGTTCTCAAATAAACCTCGTAAACCTACTTGGAAATAAACCCAGATTCTGATCATTCTATTTGTCTATTTATTATAATGTACTCATGTATCAAATGATTTTCAATGGTTTTTATTGTTTTATTTTTGACTACTTTTTTATTCATGTTCTATTACTTCTTATTGTTATATTTTTTATTATAATATTTGTATTGTATTGTGGTTTATTGAATATTTGTATTTCTTGTGAACATTGATCTCAAAGTGTTTTGATGTGAAAAGCACAAAGTGAAACAATCAACTCCGACGATGTTGGATTCATCGCTTCGAGCTTCGTCTCCGTGACGAACACGAGATCTGAACTCGTCTTCTTCGTCTCTGAGAAACTGAGATGAGCATTTTGTTTGAACTCGTTTACACAATCTGAAGAATCCATAATGAAAACAGTCCGTCACCATATAAGCTCTTGATTCCTCTCAGTGTGTACATCAGATCTTTTACTTTGGAGGGGAGTCCAAAGAAAGGCCCGAGGTCGGTCGTCTCCGTGGAAACCGTCTCCATGGCCTGCATGGCGACGCTGATCTCCTCGGAGACCACCGCTTCCTTCAACCCGACCGAGCGAGAGACGCTGGATGGAGCGGCAGCGTTACAGAGCATCGTCCTCTTCAGCTGATCCGTCACACTCCTCCTCGCTCGGCTTGGTCTCCTGGTGTTATCGTCTGTCCCGGCCTCAGACGTCCTCCTGTGTCCACTGTCTCCTGCGTTTCTAGAAGGTGTTGAAGTTATATCTCCGTCCTGCAGCTTGTTCCTCTTCACACCTTCACCGATCTGTTCTTCAAACTGGATCTGGCTGGCAGGTAAGTCCTCGAAGGGTTCGTCTCCCAGGACGTCCAAGATGGAGTCTGTGAGGACATCTTGGCGGGAGCGGTTCTGGACGCGGTCTTCGGGCGGTGGCAGAGCGGCGAGGTCCTGCTGATCCACGATCTGGAGCTCACGCCGCCTCTCGTCTTGTTCTGCATCGTCGAGCTTCGCCAGGAGCGAGCTGTCGTCCAGGAGACTGTCGTAGTCTCCGAACAAATCCTCCGTGTCGCTGTGGAACTGCAACGAGACACAGGAGCGTTCAGTTCACACGTCAAACACAGACTCATCATCTGTCCTGTCAGCGGACTGCACAGGGACCGGATTCAGGATCTGAGGATTCCTCTGTGGACTGATCTTCTAACTCACCTCAGCAGGTTGAGCCATGATGCTGTGGACCCTCCTGTCAGTGGAACATGTGTCTGCTCCTCCTCTTCCTCCTGCTGCTGCTCCTGCTCCTCCTCCTCCTGCTCCTCCTCCTCCTCCTCTCTCTTCCTGGCAGGTGTCATGTGACTCTGAGCTCCATCTCTCGACCTCTTCCTCCCGGAAACTCGTTTTATTTTGATGTCTCTGTCTCCACAGTTCATCGCTGTTCATGTTCCATGTTAAACAGCTGCTGAACAAACACTACGGCTACAGACAGGAAGCTACACACACACACACACACGCACACGCGCACGCACACGCACACACACACAGCCTCCCTTCCGTTCAGATGAATGATGCTAACAGACGTTAGCCGCTGTTAGCTCCTCTTGACTTTTGCTGCTTCAGCTCGTGAACTCGTCACTTTAAACTAACGTTTATATAAATGTTCCATAAACTTATAAAAGTTCGTCACAGAAACGATTCGATATCAAATCGCTCGTTAAGTTTGAACTTGAGTGAAACTGGAGGAACCAGCAGCACGACGCACACTGTCAACAAGAGAGACACCCTCCGTCACTTCCGGGTCCGTCCCTCAGGCTCGCTCGTTCTTTAAATGAAACTCAAACACGACATCAACACTTTATAAACTTTTATCAAACACAAACAGTTTCTGTGACTTTAGCTGCGACCAGAGGAAGTTACTTTATTACTCGATTACAGTAACGAGACATAACGATGACGTCAGTAATTAGTATTTAATCTGTGACGTTAAAACGAGATTTTCAGCGACTTCGCTCATATAAACAAATAAATCGATTTATTAACAGAATGAAAATCACATGTTCAATATGTATTATCTGTAGATGCAGCTGTAATTAAAATAAAATGATATCTGTTGTAAAATCTCTGTGTTGTTTAGGTTTAAGGTTTCAGTTCAGTTGTTACAAACACAAATCTTAATATCAAATTAAAAACTACGCAGCATAAAGTTAATCTTTATGTTAAATGAACGATTCATCTGACAATTATTGTTAAAAACCCACAACAGACAGAAGAAGAGGTAGGAACCAACAGTTCCTCCTCACGGACGCCCGGACCCTCTAAGTGGTCGGACCGCTTCTCTTCCGGTGTCAGGTCAACATGTTCCCTCTGAGATTGTCGCTGCGGTTAAACTCGGTTTTATCTCAACATGTAAACACGAGTAAGATCAAACTCCACGTTTTAGTTCCTGTGTGAATGTGACGCAGTTTGTTACGTTTTCAAATCAATGTCTGTTTACTTCCAGTTAATGCTAATGCTAATGCTAACTAGCCTAGCAAGGAGACTGTCTGAATGTGACTTCTGTCTCCAGGTTTGAGGAGTGTGACGTCAAACGTGGTCCAACGGAGAGATGACGCGGTGAGTGATGTCATTCACGACAGGAACCTCAGGTAATACGTCATAAATTCCGTTTAACCACGTGATGATGTTTGTGTTCATGTTGTCAGCTCGTGAAGATGGAAAATCCGTTTAAAGAGGCTCAGACCGGATGTGTCCTGTGTAACGTGCAGGTGGATTTTAAGAACACCCAGGTGAGTGACACCTGTCTGTGGTTGTGTGTCTGTGTTTGTGTCTATCATGTCACTAACACGTCCTCCTGTCCTACAGCTGCTGTCTCAGTTCATCTCCCCTCACACGGGCCGGATCTACGGCCGACACATCACAGGTGAGTGTCCGTGACGTCAGGTGAGTGTCTGAGACGTCAGGTGATCGACGTGAGGTCAGGTGATCGATGTGAGGTCAGATCTGTGACTCGTCTCCTCTGATTCTTCAGGTTTGTGTGGAAGAAAACAGAAGGAAATCTCCAAGGCCATAAAGAAAGCTCACTCCATGGGTAAGATTCAGTTAACTCGTTACTGAAGCTGTTTTCAGACATGAACTGAACCACTGACGTGTTCCTCACATGTTCCTGACGTGTTCCTCACATGTTCCTCACATGTTCTGTCTGAGAACAAACGTCTGAGTCAGTGTCTCTGGACATGTTCTGGATCTTCTCCTGCAGCCTCCTAGTAGAATGTGTGTAACATGTCACAGTGAGTCCATGAGAGGAAACAGCAGGACGATGTGTGGAAGCTTCCCAGAGAGCGAGTGGACGTGTGGACGAGGTTTCTAACACGTGACGGACGTGAAGCTGGAAGAACACAACCATCTCAGGATGAAGAAGAGGAGCCGCACACGTAGAAGACGAAGACGTCCACTTGGAAACACGAGGAGGTTCTAGAGCTTCTGGTGCTGAGGGCCGACGCCACATGTCCAGACAATGTTTTACTTCATGTCTGAAAACAGCTCCTGTCCACGGGGTTCAGTCGGTTGTTATATGTAGATCCACCACTAGATGTCACTAAAGCTTTCTCAGATTTAATTCACTCGACTCTCTTTCCTCCAGGTTTCATGTCGGTGACTCACAAACACCCACAGTTCATGAGGGATCCCAACATCTGTAGCATCAAACATCTGCATTAGTGGACGGACCCCCCCCCCCCGTGTGTGTTTGTGTCATTTGTGAATTAAAACCTGTTAATTATGAGTCTTTTGTCGTCACTTTTTTATCGCTCACCTCATCGAGCTGTTTTCTTCACGTTGAACAAACTGAAACTGAAGTTTAAAAACATCTTAAGAACTGAACTATTATAATAATGAAACACATTTTCATTATGTTAACAAATGTATTTTAAAAAAATGTAACCGAGTAACCTGAATATTTATAATTTTTACAGTTTTTCTTCACAATGAATATTTCAGCTTTTTAGACTCAACAAATCAAACTGTTCATTGTCAGGATCCAATCAGCTGCTTCCAAACATGTAGTGACATCAGAGTCATGTGACCATTACAACCAGGCGGGTGCTCCAGTCAGGACTTGCTGTTCCTGCGTTTACTCTCCCTCCCCAGTGACGCCGCTCTCGGCCTCTTCCGACAGTTTGTCCCACTGGAGTCGGGAGCGTCGCACTTTGTGATCGTGGAAACGAGTTCATCGTGTTTGGAGCCGCAGACGACAGGAACAGGAAACGCCTCCAGAGTCAGAGTCTGTGTGTGGAAGAGAGGCGAGCTGGCGAACAGAGCTGTGAGCGCCTCACGGAGCAGCAGGTTGTTCCTGTGCTCCGACGGATCGTTGACGGTTTCTGCAAATAGACAAACACACAAAGATGAGTTCCTGAACAACTCCGCTGTGCATCACGTGTTTTATAAACTGAAAACCGACCTTTTCTGGCTTCGTTCTGCCGCTTCTCTCTGACTCTCCTCCTCAGCGCTGAGACCTCAGCCTGCAGCGCCTCCACCAGACTCTCGCTCTCCTCCACGTCTCTGCACGCTTTCTGTCCGACACACGGAAACATGAAGGAGTTCAATACGATTCAAACATGTTCCTCAAACCACCGGGACGGTTTCCTCTGGTTCTCACCTGCAGCTCCAACTGCAGAGAGTCGTTCATTTTGTTCACTTCATTGACTTCTCTCAGGAGCCCGTTGGAGGAGAAGAACTTCGACCTGCAACAACAGGGAGAAAGGTCAACATCATAGACGTGACGTAGACGTGACGTAGGTGTGTAGACGTGACGTAGGTGTGTAGGTGTGCAGCTGCGTCCGAGGTCGTACCCGTGTTTCTTCATGGTGAGGTTATAACCTGCTGCCGAACAGGAAGTGGACACCTTCCAGTACGCCAGCTGCTCCAGTAAACCCAGGTTAGTGACCAGGACGGGAATGTTGAGGAACGTCCTTCACAGGCGAAGAAACATTGAACGTCAAATATTCGTTGGTTCCAGTTTCCATGTTTTTTATCATACGAGAGAAAAAATGTTTTGTTTTGTCTGATAAAATAATTGAATAAAGTTAAAGGATGTGATCGATATGTCTCTTCAATTAATCAAGGAAATAATTTGCATATTCAAAAATAACCAGAGTTTCCGCTCTGATTAGCATCAGAATATATTTAAAATAACAAAAGTTATTACTTTTTAAAATCTTATATCTAAACTCATGTCCAGTCTCAACCAAGACAGTGAGGATGCTGATAAACTCGGCGTGTGAAGACGAGCGGCCTCACCTGCTGCGGGAGATGAAGGCAGCGTACTCCGTCCGGTGAGTGGCGCCCGGAGACGTCAGCTTACTGGGCGTCAGCAGCACGAACACCATGTGAGGGTTGGACAGAGACGTCTTCAGGTTCTCGTGGACGAGCTTTTCTCTGAACGTCATCCGTTGATCTGTGTTCCGTCGCTGTCTGTACCAGCCAATCACGTTCTCCTGCAGGTGCGTGACATCATCAGCGCTGACACTGCTGGTTCTGATCCACGTGCAACGTGTGGTGGTTGTTTACCTGCTTGTTGTCGGCGAGGACTTTGTGTAGCGCCTCCATGTTCACGTCTCCAACACTGTTGTAAAAACTTCACACACAGAAAGTTAAACAGTTAAACATTAAAGTGGATGAATGTGCAGAACTCACCTGTTCAGCCGGGGGCAGGTGATGTGCTTCTGAATATCTGTTCAGAAAGGAAAGAAATGAAAGATTGAAGTGTTCAGGCTCTTCACTGAAATACAAATACTCCTCAAAGTAAAAGTCCATCGTGTGACTGAAGCAGAGAACTGACTGTAGATCTCCTCGATGTGGATGTTATCAGCCTGAGAGTCACTGATCGTCACCTGCTCCTCGAAGCTGCTCCGGCCCAGGACCAGTCCCTCCTGAGCAGAACCAAGCAGAACCAAGCAGACGGGATTAGAACCAACATCCAACTCACTGTCACATCAGGAACCAGTGTTCATCACTCACTCATGAGACAGAGGAACTGAACTTTACTGAACTTTACTGAAGTCACAGAAGATTCAACTGTAATGAATAAAAACATTAAACACGACACACAGGGACCAATCAGCAGCTCGTGGTGTTGAGTTAACACACTGTAGTTTACAGTTATTTAAAACGATATTTACTGATGTGAGAATCTTTTATTGAATTAAACATTTGCAGAATGAACCATCACATCATGGTTAACTTCAGTCACGTGTTGTCGCGTCTCATTGAAACACCTTCATCCCATTAACGTCTTCCTCACCGAGTCCGAGTCACTGTTCAGGTGCTGAACATTAAAGAAGATAAAACGATCCCGGAAACACGAACTGTGGGCTCCGCCATGTTGTTTCTGATGCTAACCTGCAGCTAACCCGCAGCTAACCTGCTGCTACTGCTGCTAACCACCTGCTAACCTAACCTGCAGCTAAACCACTGTTAACCTGCAGCTAACCTAACCACCTGCTAAGTGCTAACCTGCAGCTAACGAGATGCTAACCACTTGCTAACTGCTAACGTAACCTGCAGCTAACGAGATGCTAACCACTTGCCAACCTGCAGCTAACGAGATGCTAACCTGAGCTAACGAGCGTCACGGCAGCGCAGTGAATCTACGTCAGCACGCCAGGATGACGGAGCAGCAGGGGGCGTGGTCGGTCTCAGGGGGCGTGGTCTGTCGCAGCGGAGCAGCGGATCGTTTTTTCTCGTCTCGTCTGAAAAAAGGTAAATAAATAAAACACGTGATTTAGTTCGTGTTGTTTCCACCTGAGCTCGGTTCGGCGGCTCGGATCAGGTTCGTTCGGTTTCATCTCAACTGTCACCGTTAGACCGAACAAGTACTCGAGTAGAAGTACTCGAGTAGAAGTACTCGAGTACTTCTACTCGAGTACAGGGGAGCTGGAGCGAGTACTCCTCACTTCGTGTTACGTAAAGTACTTCCAGTATTTAAAGTTTAAGTACTACACGTTTTACAGAGAACTCTGAACACAGAGAACTATTTACTCAGATTAAAGTACAAATACAGTTATATAATAATAAAGTTAAAATCCTGTAGAAGTGTGAACGAACTGTACTTGAAGTATCCAAAGTACAAGTACTGTTTATTAACTGTATTTAGTTCATATACTGTTTAATTATTGTTTTATTATTGATGAATATGTGACTAGATGTTTTTTTATTGTCACTTTTTAAGCTTCTCATAATATTTGTGTTTAGTCATTTGAGGAAACTCCTCCTGTTCTGTGTGAATTATTCTTTGTGACAGTTTGTAAAATAAATCGATTGCTTGCGTTTGATTCTCCTTCAGAAATATTCACTTTAAATCAAATTAAACAGAAACAAACAGATTTAAACTGAAAATCAAACAATGATTCAATATTTAAAAGTTTTAGTGATTTAACAGCTGATGAAGAATTTCAGTATCGGACGATTCAAAGTTTGACCTGATGGTGGCGCTAGATGAAAATGCTGCAGTTCCTCCTCTGGAGAATCTGCTCAGTCCATATATTACGTTTCAGTCTCAGACGATGACGTGACCTCGAGCCGCAGATCAGTGACCTCCTCAGCTGCCGTGATGGACGACCTCTGGGCCGTGGCGGTGGGCGGTTTCCATGCGTGGGTGTTCGTGGTGGTGTTCTTCATCATGCTGCCCGCCATGTTCGGCCTCTCGCTGGGCGTCACCGGCGTCTACATCCAGATCCTGGTCAAAATCCTGGAGGTAACGTAAAACAGACTCTCAGCTTCCTGTCTGTGTTTCTACATTCAGACACGTTGTCGTCTTCATCTTCACTGAGCTTGTGTTCAGTCTAAATGTCCGAGGTCACGTGTCTTCGCAGTGGGCGACGTTACGAATCCAGAGAGGACGCCAGGAGCGGCCGATCGTTCCCGTGCCTCTGCCCAACGGTGAGTCCGTCCCCTCACATGTTTATCACCTGTAGAGTCATTTCGAAGAGGAGGCGGCGCCAGCAAGCGACAGGACGTCCGACGCTTTCGTGTCAAGAGGTCGTCAAACTTACAACTCAAAGAAGTCTCTTCTCAAAAAGTTGAAATATCTTAATTTCCTGTGTATCTTTGGGTTTGAACCAACCAAAGAACTTATATATATATATATTATATATGATGTGATTACTTTCCTCAGTATCAGGATCTTATGTAAATGACTCAGCACATGCTGTCCGGCTGCAGGTCATGTGACTGTGTGTGTGGGAGCTTCCCATTGGTCGGCTCGGACGTCTGATGTCGGGGTGTTAGGCTGCGTGAAACAACCACATGGTTCGTTTCAGGGTGATGATGCAACAGCAGCAGATTATATAAGTTTGACCAAACAGACGAGAGAGGCACACGCACACGCACACCACACGCACACGCACGCACACGCACGCGCACACACGCACACGCACACACACACACGCACGCACGCGCACACAGTTTAGCTGTAATATAAAAACACAGGCTTGTATCTGGACATGAAGCAGCTGTGTCAGTCTCAGTGTTTGTGGAAGCTCACGGGTTCACGAAGGGTTAAACGTCGTCCTCATGACCTCAGAGCGTTTCACACACACGGTCACATGACTCCGAGTTCAGCAGGATTCAAACAACACAAACTAAACAAACTACACAAACTACACAAACTACACAAACTACACTGAACAACTCATCTTCATCGTCCTGGAACCAGACTTTGTATTTTCTCTGTCAGTCAATGAGTCGAAACACAAACTGATCGTTTAAAACACGTTCTCATTAAACTGGTCGATTGAAACACGTGTGAACACAGACGTGTTAAATCTGAGTCACATGTTCAGAGTCGTTAATGAGACATTAAATGCCAGATCATCTGGATCGCCCCCTGGTGGCTGGCTGCAGTATAACTCCTAAACCCCTCCTCCTCCATGTCAGCAGATGGGACGTGGACCAAGAATACCACACTTCACGATCACTTGAACAGACTCGGTCCTGTAAATGATCTCATCACCACAAGATGGCAGCGTTTGTTGAGATATTTTGGAGACGTTGTGGGCGTCGTCCATCTTCACGTCACCATGACAACAAACTCACTTCTAATCAAATCTTATTATAAATGAGTAAAAATCCGTCATTCTTAGTAAAATCTTAACTCAGTTTTTTTCCAGGGATCATTGAGCGAGCGGGCGGCTCGATGGAGGAGGAGATGGCGCCGCTGCGGAACTCTGTGTCCCCGGAAGGGGCGGAGTTCTCCCTGAGCGACGCCCTCTACTTCTACAAGGAGGGCGTGGAGAGCATCGTGGACGACCAGGTGACGCAGCGCTTCTCCTCCGAGGAGCTCGCCTCCTGGAACCTCCTCACACGCACCAACCACAACTTCCGCTACATCAGCCTCCGCCTCACCGTCATCTGGGGCCTCGGCGTCTTCGTACGTTACTGCTTCCTGTTCCCTCTCAGGTCAGTGTCATTTATCAATATTAATAATAAGGTCTCATATCAACACTTGTGACGTTTATCTCTCATGTTCCTGCAGAATCACTCTCGCCGTCATCGGACTCTCGTGGCTCGTGATGGGAACGACTCTGGTCGGGTGTCTGCCTGAAAGCAGGTACGACCACAACAACTCAGTCTGCAGTGCGTTGATTAACATGTTGTGATGTTCATCCATGTGTGTGTGTGTGTGTGTGTGTGTGTGTGTGTGTGGTGTGTTGTGTGTCAGTGTGAAGACGTGGCTCAGTGAACTGGTTCATGTGACCTGCTACAGAATCTGTGCCCGAGGTGTGGCAGCGACCGTCCACTACCACAACAGGTCAGTGGGAGCGACTGGTTTCACCGAGAAAAACGTAAAATACTTCATCTTTACTTTGGTACTGTAACGACATGAAGTAACACAAGTATAAATAATAGTTATTTACCCTGGTAAACGTCAAAGTGCGTACTTATACTGAAGGAAAGTATCTGATTACTTCTCGTGTCTGCAGAGAGAACCGGCCTCAGAAAGGAGGAATCTGTGTGTCCAATCACACGACACCGATCGACGTCGTGATTCTGGCCAATGACGGCGGCTACGCGATGGTGAGTGTCGTGCGTCCGGCGGCTCGGCGTGTTGAGGACGTGATGTCACGGCTCGGCGTGTTGAGGACGTGATGTCACGGCTCGGCGTGTTGAGGACGTGATGTCACGGCTCTGTGCTTCCTGTCGTCCCCAGGTGGGTCAGATCCACGGAGGGCTGATGGGGGTCCTCCAGAGGTCGATGGTCCGGTCGTGTCCCCACGTTTGGTTCGAGAGGTCGGAGATGAGAGATCGCCACGCGGTGACCAGCAGGTTCAAGTCACAACTTAGTCGCTCCAGGTCTCGGACGCTGGTTTTACCTCCAGGAGCCATGAAGAGTTTTTTATTTTCACTTTGAAATATGTAGAAAATCTGTTGTTCGTCTGTTTCCTGGTTTGTCCTCGTTGTCGTGACGACGGACGATGACTCATGGAAACCTCTTCCTGTCTCTGCAGGCTGAGAGCTCACGTGGCAGCAAAGAACAAACTTCCCATCCTGATATTTCCTGAAGGTCAGTTTGCTCCTCGCCGCTCTGCCGCTGGTCATGTGAGGGGGGGGAGGATGGCGGTCAGTTAACGACTTCCTGTTTCTCTGTGTCAAACAGGAACTTGCGTCAACAACACGTCGGTCATGATGTTTAAGAAAGGAAGCTTTGAAATCGGAGGAATCATCCACCCGGTCGCCATCAAGGTACAAACGCACACACGCCGCTTCCAGAACCCATCAGAACCTCAGACCTTCAAGTCCTTGTTCTCTGTGGTTCAGTACGACCCTCGGTTCGGAGACGCGTTCTGGAACAGCGGTAAATACAACATGGTGAGTTACCTGCTCCGCATGATGACCAGCTGGGCCATCGTGGTCAACGTGTGGTACCTCCCTCCCATGACCATACAGGTACGAAGCCCCGCCTCCAAAACACCGGATCTGTCCAGACAAAGATTCTTCTGATTTTATTTTGAAATTGAAAATAAAATAAATTAAAATAGATTCTGTATGAGAGATTTACTCCTTGTTTATTTCTTGATTTATAGATTCAGTATAAAAACAGTAACTGAACTCTTCTGGACTCACTGGTTTAAAAACTTTAAACATCCATGAATTGCAGGAACATTGTTCTTATGTAAACATTCTATAACAGTAATATCTGTGTTTCCATGGCGACGGGAGCAGGACGGGGAGGACGCAGCTCAGTTTGCAAACAGAGTGAAATCTGCCGTCGCTCATCAGGGCGGACTCCTGGACCTGGACTGGTGAGGAGCCATCAGTACTCAGATTACTCCTCAGTACTCAGATTACTCCTCAGTACTCAGATTACTTCACGAGGAGTTCCAGCTCATGTTCCTTCTGAAGCTGTGAGTTCAGGCTGTTTCTTCTTCTCAGGGACGGAGGATTGAAACGAGGGAAAGTGAAGGATTCTCTGAAGGAGGAGCAGCAGAGGAAATACAGCATCATCATCACGGGACAGAACAACGTGGACGAGCCGTGACGACCACGACTCATCGTCATTAACGATATGAGAACTTTCTATAAACGGCTCAGATCCTTGTTTCCTTCCTCCTGACGTCCTGTGTGTAACGGAGTGTGTTCGCCAGCAGGGGGCAGCGTGTGATAACGGTTGACTCAGTCCGGATCATGTGACGCTTTAAAACGAAGCAGATATTCAGTTTAAAATGTTATTATCTGTTTATAAATGTGTTTTTAAACTGAACATGGATCTTTATTTACTGGACACACACACACACACACACACACACACACACACACACACACACACACACACACACACACACACACACACACACACACACACACACACCAGCCACTTTTATTTATGTATTGATTTATCTTTTATTGATGTAATTTTGAAACGATGTCATCATTGAGTTGTTTGATGTGAAGATGAATTCATCGACTCTAAGACGACGTGAACAGAAGGTTTGAAGAAGAGGTTTCACGTTCTTCATCGAACATTAAGACAAACACACACGAGACGATGACAGGAAATAAAAACATGAGGAAATGAATCAGAACAGAGAGAAGCTGAACATTTTTAATATTTAGATCAAGAAAAATAAATGAGAAGAAAACAACTAAACTAAAAAGATGAATTCAAACCCGTAATTAAAATGAGATTTTTATATTTTTTATATTGTGGATCCTCTTTTATGTTTTTCTATCATCAGATAAAACAGTTTCCAACCTGTGGTGGAGACCCCCCCCCCCCCCCCCAGGGTCACAGAGGAAGAATGAAATATGAAACCAGGACGTCGTCTGGAACAGAAACATCTGGATCTTCACTTTTATTTCTTCACGCCTCAGAAAACAAAGAAAATCAAACTGAGACGAGCAGAAAAAACAACACGTCCGATATTTACACAAATACTAATAATAATAAAAAAACTCATTTTCATTTGTTTCCACTTCTGAAACAAACTCGTGATTTTTCTGCTTTTGTTTAATTTGAGTCCAGTTTGAATTTAAATGGAAAAGATTGTAAGATTAAATAACTGAAGTAAAAGAACAGATTTCATCTTTTCTGTTCATCTGGAAATCTAATAGTTTTAAATATTTCCCATAATTCAGAGAGGACACGTGTGTTTTTACTATTGGCAGTAAAAATCCATCAGATCTGAGTTTTATATAAATTAGTATTTTAATTTTTTCTACAGAAGTTTCTTTATATTTAAACCTCAGATTTATTCTGATCAAATTTTATTTTTTTCTGAACTCTTTGTTCTCTTGTATTTTCTTTGATCATATTTTATAAACGTCTTTGTTTCTTCACTTTTTCTCTTTCAGATTAAAATCTATATTAAATGTTCAGAGTGAAAATATCTGTTGATTAAAATGCAGATGTGACGTCATGTGATCAGATGATTCAACATCTGTCTCCACATGTTGCATCTATTACATCTATAACACTCACACACAAACTCCTGATATCAATTTATTTAATGATTCAAATATTAAAGAAACAGTTTCTGCTTCAAGACTCTGAATATTAATATTTCATTCATATTTATTCTGTCATGAACAAACATCACTTAACTGATTTGTCTGAAGGAAACATTTTATCCAACAAATCAATAAAAACTAAAATAAAAAAACTATAAATCTCCTGCAGAGTAAAGATTAATATCAGAGCTTAGATTTGTACATTTCATCATTGTAGATATAATTTATCTGATTGATAATAATCCATAAAATGTTTTGAATTTATTTCAAAAAGATGATTTTTAATTTAAACTTGATAAAATATTTTTATATTTGACTTGTTCTGTTTAAACTTTTTATTATTTTTCAGATTTCATCACTTCTGCTTCTTGTTTCATGTAAATTATTAATTTCAACATTTCTCTGTGTTTTATTTTCAGTTTGAATCCAGAAACGATCTGAAGAGAAAATCCTTCACGTTTCATCTTCCATCAAATTCTCTTCATTTCAAACAAAACTTGATTTTTGATTTGCAAACATTTTCCAGCTGATGGAGACGGCGTCGTGATGATGATGACGAAGATGAAGAGCTGCGGCCTGAGACGCTGCCACGAGAGTTTGTGGTGAAATGATGATGTGATTCCTGCTCAGAACAAACTGCTGCACGCACACGCACACGCACACGCACACGCACACGCACACGCACACGCACACCACACCACACGCACACACTCATGTTCCAGTGACGCTGCTTTAATAAAGAAGCCAGACACTGTGAAATAGCTCAGAGTGATTCCTCCACACACAGCCGGGCTTACGTGTGTTGGCGAGGCCGCCGGCTGCAGCACACGCCTCTAATAACAATCCCCAGACTCAAATTGCTTGAACAGAAATGTTTGTTCTCCACTAACAAGATTGTGAATTATTAATAGGATCTAAAGCCGATTCTATAACCCGATTGCGGAGGTGGGATTCTTGGCGAGCGATGCTCCACCACACCATTTACTGTGATGTATGTGTCTGCACATCTTTATATCCAATTTAATGTGATTCAGATAGATTTCAGAGGGACATCATAAAAGGCATTGGACTGACCCCGGCTGCAGACTCCATACAACCTCCCTGTATACGCTCATTCAATTTGCTCCATTTTACTTTTACCCTCCACTGATCTATACAAATGCAATGCAGGTACACTAAGTAAATATGAATACATTTCCAAATTGAATCCCAGTGAATGTAGTCCACAGAGGACATCATTTTAAATGACGCTGTGCTGGGAACCGAGCGCTCCGACCACTCACGGGCTAAATGACTGGGGCTCGCTCCGACGCTCGCCATTAGTCGCAGCGTAATGTCTTTAAATACGTTGTTGTGCGTCTGTTCGCTGCTGCAGCTGTGATCTATGTGAGGCTGAGGAGCCGGGACGCGGCTCGGAGACCACGATCGATACCAGCAGGTCCACGCTGACCAGCAGCAGAACACCCACAATGCTCGGCTGCCTCTGTGGCCAGCGCGTGGGAAACGATCTGAGTGAAGAAGTTTCCTCAGCTCGTTCTTCTTCTGAGTGGGATTCGTTCCTGAACTTCTCAGTTTCAATTAGATGATCAATCATAATCAATGAGATTCTGATGCTTCAAATGAAAAGAGTTCAGAGAAAAGTCTCAAAACATATCTGTGAATCTGAACTTTGTTTTTTTTCTGTCAATCATGTGACGACCCTTCAGCTGCATAACCCGACCCGGAGGAGGACCTGGACCCGACCCTCAGGAGGACCCGAGCTTCAGGAGGCCCCTGACTCTGAGGAGGACCTGGACCTGAGGAGGACCTGGACCTGAGGAGGACCTGGACCTGAGGAGGACCTGGACCTGACCCTGAGGAGGACCTGGACCCGACCTTCAGGAGGCCCCGACCCTCAGGAGGCCCCGACCCTGAGGAGGCCCCGACCCTGAGGAGGCCCCGACCCTGAGGAGGACCTGGACCCGACCCTCAGGAGGACCCGACCTTCAGGAGGACCCGACCCTCATGTTGGGAACCAGGTGACTCAACTTACTCTCATGAATTAAACGGTTTCATTTCTATCCATCACGTGTAAATGAGGATTCAGTTTAAGTTCAAACCCGGTGGACCGAGAGAAAAGGAAATAAAATAAAATCTAAATAAACACTTCAGAGAGAATCTTATTATTCAGGTTGTTTTCTGGTTTTTATTCTAGTGAAATAAATAAAGCAGAAGTGACCTAAATGTTTCTCATGTCAACACACACACACACACACACACACACACACACACACACACACACACACCACACACACACACAGCAGGTGAGTGGCTCTGACCAGGAGGGGGGGGGGTCTCACACCGATCTCTCCTCTCTGATCTACATACGCTAATGAAGCTGCTATAATTGGTCAGAATGGATTTCTTGTTCCTGCTTTGATTGAGTCCGAACTTCTTCAACTGATTGATTTGTGCTTAAATTCCAGTTTATTTAGTTTGGACAATAATTATGTCCTCGTGCTGCGATTGGACGGAAGAGGAAGAGTCGCTGACCTCCTCCTCCAATCCGGCGCCCCCGTCTCTCTCCTCCGTTTGTGATGAGAAGAATCATTTTTGTCGTCGTCCACAATCTGTCCCGAACACCTGATTGTGTTGTACCGAGCGAGAAGCTGCGGTTACATGAGAGATGTCCTGCACGGAGGTACATGAAGGTCCTCTTTGCCCTCGGCCCCGGGCCTCAGAAGGTATTTCTTCTTTTATTGACAGCGCGGCTGGATTCCCGGCTGACGGCGGCGGCGGCCGGCCCGGCGCTCCGACAGCCTCCTCCAGCCCTGATTGCTTTTGTTTCCAGGTCACCTCCGATCTATCGCTGCAACTTTTCCAATTCCTCAGAGCTCGTTGAAGACAGGAGGCGTCGGCTCCTCTCGGGGAAACGTACATAAACCTCCACGGAGACGACACAAAGGAAACTTCAGCACGACCTCATCAAACAAACCAGCAGATCAACGCCGCGCTTCATTAATATGGAATTATGTCAGCGCGCCGTTAATTGCATTAAAGTTGTGAAAGTGTGTTTTGTGCGGATCTGAGCGGAGGAAGTGATGCATGATGGGAACGTTGTGATGAATGAACAACGCACGAGAACTAAATTGAAAGTGTACTCATCCGTTCCTCCCACACAACTAATGATAAATTGAGCGTGTCACATCGGAACAATACACGCTAACGTTAAAACATGGCCTCCTCCGCGCTAACGTTTAAACATGGCCTCCTCCACGTTAACGTGTAAACATGGCCTCCTCCACGCTAACGTTTAAACATGGCCTCCTCCACGCTAACGTGTAAACGTGGCCTCCTCCACGCTAACGTGTAAACATGGCCTCCTCCAGGTTAACGTGTAAACATGGCCTCCTCCACGTTAACGTTAAAACATGGCCTCCTCCACGTTAACGTTTAAACATGGCCTCCTCCAGGTTAACGTGTAAACATGGCCTCCTCCACGCTAACGTTAAAACATGGCCTCCTCCACGCTAACGTTTAAACATGGCCTCCTCCAGGTTAACGTTTAAACATGGCCTCCTCCAGGCTAACGTGTAAACATGGCCTCCTCCAGGTTAACGTTTAAACATGGCCTCCTCCAGGTTAACGTGTAAACATGGCCTCCTCCACGCTAACGTTTAAACATGGCCTCCTCCACGCTAACGTTAAAACATGGCCTCCTCCACGCTAACGTGTAAACATGGCCTCCTCCAGGTTAACATTTAAACATGGCCTCCTCCACGCTAACGTGTAAACATGGCCTCCTCCAGGTTAACGTGTAAACATGGCCTCCTCCAGGTTAACGTTAAAACATGGCCTCCTCCAGGTTAACGTTAAACATGGCCTCCTCCACGTTAACGTGTAAACATGGCCTCCTCCAGGTTAACGTGTAAACATGGCCTCCTCCAGGTTAACGTTAAAACATGGCCTCCTCCAGGTTAACATGTAAACATGGCCTCCTCCACGTTAACGTGTAAACATGACCTCCTCCACGTTAACGTGTAAACATGGCCTCCTCCACGTTAACGTGTAAACATGGCCTCCTCCACGCTAACGTTAAAACATGGCCTCCTCCACGCTAACGTTTAAACATGGCCTCCTCCACGCTAACGTGTAAACATGGCCTCCTCCAGGTTAACGTGTAAACATGGCCTCCTCCAGGTTAACGTGTAAACATGGCCTCCTCCACGCTAACGTGTAAACATGGCCTCCTCCAGGTTAACGTGTAAACATGGCCTCCTCCACGTTAGCGTGTAAACATGGCCTCCTCCAGGTTAACGTGTAAACATGGCCTCCTCCACGCTAACGTGTAAACATGGCCTCCTCCACGTTAACGTGTAAACATAGCCTCCTCCACGCTAACGTTAAAACATGGCCTCCTCCACGTTAACGTTTAAACATGGCCTCCTCCACGCTAACGTTTAAACATGGCCTCCTCCACGTTAACGTGTAAACATAGCCTCCTCCACGCTAACGTTAAAACATGGCCTCCTCCACGTTAACGTTAAAACATGGCCTCCTCCACGTTAACGTTAAAACATGGCCTCCTCCACGTTAACGTTAAAACATGGCCTCCTCCACGCTAACGTGTAAACATGGCCTCCTCCACGTTAACGTGTAAACATGGCCTCCTCCACGCTAACGTTTAAACATGGCCTCCTCCACGTTAACGTGTAAACATGGCCTCCTCCACGTTAACGTGTAAACATGGCCTCCTCCACGCTAACGTTTAAACATGGCCTCCTCCAGGTTAACGTGTAAACATGGCCTCCTCCACGCTAACGTGTAAACATGGCCTCCTCCAGGTTAACGTGTAAACATGGCCTCCTCCACGCTAACGTGTAAACATAGCCTCCTCCACGCTAACGTTAAAACATGGCCTCCTCCACGTTAACGTTAAAACATGGCCTCCTCCACGTTAACGTTAAAACATGGCCTCCTCCACGTTAACGTTAAAACATGGCCTCCTCCACGTTAACGTTAAAACATGGCCTCCTCCACGCTAACGTGTAAACATGGCCTCCTCCACGTTAACATGTAAACATGGCCTCCTCCACGCTAACGTTTAAACATGGCCTCCTCCACGTTAACGTGTAAACATGGCCTCCTCCAGGTTAACGTGTAAACATGGCCTCCTCCACGCTAACGTTTAAACATGGCCTCCTCCAGGTTAACGTGTAAACATGGCCTCCTCCAGGTTAACGTGTAAACATGGCCTCCTCCACGCTAACGTTTAAACATGGCCTCCTCCAGGTTAACGTGTAAACATGGCCTCCTCCAGGTTAACGTGTAAACATGGCCTCCTCCACGTTAACGTGTAAACATGGCCTCCTCCACGTTAACGTGTAAACATGGCCTCCTCCAGGTTAACGTGTAAACATGGCCTCCTCCACGTGGCCAGAAGTCGATTCAGTCGCTCTTTTGTTCATCTGAGTTTCTGTATCTAATAATTTGGTTTAATCGTTTCCACGGTGATAAATAACTTTAATCATTTTTCTAAATAACTACCGGAAACATCTATGAGGATTGATTGCCAGGATTTTTTTATTTTTTTATACTTTTCCTCGTTTAAAAACCAAAACAACTGACACGCAGCCAAAGTTACAGATGATCAAACTCCGATTAAGATGGCGTCTGGCGCGGCTCCAGCTGACAGCCTCCATTGTGAATGATCTCACCATCTGTGAGATCACAGCAGTCGGGGGATGAAGACGAGGATCTCCATCAATCTCCACTCGGCCCATTCATATATTTATGCTCGTGTCAGAGCTGCAGAACAACTTCACACTCGACTTCCTACCTTCACAGTGTCTCACTGCATCGAGGTTCAAGGACCTCACGTGGTTCATCTGCTCGGAGGAAGTGGTTTCATCAGAACCTGCTCACGACTTTACTCTTTACCTCCACTACTCGTGTGTCATCTCCTGTTAGCTGCTAGCTTAGCATTAGCAACATCTGCCACGTTAGCTAACAACCAGAATCCCAGTGGATTGATCTCTGCACGTTTGTCTTCGTCCGCTCGACTACGTTCACAAACTGAGTCGATCTCTGTCATATCGGTTTTATTCCTCGTCCACACTAACGCGCCCGAACACACGTGTCACATGACCACTCACGTACACTGTGGGTTCTGGTGTAAACAGGAAGTGCGTCGCGCTCAGGTCCCACTGGACATGGGATGGACTAACATCTGGTCTCCTCCATGTTAACAGCTGTATCACTGTGTGGTCGGAGACATGTCGCGTGTTGTCAGTGTTTAGTTTCCTCGACACTAAACTGTGACACATCTTTTCACACAAACTACTTTCAAAGAAAATTACGCAGCTTTGATTTGATTCCAACTTCATATTTGGCAAGTCCATGTTGCCTGTCATCCATCACGGGCCGCCCTGTCTGATCAGAGCCTCCGGGGGGACGGGGTTCCTCTCTCCTCTTCCACCAACCAGAGCAAACAGCAGCCTGGCAGCCGCGAGCCCACCTCTCCAATCCCATCCTCTGCAGCAGCTCTGAGAGGAACCAGCTCAGCTCAGTGGAGCAGCGCGTTCCGCAACTTCTCTGCGAAATGAATACTTTTTAATTTCTGTGCCTGGGATGGCCTCGGGCCCCAGGACAATGTTGATGGATGATGTTTTAATGCTGCTGAATGTTATTTTTACTGAACAGGGAAAACTATAAATTTTTACTTCATTGGCAATGATTGTGCCCTATGCATAAAAGCGCGGCGGCTGAGCGTTGCCCATGAATAATCGCCCCTCGCAGCAGATGTTACTTTGCAGAAACCAATTCCTTGGATAAGATTTGCAGAAGATTAATTGTCTACAGCTGTTTCATGGCCCGCTGCAATCTTAATACATTTATGATAAGTTTAAAAGCTCACCAGAGGCAGCGGAGTGAGGCTGCCGAGAGAAAGGGACGCTTTATTCTTACATCTGGATTCATATCCTCCGTCAGATTCATCATTAGCCTTTATGCAAGACGACTGAGGGGCGGCCGTCATTACCGCACGGCGTGCAGCGGCGTCGCCCTCCTCTTCCTTTATCCTCTCTCCAGGCCCATATTTTCATCTCTCCCGTTTTTGAGTGACTGAATTATTCAGATTTGTGCAAATGAGTTGTTTTCATTTTTCTCCGCTGGAAGTGGAAATTGAAAGTGACCCAGCGTGACCCCCATCTATTACTCAAGCTAAATTGCAGTGAATGTGCAGTCTGGATCACTTTAACCATGCAGGGCTTTGTTAAGCGCCGAGCCGTGACCCCGCCCGCACGCAGCATCTGTACCAGTTCGGAAGAACCGGCGTGCCGCGACCTGCACTCCACGCCTTTTATCCCGGCCCATTTAAATATTCTTGACAGAACAAAAGCAATCATGTTCAGAGAGCGGCGGCGGGTCAGGGGCCGGCGCTCGGCAGGCCAGTACTTTAGGTGAGTTTCTGAAGAACCATGTGGCGTTTAAAAGTTCCTGACACCGACAGGGAGGACATGAATGCTCTGAGCTTTTCATTTGCTGAGCATTTAACCCTCCTCCCCGCTCATTGTGTGCGTTTCCTCCCGGCTCAGATCATTTAACGCCGCAGAGCTTTCTCTCAGGACCCGCGGCGCTGCCGGCAGATCGACCACATCTATTATTTATCATGTGAATCATCGCGGTGATTGAAAGAATCAGAGGGAAACCTGCAGCTGTCGATGGATTCCAGACCTTCTGAAAGATTCATAACACTAAACCAGAGATTACATCTTAAATACGATTAAATGGATAAATAAAAGAGTCATTACGTCTTCATGTACGATTATATTAATAAATAAATCATTTATTCCATCTTTAATATGATTATATGAATGAATAAATCATTTATTACGTGTTTATATAGAAAAATAAAGTTATTATGTGTTTATATAGAATTATATGATTAGTAAACCAGTCATTACATCTTATATATGATTATATGGATATATTTCACGATGGCATTGTCAGCCAGTAACAGTTATAATGGAAAGCTAGCTAACGCCAGTTGAAGGAAACACGCGGCTAACTCATGCTACGCAAAATACATTTATTTTATTTATGTATATTTATGTATCGACATAAATATCAGGACTGAGAAGTTCAAATGAAACAGAATCATCAGAAACAAGCTAACGTTCACTTCATCTTTAATAAACTTAAATAAATACAGCTACTGAAACTCAAATCACAGATTTTCTACTAAGAACTAAAAGATGTAAAAGTAAAAGATGAATAAATAATAATCTTATATCTTTATTAAATAAATAAATAAAGATTTTCTGGGTATTTTTTCCATATTTCACATTGAAAATGAAAGTAAACACATCATGTGGCTCGTGACGGAAGCTTCTCGATCTTTAACATATAAACATATGACGTGTAAAGAGATCATATGTTCTCAGGGATTCCAGCCACTCAGTGGGAAGTGGACATTTCAGACAGATTTTATCATCAATATCTCCATCACACACACACACACACACACACACACACACACACACACACACACACACACACACACACACACACACACACACACGCACACACACACGCACACACACAGCTGTGTATCGGCTGACAGGAAGTGGCCATAAATAATCCCTCCTAACCGCCATCATCTCGGCCTCTACCTCGTTCCTCCGACACCTCAGACATTGAACACGACATAATACGCTGTAATAAAACAAAACCTTCACTTCATAAATTTGCATGATTTATATGGAGGTATGGAATGAGTTCAGCGTCATAAATATGCAACAACATGAAAGCATTGCAGCGGCATAATTTTAATTTATTCTCATGCGATGGTGGCACTTAATTACTAATTGCTTTCTCTCTTCGCTCATTAAGAAATTTGTGTTAATGAAGTGAACGTTGTGCGTTTACCTTTTTATACAGTTTTTAATTCACAGAATATTGTGAAACACAGTGTTTAACACACGTGTTCCACCGGGTTCGGCTCTTGTGTTTAAACACGAGGTCCAACGCAGAGTTTAATATCGGGATAGAAGAGTCCTGTCACATCATCACTCACCGCCTCCTCGTCCTCCTCACACATCTTCCCAGCTTTGTGCAAACAGATACCTGTCACGTATGAAGAATAGCTGCGCTCCTTAACAAATGCCTCATTCTCTGTGGATTATTTACTTTTAATGGGCGGGGAGGGGATGAGAAAAGCACTTAATATGTGCTCTCACGAGGCGTGATGTATGGGGTCATCGTAACACCGGTGGCACCGCCCCGGGTGGCTCGCTGGAAATAAATCTACGCTCGGCTGCAGAGCTCAGCGCCGGTTTTACTACAGGATGTGTTCATGTAGAAATGTGGGGAGTTCATGTCCCTCAGGAGTTTACAGTTCTGATTCTTTCATCATTACAGGGACCTGGAGTTCAGGAGACGGTCCTGTGCACCGGGCGTAACCATAGAGACACTGATGAGGTTTCAAACTAGAAGGGTCAGTGTGGACGGAGCCCAGTGTTTATTCACACTTCACCATTTTGAGCCCAATTTACCAACGACAGACAAATCTAGGAATCACAGATTGGACTGAATCGCTGATCGCTGAGCGTGAACTCTTCAGAGACAACAAGACGACAACTACAGAGACCACTACAGAGACCACTACAGAGACCACTACAGAGACCACTACAGAGACCACTACAGAGACCACTACAGAGCCCCCCGTGATGGAACCTGGTGTCGTGTGCGACCTGTTGTCAGTCGGTCGTTAAGCATGAACTCGATCACGTGACAGGAAGTCGTGTGGAGTGAACTCAGCATTAGGTCCCAGTGTGGACACTTGATCTGGACGTCCAGAGGACACGGTTGGGTGAGGAGGCCGTCCTGAGCCTGTGAGAGCGAGCGGGACGCAGCGTCTCCGGCGCTCGGGACGCCCTCGCTCGTGTGAAGCTCGTCGTGGATGAAATATGTGGCCTCTCTTGGCGCAGCAGCTGCAGAGAGACGTATACAGAGGAGGCCAGTGTGTTATTAATATTCATGATCAATCATCAGCAAAGAGCCTCTATGGCTCGTTGTTTCATGATGGTTATTAATGACGACCTGAGCGCTTACCTCTCCCACTCATACAGCTCTGAACTCTTAATGATCAAAAGTATTAATTCCCACAGTTTCCATTATTAATATCCTGGATGGAGATAAAAAGTAATATTAATGTAAGGCCGACATAAAGACAGAGTCATTATTTAAGTCCTGTCATCGTTTGTCTTATTTAAATACCTCGGTGATAAGGTTTTATTTTAATTTAAATACAGACATTAATTTCTCCAGTGCTGAGTAATCAAACCAATATTTAGCAGTTTAACTGAAAACCTTGTTAAATCCGTCATAAATCTTTCTCCGGGTTCGAGGATCAGCGCGGATCTCGTGGTGTTATCGGTCGGCGCCGAGCGAACACACGACTGATGCTGCGATTTCCTGGAGAGTCGTTAGAACACCGGGAGCCCGGGTCAGATTTTAATTAAAGCTGCTGAAGCTGCTCATCAAACAATCTGACGCACAATGAGACAAATTCTGTGAATGTGGAACGAGACTCTCACGAGATAACGTTTCCTGCCTTGGGCTCAAACAGGAAGTTATGTTTTAATAATTGAGAATTATTGTAGAATTTATTTTGTCAAACAGAAAACGAGCCTGAGAAAATAAATGAAACTGGAAAACGAATATATAAAGATTTTAAGATAAATAAACAAAAGAGATGAATTCGTACGGAGAGATGATGATGATCTTTATTAAAGTAGTTAAAGGTTTTATAATATTCAGACAACACATTATGTTATGATCTAAATCTTCTTATACAAGAACTTGTTCTCAG